>CM075858.1:82694462-83169462 GCA_037975125.1 Latrodectus hesperus
GTGAACTGAGTAAGCAAAGTTTACCAGTACTAATTGATTTGGGTACATGTTGCTTACACATAATCCATGGAGCACTACGTAAGGGTATTGATAAAATTGATTGTAATATTGATGGATTTGCTATAGATATTCATCAATTATTCAAACTTTCTCCTGCAAGAAGGGAAGATTATCTTTCCTTACAGTTAGAAATACTGGAAGAAACTTTAGCTAGACATAGTTTCCTTTGTCATGTTGAGAGCCGTTGGTTAACTTTGGGCTCAGTTTGTGAGAGAATTGTTAAGCAATATGATGTTCTATAGAAATATTTCATTGTTAAAGTACCTAAAGAGTCGAAATCTCCTCTTTCTAATAGACATCTTCGGATTATAAAACATTTGAAAGACCCTAAGACTCTGGCATATCTGCATTTTGTTTAATTTTTTTGTAAAACTTTTAAACCATATTTACTTCTAATGCAAAAAGTCGAACCTTTAGTACATGTGATGTACAGTAAGATAAATGAACTTGTTTGCAGTATTATTTTTAAACCCAGAAGAAATATGTGAAAAAAATGGAGTAAAGTTGTTACAAATTAATGTTGATTTAGGAAAAAATTGGTTAAATTTAAACAAGATTGAAATAGGTCATGGTGCAACAGCAATACTGGAAGAGCTTACTGATAGAACAACATTTCTACAAAGTGTCAGAAGCTGCTACATAGCAACTTCAAAGCATTTGCTTAAAAAACTTCCTATAACAAATCCTTTACTCAGAGATCTCCAGTGTTTGTCTCCGTATAATAGAAAAAAGGAAGAGTATAGGCATTCATTTAGTAGATTACTTCAACATATTCCTCATGTGAATAAAACTTCTTCAGATTTTGATAAGATGAATAAAGAGTGGATCCTTTACATGTGTGAAGATGGGACTTTGATTGTGAATGATTATGATAATGATCAAAATATCTGTAAATATTGGAATGCGGTTTTCAATATAAAAGATGCTGGTGGTTATATAAAATATCCTACTCTTTCTAGAGTGGTTAAAGCATGTCTGTCGTTATTGAATGTAAATTCCCAACCAGAAAGAGGTTTTTCAACTAACAATTCTGTTGTGACAAAGGAGAGAGCTTCTTTATCGGAATTAACAGTTCAAAGTTTACGGATTTGTCATGATGTTATTCGAATGCATGGCAATTCTGTTTCCTCCATTCCATATACCAAAGAAATGATGCATTATATTCAGAAATCTCATGCAGAATATGCATCATATATGGAAAAATCAAAAGATGTAACACAATTAGAGAAGAAAAGAAAAGATGAGGAAGATGTAGAAGCTACTTGTGAAAAAAGTTTAAGCAATCGCACCTATTAGAAAAAATTAATGAACTTGAGAAAGAAAAGAAAAATTTGCTTGATAATCAGTGTGTAGCTCAAAAACTTTTGGATGATGCAACTAAAAAAATAGCATGTGCTATCAGTGATGATAATATGAGTGATGTGAAAGTTGGACAAATGATGCTGTCTGCTGCTAATGCAGAGATTGCATCTGTGAATGATAAGTTAAAAAAGTGCAGTGTTAAATTATCGGAATTAAATGCTAATGCATCCAGTTCAAAATGAACATTATTCAATTATACATAAATTAACTGTTAATTTAAAGCATTTATCATGTAACTTATTAATTTTCAAAAAATGTTCAGTATAGAAAGTTTAAATTTCTGTATTATTGTTGTATTAAAAATTAAAAAACTCAGAATTTATTAAATAGTTTATTCCTTTCTAAAATGTGTTTTATGCATAAAACAGAAATTAATGTGTAAAAGTAACATTGGTTTTGTTTAATTATTGAAAAATGTCCTGATATTTCTTGAAAATAGTGTCCTGAAAAAAAATTTTCTGTACTCCTACACCTGAATTTTAGCACAGTTTTTACACCAACCTTGGAATTATTCATTTTAATGTAATTCTAGGTTTTAAATGTGACAAATCCAATATTTTTTGTATTTTTCTTATGACAATACTTCATGAGGTAATGCTGAATTTATAATATCTCAAAATATATATTCGAAAATAGATTGGAAAGTAATGCAATATATCAAAATATGTTAGAAAATAAACTCAATTAAATAATGTTTCTTTTTTTACACTAAATGAATAACATTATTTAACTAATAAAAAATAAATTATAATAAAAAATCTCTTGCTTTTAAAGAATATCCTATGTAGTACTATTTAGTAGAGGTTAATAAATTTAGTATCAGTTTTAAAATAATTTATATTTAACTAAGCAAGCAATGACGCAGCCTATAAAAAAGCATGCTATTTAGTATTATATGGCAGGGGTTTATACAATTAGGCAATACCACTAAATCAGTGACATAAATTTTATTATAATTTGTGTGTTTAGTTAAATAATGACACAAGCTTATATTAAAAATATGCCATGTAGATCTTTTGATTAATAACATGTAATAAATAATGCAAATAACCTTGTTTTTATATTTTTCTTAAATAACTGAGCAAAATGCATGTGCTTAAAAATTACTAATTTTATTTAAATATTAAGCTACTTACTGTGATGACTCATTACATCTTTAATATCACCGAAATAATAAATATCCAACAAAAGCATTTGAATGCTGCATAATATACAAGAAAAAAATAACTTAAGTTTGACATTTAAAATTTTTTTGCACTGAATTCAAATTTGTTAAAATACATTAAATTGAACATAAATAAAGTTTATTTAACATATGCTGGGAACTTTACAAAAAACAAAATAACAGGAAATTCAAGATCAATTAAGTTGAGATATTGAACTGATTTCATTTTGTTGATCTGTTTTGCAGTAAAATAAAATCCTTATTTGCATAGTGCATGCACAAAAATGCAATTTTTTCTTGAGAATTTGTTAAGTTCTATCAGTAATAAAAGCCCTTCTCCAGGTTTATACACTTGAGTGTCTTTATGTTTTTAAAATTTCTTAAAATATGTTGAATAAAATGTTACTGTTTTTCTAGTTACCTTTTTTATTATGAATACTTCTTAGTTTTTGGTATGTTCATAAACTTAATTTTGCTAATATAATTCTAAACCTTGTTTATTCATAACAGGGATCTTTTTTTATGTTTACATTTTTATTCAAAGTGGAAGATATTAGTTTTTTAAAAAATAATTTAATACAAATTTAATCATCTTATTTTCTTGCTAAAAAGTTTTAGTCTTTTATATTTTTAATTTTATTCTTAAGATGCAGCTGAATTTTAACTGCTGAAAATTTTTTTCTATTTTTCTCCAATTGGTTTATTTCTTTTTACATTGAGATTTTAACTATATGGTAATTTTGAGTTTATTTAGTCAGCATTTTGTTATAATTTTATATGCTTAAAAATTTCTTTAAAGAGAACATATTAAAAATAATCTGATAGCTTTTATCCCATTTTTAAATTTTCAAGTATTTTAATACACCACATATAAGTAATATGTTTAATAGATTTTGCTATTTTTTATATAACTTCCTATAATTCACAGTTTTATCGAGTTATTTATAACTCTGAATTTTGCTAAATATTTTATTTTATTGAAATATAAATAATTTATAAATAAGATCTTACACAATGGATCAGTTCAAAATATTGAGACATATTTCATATTCTAAATCCTTATGTATTTTTAATTGCATTTAAAAAATGCTTCTATCCTATTGATTATTATATCAGTAGTAAATAATTTCAATAGATTTTAAGAAAACAATTTACAATTTTTCTATAAAAAGATTTTTTAAACCATTTTCATTAGAATATTTGTTTAATTTCCCCCTGTTTTAGTAAAATTTGTAGATGAGACAAAATTTTAAATTCTTATTTACTTTCTTAAATTATTAAATATTTTTAGCATCAAAAGTTACTCAAAATCTTTCTCCAAAATTGTATATGCTTTTTGTACTTTAAGGCATTCTTTAAAAGGAAAAATCATTATGAAAGGAAGCCATTAAAATAAATATTTTTAAAATCTTTCCGATATTGCATTCTTCATTTGGGAATAAACATTGTCAGAGTAATAAAATTTTTACATAGTGATAGATGTTTTTATATCTTTATTTAAGTGATGCAATGTAATTAAGGTCTTAAAACTCATGCTATTTTTAATTTAAAAACCTAATTTAGCGTAACATACATTATGAAAGAAAAAATCCTTTCCTGTTGTTTTTTAGAAAAATTACGAAATTATAGTGAGATGTACTGAGTGTCATTTTAAATGTAGTGTTTCTGTACTAAATCAATAATCTATTTGTTTAGGATGAACTCCATGAGCGAGATAGGTATAGTGACTTTCTACTCATTGTACTTAGAGATTTGCTTTTGAAATTTCGAAATTTGAAGTTAGTTCTCATGTCTGCTTCTCTGGATACTCAACTGTTCTGCAAATATTTTAGTAACTGTCCTGTTATTGAAGGTAAAAATTTACCCATATATATAAATTTTATTAAAATGTGTTTGAAATATAACTAAAAATCTAAAAATGTGTTTACATATATTCTAAAATATATTATGTATGAAATTTTGTGTATAATAAATTTGTAATTTTAGAACAAAATTTCTTAAGTAAATGCGCTCACGTTTCTTGTATATAAGAAATATTTAAACAATTAAATAAAATGTACTAAAAGATTATCTAAATTGCTAAATATTATTTTAAAGATATTAAATTGAATATGAACATTCAAATTTTGCAATTGTTAGAAACTAAACCTCATTTCTATGCTTCTTTTTTTAGTGTT
Source organism: Latrodectus hesperus (assembly GCA_037975125.1). NCBI lineage: Eukaryota > Metazoa > Arthropoda > Arachnida > Araneae > Theridiidae > Latrodectus > Latrodectus hesperus. Next base: position 82,699,227 of record CM075858.1, read on the forward strand.
AATATATTTTACTGTTTTAAAGTGCATTTTTTTTATAAAGAACATTATTTGTTACCCTTAAAAAATTAAGTTTAGTTGTATCTTTAAATTATCATTAAAAAAGATTAGAATTTTGATATTTTGAATTGTTTTGGTTTTGTTTTTAAATTGAGTTTTTCTTTTTGTGAAGAGCATCGGGGAAAATACTGTAAAACATATAAGTGAGGAGAGATGGTAGAAATTTTTTTTGTATTTTCTAATTCTAAAACTAAATGCTTTATTTTCTTTTCTAAAATATTTCATTCATGATTTCTGTTTATCTTGAGTTTTTTGTTAAATTGATTTGAATCAAATAAAACAGTATTAATATCAATGTTATAAAAAATTTATATAAATTTGGTAAATAATGTATGAATTCTAAATAAAAAAAAGAAAATTTATTTAAACTTTTTAAAGAATCTTTTATACACATCTTAAATAATATTAATTTCTTTAGCAATGATAGTTAGCGTTACTGTTTTTGCTAGAAACAGTATATCTAAATTTTTTGTTTAGTTATTAAATAGGTAATTAACTTTAAGATTGACTTTTTTGACACATGTTTATTTTTAATTAATCTCTTAAAAGACATTCATGTGAGGCATTTATCATAGCTCATCATTAATTGCTATTTGGTGACAAAAATTAATCTAAATTGCCCAAAGACAGTTAGAGGACTATATTTATTGGGTGTACATAATAAAAAGTAGTAGAGGAATTCTTGTATAATATATATAATTATTTGTACAAAGAATGGTGAAATTTTGATAAATTTCATAACATCTTCCTTCACAACAAAAGGACAAAACAGAAATATATTGCCTATTTCTTATTATAAGGAAACAATGCAAATTTATTCATTAATATTTCACCAATGATAAGCGTTTAATATAATAGTTGTATTTTGATAAATTTATTTAAACATAAAAAATTTGTTATATAAACTAGGTGTGTGAATTTTTTATATAGGTTCTGATTAATTTTAAAAGTTTATTTTGTAACTTGTATTAATAATTATTTTTGAAATTTTAAAGCATAGAACAAATTATTCCTTGAAATATTTGGAAGCAAAAAAACCTGATATAGCACATCCAAATAAAACAAAATAATTGTTAAGTTTCTCACAAACTCTACCCTCTTTAATTCCCAGGGTTTGAGTGGCTACCTGATGTGTCTGCAGGTGGTGGATAGTCAAAATTCTTTTTCCTTTTTTCTGAAAGGACAGCTTCCAGAAGCCACGAATGCTGTGTGACTGCTTTAATATCTTGCCTTACCCAGTAGCTCAGCTAATGCTGGGTGGGTCTCTTTTTTTTGAGATTTCCAGAATAAATCAACTGTAAAAGTAAATTTCTTTCTTCAGTACCAGGGATAGAAACAACCTCTATTTGATCCACATCTGTAGTAGAGCAGGAACTTATTGGTTACAAGACTTTTTATACAAAGTAAAGAAAGCAAGCTCTTTAGGACTTTCTACAAGATCTTGTATTTAGAAAATGCCATAAGAATGAAGGAATTGCACATCATGTTGTATATGAATGTGATGCCCTTGCCCTTACTCATTTGACTATTTTAGGTACACTTAATGCCAAAGAATTACATTTCAGCTGCATAAAAAGTCTTTCTGACTTCATAAACAAAATGGAAGACCCTATTAGAGGGAGCTTAATAAGAGATGGTTATTTTGGATTTAGAGCTTGGTACAAAATGCTTTTAACAAATGTGTCTCAATTATCAAATTCAATGCAGAAGAACCACCTTTTAAATCAGTTCTTTAAATAATTTACCTTTTTTATTCTTTTAAAATGAAGTTAAGTTTTTTTAATGACCTATATAAACTAAAGTTACAGTTATGTTTAAAAAACCAAAATCAGAAGTACCATGATTATTAGTTTTTGAGAGTGTATGTTCAAATGAAAAGTATTTTACTGTGAATGCATTAATTGTACCAATTTAAATATTTTCATTTATTAATTTTTTCTCATTGAGAAGGCATGCATTATATAAATTTATTCAAAAATGTTTTATTATTTTAATTAGCTTGTAATTTTATTTTATAAAAACCTCATTTTAGAATGTGTTTTCTTTGAATTTATTACATTTTTAAAGTATTAATTAACAGTTCATGAATAAATAGTGTTAAATTAAGTAGCACATGAATTAACTAGAAATAAAATATTTCTTGATTAGAGATGATCAAGAAAACAAATGATAAATGGCTATTTTAATTTATATTTAGCAATTCAATTTTATTTAATTATTGTTCTTATTTGTTTAAATTTTCTTTTATATTTTATTCTTTTTGTAATCAGTCATTTATAGATTTTGAATAATATTGATTGAAATTGTTTTAACATGTAACTGTTAATATAACTATTTTTTTATTAGCACAACACGTTTCATGACTTATTTTAATAGTACTTGGAATTGCTTTGCTTGTAACTGAACTTTAATATTTTTACATTTTTGAAAATTCATACAAATGTGAGTTTTTAAATATGATAGTTATTTGTTTTGCATTCAAAGTTTATTTTTATTATGATTATTATTGATAATTTTGGTATTAGTGATTAGACATTCTGTAGTTATTTTAAAAGTGTAATTGTAATTTCATTATTTCTTAGTTCCTGGAAGAATTTATGATGTGAAAACTTTCTTTTTGGAAGATGTTTTAAAAGGGTAAGTTATATTATTTCTGCACACTTTTAAAGTAAAACTGAAGTTTTTATTAGTTTGTTAAGCCATTAACTGCCAATTTTGTTTGTTTTGATGGCTAAATTATTTCAGTAAAAAAAGATTGAGTAAGCAACAGATCATTACAATAATACTTAAATTACATGTTTATGCACATTATTTCATTAAAATAAAAAAAAATTAAACTGAAAGTTTAATTCTTCAAATATAACAGTTCTGTTCAACTTACAAATGAATTTCAAAATTGTTCGCTTGTTGTAAGCACAATACATACATTCTATTGCACAGAGTATTCCCTGATATATATTAAAGTGCCAGACATATTAGATATATGTTTGATGTCAAGTGGTGTATAACTGTTTAGGAGTTAATAAAAGCCAAGTATCTAGTAACCTTAAAACTGCTGGAAATTGATTATTTTTCAAGGGCTCTAAAAACTCCTGGAATTTTAAATTAATTTCTGAAAAATAATGAATAACTCCCGGAAATAACTAACTTTTTTGATGGAAAATATTTTTAATTTTGTGAATTTTCATCTTAATTTATGCATGTATTTATTTTTTAAAAAATTCAATGAAAAAAGGATCAAAAGGAATTAAAATATTTTTGGTTTCCCCTGAAGATACAGCTGAGCTTGGCAGCCGAATGGTTAGCGCTCTTGCCTTCGGTTCAACAGTTTGTGGGTTTGAATCCCACCTTGGGCATGGATGTTTGTAGTGGTTCAGAATCCACTTTAAACTATAGGTGCCAGTCTAATTAGCCCTCATGTGCAAAAAATTACCATTGAGCAACAAATAAACCAAACCCTGAAGATACAGTCATTACTTTTATCGATAACATAATTCAACTAAGATTGTAATCAGCTAACAAAATGCGTGATTGATAATTAGTGTACTTTAGCCATATAATGTCTATTTTTTTTTTGAATTGGAAAATCATAGCCATGCAATGAAATTAAAGATTTACTGTCTCAAGTTATTACAAATGCTTAGGTTACTTTGAAATTATAAACTTCCTCACCAGTTTTTTTTTTAATGTAATTTATAAGTAATGTTGAGAAATATCCTGCATATATACATTTAATGAATCTTAAGGAAGAAGGAAAGCAGTTATTTACATTATCTAATACATTAAAAATACTCACTTCATGATCATAATCCCACAATTTCTGATTCTGATTTCATAATTGCTGATTTCTTTAAATTTCTAAGCATAAGACATCAGAGAAGAGAATATTCATGCTTATCTGTTAAAATATAACAATATTGAATAATTAAATAAGCATAAGTTTGGAATAATAATGTAGTGGTTGAGTAGTTTAAACAGATTCTCAAAATATATAGTAAACAAACAATACTCTTACCCTTTATAAAATTACTAGAAAAATGAAGAGAAGTAATTTATATATGAATAGAAATTCCGTAAAAGTAATGATTATATTTCCTCAGTATTATTTGAGTATTCTGAAATTAAAGTATATGTATATATATTTTACAGATCTTATGCTTACAATAAAATAGTAGAAAAAAGGAGAAAAACATTGAGAAACTTTAAAAAGATTTATTATAATATGTAATATTAAAATAACTAATAAATGATTAAATGAAATAATTTGTATTGTATCAGTAGATTTATTTAATTCTTTTGAAACAATGAATAAATAGAGTTGTAAATCTAATTTAAATCAAGCATATTGATGTTAGTTTTTATAAATATTTATCACTATTACTATTTGAAAATGTAACTCTTAATTGCTTTTATATTTGGTTAACATACTTGCTGCCACTGACTCCATGGAGCGTCAGTATGATATTTTCTTGTATGCCAACGATAATTGATTATGATAAGTTATATGCTAATTTTTGTGCGGCTATAGAGATTGAAGGAAGAGGTTTTTGAAGTATGGTAGTAAAACATTAATTTTATAGTTTAATGCATGGTTCTTAAATTTTGTGTTTAAATTTTTTTATGCATTTTTTAAAATGGTGGACAGTACATTCGGCTTTTGAGGATGAATTTATAAATTTTAGTGGCAGGAAATGTGCTAAAAATAAGAGGTAGTGTAATATTTATTCAACGTATGAATGTCAGCCTCTTCTCGAACAATTTAACGTGGCTCATGAAAAAAATTAAAACGTGTGAAATTGGTTTAGAATCCATACAAACCCTAAAATTTACTGTTAAGAAGTGGATGATAAAATAATTAATTTACATAGTGAGGATGATTTAGTTAATATTATTTAAAACGGCTTTTAAACTTACAAATTCCTGTTTTACATATCTTTTAATTTTTGTTTTTATTAATTTAACAATGTCATGTTTTTGAATAAAAAAAGCATGTGTTAGTTTTTTCTAAAATTTATGTGTGTAAAATATTTTTAATTCTGTTCATCCAGATCTTTCATAAGAAAAAATATTAAATATACTTATTTTGAGTTTATTAAATTTATGCTGAATTATAAAAAAAGAAGTTCAGAGCAATACATGAATATAATACTCAGTGAAAATCAAATGTTCTTTCCAAAATCATTAAAATAAACAATCTTCTGTATTGCAGTATATTTTCCATATAACAAATTTAGATTTATTAGGAAATATATACAATGTGATAAAAAATAAGAATACTTTCCAAATTACATTTAAAATATTTTAAATTCCAATTTGCTGAACACTTTTGGATAATTGTAATAAAAATGTTTCATTACATATTTTAAACACCAAAAAGTTTTATAATTAAATACAAAAATTAAAAAAGGGAATTTTGTTTTTGCCAGGCAATTGAATTCCTCAAGAACTTTATTTTACTCCTGTATCATCACTTGTTTTTGATTTTAATGTTAATTTTTAATCTTCCCATTACTGATCTTTATAAAATTTATTTTTGATTTAGTTAACATTTTTATAAGCTTTCACTTAATATATTTCAAAAAGTAAACATTTAAATAAAGTGATTAAATTTTGATATAAAATTTGGTACAGTGTTGTGTGTGTGTATATATATATATATATATATATATATATATATATATATATATATATATATATATATATATATACACACTAATGAAATTCTTTACTATTTTGAGTTATAAAATAGCTGTTAATTCTTCTTGCTTGATTTGGAAGTGTTTCCCTACCGCATTGTAAAACAGCGGGAATTATATGGGAAGCAGTTTTTCCCAGAAATTTCCCCTACTTTAGGTTACCATAGTGAAGTCGAAAATCAACCTAGTTTGGCGTTAAAAATTTTTCACCTTCATAGGTGGCGTTGTGTACAGAGATGGATTCTCAGAAATAAGAAGGAGTTTGATTTCTAATCAAAATTCGAATTGAAATATTGATGCAATCAAAAATATTTTTACTTAAAATAAACAAAAATGTTCATTTTGTAATTGTATACAGAAAAAAAGGAAATATCTTTAAACCAAATTTTGTACAACCTCAATGAAATTAGAATTTGGTTCAAATTTACTTGGATTGAGATATTTTGACATTTTAAAAATATTTGCAAAAATTTTAAATGCTACAAATTGGCGTCGAGGTGACAGTAGTCCTGTTTTTTGTAATTTGCAAAAGATCCAAAGTTTCTATCATGAAAATAACACTTGTGACACGTTAAAATATTATCCATAGGATTAACATAGGATTTGATTTTCTCCAACTGAGGTCTAGCAGGGCCTTACTCTGGCAATCACTATATAAGATCTTGAAGTTCACAAGTCTTATTTTTGTGTTAGAGGAAATTCTGCATGATTTCCATGAATTCACTATAATATTGTCTAAGAAAATTACAATTTGCAATAAATCTTGTATAAAAATTGAGTTTTCAATGTTTGCCTATTTTCTGTGCATTTGGCTTAGGGTGCATTAGTACATCATTAAATTTAAATATTTTTTTAACATTTGTTTTATTTTTATTTTATTTACAGAGCTTGCAGCATTAATCCATTTTAAAATATGACTACTCTCAAATGGAACAATAATACCATTTTCAGAATGTTGTATTCAGAATCCTTAAAAATAGCAGAAAAACGAAATTGGTAAAAGATGTGTCATAGTGTTAATATTATATAAATACCAAATGAGTTGTTATTCTCATATGATCAAAATTAAAAAAAATCATATGAGAATACGGATTATACCATGATACAGGTACTTATCATGGTATAATAAGTATATTCCACAGCTTTGATAACACAACTGCTGTTATGTTATGAGGTTTACTGTAATAATTCTTTCTATTGATTATCAAACAAATATATTGTGTTTTCTTGCAAATGTAAGAAATGTCATATTTTTGTAACATTTGATTGTACATTTAGTAAAGAAAAACCTGAAGATCTATAGACACAAAACAAAATCTGAAACACATAATCTGTATTATGTGTCCTAAATTGCATTGCATTGTATATCTTATAACCAATAAACTATAGAAATTTTAATTTTGAAATTATTTTAAATAAGAATATTTCAGATTTCTGATTTATTTAGTAGATAAATGAAAATTTTTTTAGTTATTAATATTTTTATAAAAAATGTAAGCGTTTTTGGGTTTTATATTAAGTAATGAATTTTCAAATTATCAAACTTTTGTGCGAGATTTGTTGAATTTTATAGTAATGTAATTAAATATATATATATAGTGACACAATAATTGAGTTGCTGTTTTACTCTATATCTTACTACTTTTTTTATCAAATATTAAATGGGATATTTTTAAAAACATAAAAAAAAAAAAAATTGCTGTACAATACAAAAAATTTTTATTTTGATTTCTTTTGTTTTAATTCAAATCATGCTTAGAATTTGTTTTAATCGTTTTAATTAACTTAGAATTAGATTTTGTTTTAATTCAAATCATGCTTAGAACATGAAGAAACTTTCATTTTAAAAGCTGGTAGAATAAAAGGTGAATGTTGAAAACTAGTAGTTTCCTTTATTTTTTAATACCAGTTATGATGTAATTTAAATATAAATTATTTTTAAAGTTAAACACACTTCAATTTACTTTTATTTGATAACAGAACTGGATTTACAAATAAAGCCATGCAGAAGTTCAGAAAGGAACAGAATAAACTAAAGTCTAAAAAAAAAGTTGAATCTTGGTGTTCTATTCAAAGCAAGGATTCAAGTGCACAAAGTTCTGATGGCCATGGTTCTGATCCACAAGATGACATGTTTTACCGTGACATTAGAATTGAGGATCTGTCCTTGAATTCTCCTGATGTAAGATTCTGTTTTATTTTTATTATATATCTGATATGTTTTTTCTAATTTATTTTATAATTATTTCTTAGGAATAAAAAGTTTGATGTTATAAGTGCTAACTTCTAATGAATTAAATTGTATTCAAACACATGCTGATTTTTTACTACAGCTCTCTCTGTGCCAATAAAAAATATTCTTATGAAGTTAAAAATAATAAATCAGATTTTGTTTGATTTTTATGAACTTTTATACTATTTTTTCATTGTAATGCTTTTGTAAAATTAAATATAAAATAAAAAAGTTATTTTTAATGAAACTTGATTAATTTATTGTTTTTACTCTGAAATTTATTAAATTTAGGATTTAAAGAATAATGATTTAGGATTAATGTCACTCAGAATATTCTAATCCATAATGTAGTCGTGTCATTTATTTTTATTTAGTTTTCAAATGTTCATAGCGAATAAGAAATTATGAGATAAATATTAATCTATAAATAAGCAATTCCCTCTTGTCATATTTATGTAATCTATCCTTAAAAATCATTTATTTTAGATAAATGGAGAAATAAATCCTCATTTAGCTGCTACTATGGATAACATCATAGAGAATATATGGTTAACTGGTGATGATGATTTTTCAAATTTAATGCAGCTTATTTTATCAGAGAATATTTCAGGTAAAAAATTTTGAAATTAATTTGGTAATAAATATGATAAAAGCTAATCTAAAAATATGATGTGTTTAATATACATTGCTGACCATCTAAAATACAACACCTTGAATGTAGCATGCAAATCATTAGTACTGTAACACATATGCACATTGTGGTTAACTGTACTGCCACCTGCAAACTTTATGTAGAGAAAAGAGATTGCTGATTGGAAGTACAATTTTTTTTCATGTGTTTTGTGTGTGTGTATAAGCTGTTTAATTATGACTCACAAAAGATATCTAACATCTGTCAAACAAGTTCCCGAGTTTGACTTAGAAAGAATAGAAGCCTTTGAAGATTGCTGACATTCTTTCAGAAAAATTGATAATTGTGTTTGATGAAACTGACAATAATATATATATATATATATATATATATATATATTAAACTATGCAAAACTGTATTGCTGGTTGCAGATGAGTATGCCAGAATGATGGATGGGATCGACTGTGCACCCACCTCATTGTGCTACTGCATATAATGACATATATAGTGTATTCATGTCATTGATGGATTGCTGCACCACATCACAAATCACAGCACTACAGATTTATTCTGTTTTGCATCTTTTGGTGTTCACTCATTCTGTTGGCAGCTGAATGGAAAGTCAGCAAAGTATCCATAGCTCATTTACTTTTGACTCAAAACCACAAGCAATTGCAGAGCCAATGATGCAATGAAATCACTCATACACAAATGAATGGAATGACATTGTTTTTACCCACTTCTGCTTGCAATATCATGTTGGTCGGATTGAAAACTCAAATAAAAAAATTTTTTAACTGTTACATCATGCATCAGAATGCTGGTACTATACTGGTATCATGATTTAAGAATAATATTAGATTTCATTCGTGTATTCTTCTAGTATGCATTGCTGGTACAATTGACAGCGAGCACTGCATCTCTGAGTTGTTGGAATCCATAGTTCTCCAGTACCTCCAACACTTGTCAATAAAAATATTCTAACAAAAATATTTGACTAGGCATGCACAACTGTTATGGAATACACCATTCGTTGTTACACCAGATCTATTTTCACAATATGGGGAAGCTGTATGGACTGCTCTATCCCAAGGATATATCTAGAGCCTTTTTGATTCTTTACCAAGGTGTGTAATTCTCTAATATCAAACAATGGTGACTACACTAACTTTGATTTTATTGTTCATACTGGACAAGAGGTGGTAATTTAAATCATTTGATTTTTGTACATCACACCTGTCTAATAAATTTTGTTTTGGTTCTAATTGTCTTAATGTTACATTTTGGGAAGCCAGCAGTGCAGAAATAATGCATCTGTGTTTATTTTATGAAATAAAAGGTAAATTATATGTTTAAGTATTATTAATGCTTTGAAACAATTTTTTTAACTTTGTTAAAATTTTCATAAGAATATACTAAAATCAGAACTTTTCTGCTATTGATTGTTGTCAACCAGGATATTGTTTTTCATATCAAAAACTAGTTTAAAAATTAAGTTTAAACTATCTTGTGGTATTATAAATTGCAAAAACTTTTTAAATGTTAATATTATAGAACTCTTTAAATCCAGTCATTGGTAGCTGTTATTCAAAAAGGAAAAAATTTCATCAAGTAAATTGCTATTTCATTACTTTTAATTATTGATTTTATTTTTAACCATCAATTTATTATTTTTTTATAAAATTAATATAACTAGAAATATTTAAAATATTTAAACCTTAACATATATAATTACAATATATTTATAGTGATAAGTGGGTAATATTTTATTTTATAACAATACACATAGAAATAAAATGTTTGTATTTAATAATATCACAAAAAGATTCATTTTGAGTTCATTTATTTAATATCTGACACTGAAAATATTTACTGAAGTCTAACATACAATATTTGTTATCTTCAAGAAAGAATTTTTTCATTGAAATCTATTTTGAATTCTGAGATTGTTTAAATTGTAGTGTAAATGCTGATAAACAATAAAACCTCCATATGTGTATATACTTTTGTCATTATATAAAGTACTAAAATCAAAAGTTTTTAAGCATAATGAATTAAAGAGCATTTTTAGCTTTCAAATAATTTGATTTCTTTTCTAATTCTTTGTAAAGCAACTTGCAGAACTTATTTACTATTAAGCAATAAGTTTTCCTTTTTGAATGAGCCTTTTTATAAAACTGCTTATGTAAAACTCTTATTTATATTACTGAGTACAATAGATGCTCCTTTTTACAAACTCGTAGAACTATTAGGTAGAATTTATTCGGTATACACCCTTAACATAAAAACATGAAAATTATCATTTTTTTATTATACTTTGATTCATAGGCTGTGTGTAAGATGGTCAATAGATAAGGCATAAGAAATTTCTCACAAACTGGTTAAAATTATTTGAGATTTCAACATAAGCAGTGCAGTTAGTTGTCCATGATTTGAAGAGTTTGATTATTGAATAAATACCTCGGTAGAAGTTTCTATACCTAAAATAAAATTTAAAAATATCAAATGCAAAGTACATAAAAATATATTAAAAATATTTTTCAGTTCAGAAATGGGAATTAAAATTATTGAATCTATATGGATTTGCTATACTTTAATATTTTTATCAGTTTTATTGTAACTTATATGCTTAACAACTTTACTCCTATACTTGTAACAAAAAATTAATGTAATTTAACAGTGGATTACCAACACAGTGAAACCAACGTTAGTCCTTTAATGCTGGCAGCTGGCCGAGGAAATATGGATGTTGTTGAGCAATTGCTAGTACTTGGTGCTAGTATTCACATTAAATCTTCTAATGGTTGGACTGCTATTGAATGGGCCAATCACTTTGGTCATAAAGAAATTGGTGAACTTCTAGCTGGCCAATGGTATGTATTAAATATATTTATTTGATAAATTTTTATTTTCTGTATCTTTATAAGCTCTATTAATGTTAAATTTCTTATTAATATTTGTCAAGGAATTATAAAGACCTTTTTGGCTAACATTTTAAAATTTATTTATTTTGGTTACAAAATGAATTATTTATTATGTTAGTGGATAAAATTGTTTGTTTTGTGTGTTTAGGAACATTGATAATGCTTTTCAAGAGGCTGATAATGTTCTAGATAGACAGCTAGAAATTGCTGAAGAAGATAAGCTCCTTTTGGATGCGTATACTCACAGCATTGATGAAGAAAAAATTGACAATGACTTAATATTATGTTTATTAGAGAGAATATGTGCCAGTCATGAAGAAGGTATTTAATAAATTATATTTTATTTCTCATATTATTTATAAATTTTTAAAATTATTTTATTTCTAAATATTAAACTGAATTGATATTTTTGATGCACTGCAATTAAATATCTGTCCAGTTTTATATTTAAAAGGTAGTATTCAAAAATGTTTTTAATATAATTATCATAAATGTGTTTTTTAAGTTGTTATTAATATATTCATTAATAGAGTTCAAATTATTTATATTAAAATCCTCATAGGAGCTGTTTTAGTATTTTTGCCTGGTTATGATGATATTGTGATGTTACGAGACAGAATTTATAGTGATCTTCAGTACATAGCAGAACACAGGTTAGAAAATATATTTCTTAAATATTTTTTATAATAAATATTTAATTCAGTTTGTTTTTTTAATAAATTGACACAAAAGTTATGATTCAATTTTTGTGTGTACTATTTCATTTAAAGATTATATATAAAGAACCATACTAATAAATTTTTGTGAAAATGTCTATTTTATTTAAAAAATACCCTATTAACTATAAAAATATTTATCTTTGCTTGCGTGTAATTTATGTAAATGTATCTAAAAATAGAATCATTAAATCATTAAAATAGAATCATCATCATCAAAAAAAAAGAATTTTAATATAAAAGTAAAATAAAAAAATTATTTTTCTGATTTTTATGTGTGTTCTCTTAGTTTCCCTTGAATATTGCTTGTGAAATCAAAAAGTCACTTAATATAATTTTGCTTTAAATTATATTTCCAGAAAAATAATGTTTTTTCTTTTAAAAAATTGTTATTTTATTCATTTATAATTAATAGTATATTCACTTACAGCTAACAAAATTTTGTATTAAAATTTAAAAATTTTCCTGAAAATAGTAAAACAATTTTTAGAATATATATAAGCTATAATGCAATAATGATTCTATTTTCTATATTATCATTCATTTGCGCAGGTATTTAATTTTAATAAATACAGTTAAATGATATTTCAAATGATTTCTGAGAAAAATATCTATATGAATACTAATTCTTATAAATGTTATTGCTTATTTTTGTCAAATTTTTGCTTAAGCTAAAAATTTTATTCTGTAATGAAAATGGCCATAATGCAAAATTTTTTTGCAATGGAATAAATTTGTCAAGTAATGTGTGCCAATACACAACCCTCGGATTGTTCAATGTCATTATTTGTGGGCATTTATTTTTGTCCCTGTAGGAATTTCTTTGCATTAATAATGCAAAACTTTAATTATTTTATTCATCCACTGTTATATTATTTTTCTTGTATGAAATAAGAATTTTGTAAAATAATTGAAATTATTTCTTTTAGGGCTATGCTCTTTACACTACATTCTCAAATGCAAAGTGCAGATCAAAAACGAGTTTTTCGGCCAGCACCACCCGGTGTTAGAAAAATTGTATGCTCCTTTTTATGTGTCTAAATCTTGATAATTATATTGTATAATTTGAAATAAAATATTTACTTTTCATATTAAGTTCTAGAATTTTTGTGTTCATAAATTTATAGTATGGATTACATTTTGTTTATTTTTACGGTAGTATGTTATTTAAAAAATTATGTATTATTTTTTTTGCTTCATAGATATTATCTACCAACATAGCTGAAACAAGCATAACAATTAATGATGTGGTGTTTGTTGTTGATTGTGGGAAAGTAAAAGAGGTAAATATTTTATGCCTTGATTTTTAAAATTGCATGCTAGATGAACAGTTAATATATATATATATATATATATATATATATATATATATATATATATATATATATATATATATACACACTCTCTTTTGTTTTTTTTAAACTCACTTTAAGTTGAATAAATGAATTGAAATTTTAATGTTCACTTTATGTATTAAGTGAAATAAAAAATTATTAAATTTTGTGTTTTTAAAACTACGTAAGAAAGACAAAAATATTAAATTAAGAAGAAAATATGAATATTATTATTGTGATGCAATTTTATTATTCTATAAATGACATTCATTACTTATATTTTTAGAAAGAAAAAAAACAACTTTGGTGTGCTTTGAAAATTGTTAGTTATTTTAACAAGAACAGCACAACATAAGAATTTACAAAATAACCAAAAAGGGCAGAACATTAATTTACAATAAATTCTGTAATATATTATTTTCACTTCATGGCAGCTAAAGTTTGACTCCTTATTTTTTGTTATTGTTGCTATTGGATGACATGTAAATACTTGTTACTACTTTGTCTGGTAAAATAGTTCTCTCTCATTACTTTAAAAATGTGTTTGAAAAATAAAAAATTTTATGCGTAGTCAGTGAATCCAAAAAAGATAAACAAGAATTATAAAAATTAATAATAATGGTTAAGAAATACAAAACAGAATTGTGTGGCAAACTTACCAAATTCCAAGCCAATCATTCAATATAAATTTGGGAGTATTGGTTTCATGAGAGAATTTTAAAAAATTCACTCCATTTTGCCTTCATTTTATGCCTTCAATATTAGATGTGCAATGAAAATTGAATTATAAATCAGGTCTTAATTGATAATGAAAATCATACCTGTGTGCAATGTCAGTTGAAAAAAGTAATTTTTGAAAATAAGAAATTATGCTTATTTAAAATAACATTTTAAAAATCAACAGTATTCTAGGTAAACAAAAAAAGTTTTTCGGCCGAATTTTTAAATATATAAAAAAAAGATAATATTAACCGGTTTTATTCAATTATGGGATTCTCCTGGATTTTGATTATGCTTTCCAGAGTTCTGACTTCTAGAAAATTTCTCTTCAACCTCTTACTTTTATGTTAGATTTTTTTTTATTTGTGCAATTTTATTTATGTTTCTTTTTTTGTATTTTTTCATAAAATAAGCTGAAGAAATTTTAATCTTGAGTCTGGTGTCCTTTCTGAATATAATAAGATTTTATAAATAGCATAATGTAAATAATGAGTGAAAAACAGAAGATAATTTTATGATTTTAAATAGTGTTTGATATCAATGCCAATATCTTAAAAGAAAAATGCCTTTTGTAATGTTTCATGTTTAAGCACTGAGACAGATAAATGCAAATTAATTAATTTCACTTAAATGAAATTTAAAAGCACCTTTTGTTAATACAGAATGAAAGAGTGTATTACAATAATTTTTAGCAGAAAGTATTTCATTAGATCCTGAAGAGTGATGAGTAACAAATTAAGTATTTTAAAGGAAACACAGAAGTCTTTTTAATAACAATAACAACAATAGTAATAGAAAAGCATGTAATGCAATAATTTATATCACAAATATTTCATGTCTAGTGATTGTATCAAATAAATTTTTCAACATAGTAAAAGAGTTTAAATCTAATGGAAGTCTTCATGATTTTTGAATTTTATTGCTGATTATTTTGATTCTTTTTAAAAATATTATAGACTTTATTTTAAATTATTACTATTTTAAATTATTATTTTAAATTATTATACTAAATTATTCAAAATTTAATCACATATATAGAAAGTAGTTAATTATTTTTTACTTTTCTTTCATAAAAATAAATTAATCATAACAGAGCATGTCATTTATAGCGTTGGAAATACAGAAGGTATCACCCAGGTAATAATTAGCAAAGACCTATTTAGTTTTGTTGCTATAATGCTAGATAAAAGTATCACTTACAGTTAGATGAACAAAAAAAGTAAAAAAGACACCAAAATAGCAAGAAAATATAAACACTAAATTAAAATTATAAATTTAAGGATGAGAAAAAAACTTTGGATGGTATTATATGGTGTTATAAATGGGCTGATTGATAAATCTTCAAGAAAATTTGCCAAAACGCTTTTGTTAAACAAAAAGAAAAAAAACCCTGAGTATTAACATTACTTGTAAACGAAAATATATATTGTCATCCTGTGAGGCAAAAGGTATGATAAACTTAAAAGAAACTTAAGAATTAAAAATTCAGACATTTGAGTCCTAGAGTAATCTTAGGAGATTAAGAATCTTAGCATAATTAAATATATATATATGAAAAGATAAGCTTGGAATTGGATTGTAAAGGTTGTTTAAAAATAGTTTGAAAATAAATAGAAGAAAAAAATCGATAAATATTAATTATAAAAAAAGGAGAAATCACTTAAATGGAAAATGTTATGACTATAATAACAATTTATATTTTGTTTTTAATCCTCAAGTTTTAATTTTTAAACGATTCTTATTTGAAAAGATTTTACATATACAAATAATTAGTAGGAAAAAAACTTGTAAGCATTTAAAAATTCTAAAAATATCGATTATTGTGTACAATTTATAAATAAGTAATATGTATCATTTTGAATATTTAAATAAATCCATTTCTGCTTTAGTTGTACTTATTTAATGGTTTTTGAAGTTATAACTTTTAAAAAAGTCAAAAACATTTGCATTAATTTATATTAATATTTATCTCTACTACTATTTAAATATACGAAGAAAAAAAATCATGAATACTCAATTGCAGATTTAATTGTCTGAAAGAAATTAGTAAAATAGTATTTATCAGCATGTGTGTCACAGTATCTGCCAGAGAAAAGTATTAAACTCCTTGAAATTTCTGGAATTTGTTAAAAAATTTGCTGCTAATTGCTTAGATGTTAATTTTGTTATTTATAAATTATTGAAGAAATTTATTTTAGTCTTCATGTAGCTTTTTTTTAATGTCTCCTATTTAGAAAACAATTTATTATAAAATACCAATTTAGAAAGTAACCAATAAAATTCTTATCATTTTTCATAGGGGGTGGCAGCTCAGGTGTGATCTTGTCACCTGACTGTAGTTCAAAATTATGAGGTGCTTTGTGATGGGCGAATATTCCAAACCTGTTAACCTTTTTATTCTTTTCAAATATATAAAACATAATTGAGATACTATTTTTGAATTGATAGTTTGATTTTTCCTTGACTACAATTAAATTTATCAGAAATAAAATTTTAAGGTTAGTTTCAAAATACCAATTATTGGTATTCCTTTAAAAATATCAAAAACCAAAATATAAATTATTTTTTGTTTTTATAATTATAAATGCAGAGATAAATTCATCAAAAGTGTTGATTGTAGATAAAAATAATTTTTAAAGAACTGTAAATTACAAAGAATGTATTGGTTGTAATGATTTACCTTCCAGTATTGATTTACTTTTTAACATCAATAATATTTTTTAGATACTTAAAATTTTTTATGTAATTTCTTCTATGTGGAATTATAGTTTGCTTTTAGTTTGCATTTCAAAATCTTTGACATATAGCAATAAAATTTATTAAAAGTAATATTTAAAATTCATAAATTTGTTGTACTATGAAAAACACTTTTAAATCAAAAGAAAAGTTAATGATATAAATTTTTGAAATATAAATTCTTTATTAGTAATTGCCTAAAGTCTGGAATGCAGAAATATATATATATATATATATATATATATATATATATATATATTATCTGTGTGTGTGTGTGTGCGTGTGTGTGTGTGTGTTAGTTAATAAGGAAAATTTCAATTATTAATAGAATATATACTTTCTAGTTCAGAGTTTTGAAATAATATGAAAGAGATATTGTTCTGCAAAAATATATTAAGAAAGCATTAGAAATATATTCTTTCAGAGAACTTACGATGCAATCACTGGAGTAACACAATTGAAAGCTGGTTGGATATCTAAGGCAAGTGCTGTTCAGAGAAGAGGCAGAGCAGGTCGCTGCAGACCTGGTTTGTGTTATCATTTGTACAGCAGGAAAAGGTTTAATAGTTTCCGAAAATTTCAAGTTCCTGAGATACTTCGGGTTCCCATTCATGAATTATGTCTTCAAGCAAAACTTCTGGCTCCACCCAATGCACCTATTGCTGACTTTTTGGCAAAAGCTCCTGATCCTCCTCCTTTCATGGTTACCAGGAATGCTGTCACATTATTAAAGGTAAATGTCACATACAAATACTCTTTTTTAACTAAATTTTTATCAAAGTATTGGGAAATACATTCTATACCTGTTTGTGTGGTTAATTTGTGCAATGTAATGGTTTTTGCATGAATTATAAGCTTTTAAGCTGTGTACTAAAATTGTATGGAAAGTCAAATTACTCTGAATTTAAAATACTTCCCCCAATTTATTGAGCGTGATTGATTCGCAATTGCCAGATTAATACTGCATACATATAAAGAGCTTTGAGGAAAATGAATTTTATATTTTTAATAAATAAGAACTTTTGTGGTGTTAGTATAAACAGCATATATTTCTTTAATTTTAGAATCTGCTTTGATCCACTTTTAACTTAATAGATTTGGGTTACTAAATATTATAATAAAATACCATTCAAAGTAAATATATCCTTTTTAAAATGTTCAAATGTCTTGGTATTAAAAGTGGAATTCATCAGCATTCATATTTTAATTCTTGAAGCTCAGTTTTGTAGATATTTCTTAATATATATTAATAAACACGTAAACTTTATTTTTCAAGTGCTTGTATTTACTATTGCATATTTTTTTATAAATGTCAAACTGTAACCAAATCGTTTCATTTTTAAGCAAAACTGCATATTGGTATAAGAGAACCAAAAAAATTCTACAGTTTAAAAATTTTATTTGTTGGCAGATATGGAAACATAGTTTTCATTTTTCTAAATTAATGTATTTTGATTGTATATTAATGTTTAAAAAATTTTCATTTAATATCTGTTAGTGACAATTTAACTGCAAGTAGTTTATAGTATTAAATAATATATAGATTATATTTATTAATATAGATTTTTAGAAATATATTTGATTATAATAAATAACTCATTAAATGAATCATAAAAATGAGAAAACAGCATAAAGATTTTTACAAAAACATGCGGTAGATATTTGTTTTTAAATCAAATATGAAATTATTCTTTTTTTTTAATTGGGTATAAATAAATTTTGAGTATATTTGTTTAGTTTTTTTTAATTTATTTTATGTGTTTGATTCTAAAATTGATGGCAATATGTATAAAGCAATAATCTCTTCAAGTCTTGCTGATTTCTTCAAAGTAGCAAGGGAGTTGAATTGGGCAGAATGGGCAAAAAATACACTAGAAGTTTTTTTTTTTTGTCAGGTTCGCCCTATGTGTGAAGGTCATTTCATAGTTCCCAGATAAAGCTAATAGGTAAAGTTAAAGCGAAGCCTTTTGGGGTGCTCCACATCGCCTGATGTTCAGATAACATTTCTCTTTTTCCAAGACTTGAAAAGGATGACTTGTTTTGAAGTTTTGGACTTTTTATCAATTCATGATTTCATAGATCTGGTTTAGCTTAATGGCTAATCAGATAGGATGGAAAACAATAACAATCTATAACCTGATGTTTTTCCATTTTTCTTATTATTAATAGGGTATTACTTATAATTAAACATTTCAATCTAAATTACTTGTAATACGATTTCACCAATTGTCTCAACTGTTATTTTTTATTTCTGCCAACAAGAAAAAATTAGGTCGCTTTGGAGATGATAATGGCCATAAAATTTTTAATTCATTTTTAAAAAGTTGATAAAATCAGATCTTTGGTGACCAAGGAAATTTCAAACAGTTGGTCAAATAAATCTTGGAAAGGAAGAAATATTTATAATTTAATATTAACTAAAAAATGCTACTAAATACATTTTTGATACCTCAATGATACTTAATCATAATTTTGTGTAATTTCAATTATTAAAAAAAAAAAAAAAAAAAACTGAAAAAATTATAATTGCATTTTAAGGGAAATTCTATCAAATGTACATATAATTTTTATATGAAGACTTGATACTAGATGAAATGTTTAAGAAAAGTTAATTGCTAAAAAATTCGCATTGGAGTCCATTCAATCATGAATTTTTATTTATCAGCATTTCTTATGAAAAATGAAATTCTTCCCTTTTTTATTTTATGGTCTATTTATGGTTTTATAAGACCATCACTAAAGAGTTAAAAATCATCACCATGCTTGTGTTGCATAATTGTTAGTATATAACGAAATAACACTACTTAGTAAATATATACAGAATTCCTATTCTTGCATATGCTCATTTATGTAATGAATTTTATGTTTCGTGGTTGTTGGTATTGATTTTTACACCTATCAATTTCTTTTTCGTTGCTCATGAATTTCACTATTTGGGAATTGCTGGAGAAATGTCTACAATAGATTTATTCTGAACATGATAAATCAAAAACAGCTTCCCTCTTGAAATACAAAATGAAATTTAATTTCAAATAAAATGTCATGAAATGGCATTGCAGAATAGGATCCTTTGATGACAAAAGGATTGCAAAAGCAAATTGGGTTAAAGGAAAAAAAAAACTTTTCCTCTGTCAGTTGTGATATTTACATATTTCTATTAGTATGATATATAATTGTGTAACTTTGCCTAAGAAATATAAAATAAAGTTTTTTATAAGAAAAAATATTTCTTTACCTATTTTTATTGGGTGATTTGACCAAAATAATTTGACTAACCTCCTGAAATGGAATATCAAAAAATCTTATATCAAATTAATCAAAAGAATTTTATATTGAATGGATTTTTTATTAGTCTCAAAATAACTTCTAGATAAAATTAATAAACACATATGTCAACTTTTTTAATAACTATTATTATCTATTCAAGTTTCTGTAGTGAATATATATATATATATATATATATATATATATATATATATATATATATATATATATATATATATATATATATATATATTGTATTCATTATAATTTAATATGCATTGTATGTAATGTCAAAATTATAGTTATAAAATATTGAATACTTTTTATGAATAGTATTGGCCTCATTGATTTGTTTTAATATATTTAATAATTCAATTTGAAGTACACTTAAAGTTAGATGAAATATAGTTTCTTTTCTAATATTATCTAAATCATAATATCCTTTTCTTCAGACAATTGATGCACTTGATCCTTGGGAAGAACTAACAGAATTAGGCATTCATCTATTAGATCTACCAATTGATCCTCGTCTTGGAAAAATGATTCTTTATTCAGTTGTCTTAAAATGCTTAGATCCTGTGCTGACAATTGTCTGCTGTTTATCTTATCGTGATCCATGTGAGTATATGACACTGTTAGAGACTTTTATATTTCTGCTTCAATTATGTAAATTTTTTATGTTTGAAATTCCTGAGAACATTATCTGTTCTTTTTTTTAATTTAATCTGAATAGTGTTTTGTAGATCAATTGCCAAAGAAATTTTAATGGCTATATAATATATATAATGAAATAATTTTTCCTTGTATCAAAAATTCCACTCTTTAATTCATTGATTTTATTTCATTTTTTATAAATACTTAAAATATTTCCAAAGTGAGTTATTTTTATTCATCAGATGAGTATAGGGAAGGAAACTGCAGGAATTAACTGTTGTATGTTTTTAATATCATACTTTTTGATTAATTTTAACTCTAGTATATTTCTAAATTTGTTTTATTTTTTACATAATTTGTTCTTCTAATAAAATGCTTTTCTAATCCTTAAAATTGAATCTTTATTATATTTGCACAATTCTAAGCTTTAATCTCTTATTAAAATCTTCATTTATTTTTATATTTATCAGATTATTTAATTTGTTAATAAAAACTGGATATGAATTAATTTTTTCAAAATTCAAGAAATATATTTTTAATACTAAATTTTTAAGTGGGACATTTTTCTGGAGGCTACTATCAAATATTTTTGATATTACCTAGATTAAAATTAATAAACTATTAAAACAAGTTCAGAAAACCTAAATGTCTCATAAGTAAAAAATACTGGTCTAGTTAGATTTTCATTATGAAAATGACACTATATGAAAAAGTATTTGTATTAAATAATCATCCTAAAACTTTTTCTTTTAACTATGTATCAATTTTGAATATTATATTTATTTTGCTGTTATATTTCTTAAAATGAAAAAATATTCATTGGATAGAAATAAATTTAAATGATACAAAAATAGTAAATATTTTAAAAGAGAAAATTTAGAAAAATGTTTAAATGTATTCTAAAATCATATTTATATCAGATTTTGTTGACTAATAAATTCAACTTTTAAAA
This sequence comes from Latrodectus hesperus, assembly GCA_037975125.1. Taxonomy (NCBI): domain Eukaryota; kingdom Metazoa; phylum Arthropoda; class Arachnida; order Araneae; family Theridiidae; genus Latrodectus; species Latrodectus hesperus. The sequence continues at coordinate 82,721,144 of CM075858.1, forward strand.
TTGAAGCAGATGTTATGAAATGTTTTTAATATTTCCATATTTTTTTGTAAAATTTGAAATTTTATTTTCTTTAGTTTTGTTACCATCACAGCCAGCACAGAAAAGAGCTGTTGCAGTTGTCAAAAGAAAGTTTGCTGGTGATACTTATAGTGATCATATGGTTTTGCTGAGAGCATTTCAGGTTAGAGTTGATCAGTGTGTTAGTGTAATGAGTTGAGTTCATTTATATACTAATGATCATTAGTATAAATGAAAAAATTTATATAAAAATTTTATGACACTTTGAAAAGTTATTATTGCTCTTTTAAAATTTATTTAATTGATAAGTATTGTGTAATTGTATTTTTATAATTCTGTTAATTTATTTCTTTATAAGTACATTTTATAAATCTATATAACAACTTTGAGTTAATTTTAAATAATTGATTAATAAATTTACCATTTAAAAGCAAATTATACAATCAGATCTCATTGTAATAAATATGGATTTAGCTGTTGCACCTGCATACTTTCCAGTACCTGGACAGAGAAATGTTCTTCAGTTGGAAGCAACCAGATGGGAGTGTTCATAATTTAGAAACAAGGACCAAGAAAAAGATCCCCAATACTTAACATCAAACTATCTTTCATTAATAAGAGCGAATACCATAACCAATTAGACCACAGATACCTCCATGAAAAATGAGTGCATGTAGCTTGAAACTGCAATTTGTTAGTATTTCAAGAAAGTACAAAAATAATATTTATAATTTTGTACTTGAATATTAATATATTTTACTAATCAACATAAATTTGATTTAGTATTGTAATTGTTTACAAATTCATAAATATTATAACATTTATTTTGAGAACATTATAAAATTAATAATTCATGGAAATTTGATTTTGTACTTCTAATCATAATTTTTCTGATATAGTGAGCTTATTATGAATAATGAAAGTTTTACTATAAAATGCTTTAACCTCATTTTTAAAACTAATTTCTCAATGACTTGAAAACTTATAAAATAAATTCTTTTAATATATTTAATTAAGCAGCATATAATTATGAAAAAAAATTATGATTTCTATTAAGCTGTCATATTGTGTAGAGATATTTTTCAATAAAAGGAGCATGTCACTGAAAATTTGTCATCAACCATATTTTTGTTTAAAATGGTAAGAGTTTCTATGCTTTAATAATTATAACCTAACTAATTTTGCATTTTAACCTGAATATGTGAAATTATAATGTATTTGTTTGAAAGTAATCATCTCGCTTGATGTAATTTTTTTTTGTTATTTTAGTATGATATTTTTATTCACCTATTAAATTTAAAATATTGGACATTAAAAATTGGCACTTTAATGCTAAATTTGATATATCTTATATATAAATCTTTAAATAATACATATATTAATAGTACTTAATGATGTTTCGTGTTATCAAGATATAGAAATTTCGGTATAAGCTAATAGTTTAATTTTTCCCTTAAAATTTAACTTAATTATCTAGAAAATTTTGGATGACTGCAAAAATTATTCCTGTTGGCTTTAAACTTGTGCAGAAAAGTAAATTTATATAATATTGTATTTTATTTATATTTTCATGTAAATTACTTTTTTAATTTTAAAAAATTCATATTTAATAAATTACAATATTTTATTGAAACAAAATTCTAAAATTTAAATATATTGACTCACAGGTACCTTCATATTACCTTAAGTTTTAAAAATTTGAGCAAATTTATTGGCATTTTAATAATTGATAATTTTGAATTGATGTAATCATCTCTTATTGTGTTAAGAGTTTGCAACACTAGTAAACTTAGTTCTTTCCAAATTTTAAAATTGATTGTAGTGTTAGGATACTCCTCATTCTCTTCACATGATGGCGCTATAGTCATTAGGAGATAGGAGAGGAGAAAGTCCGCTCTGGCAGGGAGAGATTGTCTTTGATCAGCGAACGAAGAGGTTTAGCTGGCTCTCCTTGGTGTTTGTTCTGTTGGCCGTGTAGGGCCATAATCAAATTTCTATTAATTATAATTTTAATATACAATACTATTAATTATTAATTTTAATTTTTAAATAAATGTTTGTATTTGTTCAAGTTGTGGTTTCTTCTACAGAACAGACACTACATTGATATTATATGTATTATATTTTATAGATGACTGTCATATTTTTATTATATTATTTTTGTGTTGTAAGAAAAAGCTTATATTTTATATATTTGAAAATCTTAAAAGACTTTTTTAAGGAATTATTGTAAATATTTGAATAATTATTTTAGGCATGGCAAAAAGCTAAAAATGAAGGCCATGAAAGAAATTTCTGCTCTAGAAATTTTCTTTCGCATGCCACAATGGAAATGATTGTTGGCATGCGATCACAATTGCTGGGTCAACTTAGAGCGTCGGGATTCATTAGGGCTAGAGGCAATGGTGATATCCGAGATCTAAACAGCAATTCTGAAATATGGCCTGTTATTAAAGCTGCCCTTTGTGCTGGAACTTACCCTAACTTAATACGTATTGATAGGGAACGACAGCAACTAATAACACAGTAAGTAAACAAATTTAGGCTTCTTAAATTTAAATTTTATTTCAATTAATTACTTTACTGTGGTTATGAGCATTATTTTTTAATGAATAAAACTTTTTCTTTGATAAATTTTTCTTATTAATATTGAATTCCCTAACTTTTTTTTAATTATCTTATAATATTTTAGGTTTCTGTCAAAGTTCTTCAGCTGTCTTGTTTATTATCTATGTGTGGATTATTTGTTTTTATACATTTTTATAAATTCTTTTAAAATAATTAAATATTGGTTGGTGTTGTGTTAATGAGGAGAACTAAAGATGACCATGAGTGTGCAGAACACAGCTAGCTATCTCCTTGATGTTTTCGTAGTATAGACTTTTTTCAATGTCGTGCCTGTGGAATTCCCCAAGCTAATCCAGAGATCTTAAAATGGCAGGGCTGTTAAAAATGTGTCTTGGTGTTAGTGGAATATTAAATTAAATGCTAATATTATGTAATTAATAGTAAGAATAATTAAAAAGAATACATATAGTTTCTTTCTAATGTTTTAATATATAAGATAAATGATATTTTATTTCTTGTTATTTAAAAAATGCTTTTACATAATTTTTTCAACCAATTTAAATTTGATTTTTAAAATGTGTAGCATATTTTCATACAGCCAGAAAAATTTAAATGAACGTTATTTATTGATGAATTATATTGTACCATTAAAAAATTCAAAAATAAATAAAATTAAATTTAATTATACGTGTTAAAATTTACATTTATGTTTAATAAAATATTGTTTATTTATCATAAAAAACAGAATATGATTCAGTAGTTATTCATTTTCTTAAGACTATTAAACAAATTTACTTAATTATTAATGTTTTTGGAAAATTTAGTATTTGCATTTATTTTACTATACAATTTATGCCAAAATTTGCTTGTGTATTCTTTGCTGATGTAATATTTATTGTAATTATTTTCATCAATTTTTGTTATTTGAAATTAGCATGATCTAAGTAATATTTTTATAGTTAATAAATTTACTTTTTAAAGAATCTAACCTATTTAATTCATAATTAATGAGGTCATGCTAATAATACACATCACAAATAGTTCACCAAGTTTATATGTAATTTGAAATAGAAAATTTGTAAATGTAAAATATTTTTAAGGGTAATATAAATCTTTGACTTTTATAACATTAAAAAAATTTTTTAGCAATGAAAATCTTGGATTTTGCGAATAAAAATAAGATTTATTACCTTATAATGATTTCAAAATGAATATATTTAACTTCAGTGCATTATGTGCCAAATATTCTTTATTTTTTAATCCTTTGTATTTATTTTTTCTTTGAAGATTTATAAGTTTTTCAGTCAATTAATGCTATATTTTATGCAATATTGGTTTGATTAAATTTATGTAAAGAATGCAAAATTGGCCAATTTATGTTTTTAATTCTATGTTGAGGAAATTTTCTTGAGTGCATAAAAATATTTTTTTGTACTTAAAAAGAACACAGAATCGCAATTCAACTTCCAATGGAAATTAGTTGAAATGATATTTTTGCAGCTCTTAAAAATTTAATAAAATTTAGCAGGTCATTTTAACAATGTTTTGTGTGGGTATTCATCTTACAAATTTCCAAGTAATTTAAAATAAAAATATTACAATGCAACATAGATTTGTAATTAGTGTTGTAAAATTTATTAAGTATTTAAATTTGATGTTACTTATAAATGTTTGTTGATCAAAGGAAAGAAAGCAAAGTGAGATTCCACCATTCATCTGTCTTGAACAAGCTTCCAATGTCATCCAAAGAAACCATCTCCAAGTTACGTAAACAAGTTGTGAATGAGTTACCCTCTGATTGGTTGTTTTATGAAGAAATGATGCGTGCTGGTAGTTTTGCTCATGCTCATACCTGTACGCTTGTCACTCCAATCACGGTTGCTCTGTTTTCCGGTCCAGCTCGACTTCCTCTAGATGCTCTTCACGAACCTGATCAAGGTATAACTTCTGTTCATAATTTTATATGGAATAGTGGCTAATAAATTTATGTTTGCTATCTCAGTTTTTGTTTTAAATTTTTTGAAGTGAACAGAAATGCTTATATAAATCTTGTATGCTCACAATAAATTAGTGGGAAAAGGCTTGTAAAAAAAGTTACAAAATATACACTAAGTAATTAATGAATAGAATTTTGAATATTTAAGTGAAATTGTTTCTATTGTTGCTGTAGACTCATTAATCTCATTTGTATTAATTAGTTTTAAATTTATTTTAATTTAAAATTATTCATGTTAGTAAATTATTTATTGATATCATCACTCAAAAATTTAACTGAAAAATATTTTGTGTTCATAATTACATTCACATTTGTTCAACAGTAATAGAGAGTAATTTTCATCTTATAAATGTTTCTATTTCTTGGAAAATTTTTGTGTATGACTTGAAAATCTCTTGGAATTTGTTTTCGAGACCCAGTATGAACCCTGATGAAATATGCACACCATTTTCCTCACCTAATAGTATGCAAAAAAAAGGAAAAAAAGTTTTTTTCATGTTTGTGTAATACAAAGTTCTGGAACTAAATTTTTGTCTTTTTTTTCAAAAATAATTTAGTTAAATTACCGAAAATTTTTTAGTTATTTAATTGTTGTGAACATTTTTTTTATTATTGTGTTGGCAAGCATATGATTAATTTTATTTTTAGAAATTAATATCAGAAAAATGTAGCTACTAAATATTTTACTTTTTTACACAGATAATTTTTACTAAAGAACAATTAAATTTAATTTTGGATGAGTTAAGTACTAAAATAATTAGAAGTTTAAAGGCTTTTTCTTAACACATCTAAAATTGTATATTAAAAATATGAGTTCTTTGTGTTATATTAAAGAGCATTTTTATATAAATATAATATATTCAAATATTAATGAGTTAAGTGTTATAGAGTTATCTAGAAAATATACATAGTGAAAAACACAATACTGTATAAGAAAAGAAAACAATTCTATTACATTTATGAAGTTTCCTTTACTTCTCCAACTCCTGTTATACTCTTTTACTGCCAGTTCATAAAACTAGTTAGTCTGCATTTCATGCCATAAGGAACTGTGGACAATACAAGTCCTTATTATAAAACACTAAAAAACTGTGGCATGCTTTCCAAAGCTAAAGACAAGGAAGGCTTTTGAAGAATTTTTCTTCATAATAGTGATTTCCTCCAGTTCTGCAAATCTAAGAATTGATGAGGATTGTAAAATTTCGATCTAACACTGTTGTCTGAACCTTGCTTTGCAAAAGTTCTGTTTACCTAATCTTAAAAGAGTTTCTTGGTGATAAATGCTTAGAGTGATGAAAAATTGGAGAATGCATGATTCTTAATTGGTGGTAGAATAATATTTGAAGTTTGTGACCATAAATGTAGGCAGTAGAAGGTAACTATGAAGAAATTTGAATTATGTTTCACCTATGTAACAGAATCTTTATTTTTCACTAAATATTGTCTTTTTACATTTTGCATAACAGTTTTTGTTTTTCATTTGACATTCATATTTTTAGATGTGTGTGAAAGTTATGAGTATCTATGGTGTATATCTAGTAAAAATAAGTATGTAATTTATGCATTAGGTAGCGATAAAATTTTTATATCAAATAATTTATTAATGAGATTTAAAAAAAATAAATGAAAAATATTTTTCTCAAGAAAGTTTCAATTTGAGTAGTGACCTATTTTTGTTCTAACTTTATAGTATATATTATCAACATTTGTGTAGATATAAGAAGTTTTAAATGTAAAATTATTATTTTAATTTTATACATAATTTTTTCATTGTTGAGTTTTTGGTTCATGGTTTTTCTTCATCCTTAATGTCCCTAATTAATAATCACTGCAGCTCGCTTAGAAGGATATATGGAGGAAGAAGACAGTGAAGATGATTCTAAGTATGACAGCCAGAAAGCCATGTTTAAAATAGATGATTGGATATCATTCAGAGTAGAACCTGAGGTAATATATTGTAATGAATGTTTCATGTACATTTCCCTTGTTCTGCATACAATTATTAATCTGTTCTAATATAAATCATCTGACTAATCAATGATTTATATCTAACTAATGTAAATTGATTATTTGAAAATACTCAGTATTTTCAGTGTAAATGATAGCTATTGAGCAAAATTAATTTTTTTATTACACTTAGGGGGACAGTTATGTTTACAGATGTTTTATCAAAATAATGGCACAAATAATGGACTAAAGAGAATAATACTGCTTATAACCCCTTTTGGCATGTAATGCTAGTCATATTTGCCTGGGAATTGAATTACATAAGAGTAGAATATTTAAAATAATAAAGTACCATATTCATGGAAATAATATAAAAATTTCAGGAAAGATTCTGAATTTAATGCTTGAAACTAGACTATAACAATTGAAGTCAGAGGACTGCATGCAAAAGTAGATGTTTACTTGATCCTCGTGTTCATCAACATTAAACAAGTCTAGTGGCTTGAATAGGAGCCTTATTTTTCATTTTGAGAAATTCTGTATTTTGTTGGAAACAAAGCTTGCATCATTGATTGATTTCGTCTACCAAAATTTTCCCCTTCTTTTCCTATAATTTCTTTCAGGATTGTGATTAGACCTGTGAAAACTGATACTTTGTTTCTCATATCATGGCAGAGCTGTCTCCATTCTTAACAAATCACTCAAGGGGACACACAAGATCATACATTTGTGGAGGTGTCTTCTAACTGTTCCTCTGTCTTTTTGTGGGAAAAATGCTACAGATTATTTGTATATTTATATTTATCTCCAATTTATCCATTGATCAGATGTTGTAGTTATTGCACCACATTGCTCTGTGAATGATAGAAGTCATTAATATTTGAGATGAGTGGTTTGAGGATTACTGCTATGTTGTAAATCTTCTGTTTATCAACCTTCCCCAACTGTGTTGTTGTTGTTGCTTATGACACTTGGACAAGCCAAGCTCGCTATGCCTTTGGCAGTGCGAATTAAGTCAAAAGACAGTGTCTTTCGTTTGGATCAGGGCACCACGAAAGTGAAAGTACGACTTTGCTCTTTTTAAGGTGCCTCGTAATTTTGAACCATGGTCAGGGGACAAGGCCACACCTGAGCTGGCACTCTCCTCTCCACATCCACGCCACACCAACGGAAGGACTTTAAACGTCACATATTAATGTAGACACGTCCCCAACCCACGCAGTTCCAGCAACCCAGTGAAGGAGAGTACACCGTGGTCACCTTCCCAACCACTGCCTGCGGCAAATGATGCCTCACTTTGCTGAACTTACGTGAAGCGGCGTGAAGCTACTGAGCCACTGGAGCTCTCCCCAACTGTAGTTATTGACAGTAGAGAATAAGATTCTGGTTGAACTGTACAGTAAATTTAACTGCAGTTTTCTGTTTAGGCATTACAATCTACTTCAATACAAGGTAATTTCTTTCACTGAGCTTCTGTATCCATACACTGTTCTATATGTGAATATGTCCTGCTTTGCTGTTAGTATGTTATCACGACTTGCGACACCTTGCTTCTGAAAAAGGCCTAAACATCCTAAAAGCTGGAATGTTCTTGTCACAATTGCTTCTACTAGTTGGAATCTTATAATATGTCATCTTTGAAAGTTTGTTTGGTCTGACATTTTTTATTATTGGTAAAAGTCCAATATGTATACAGCTTCACAAAAGTTACTTCATATGTGTTTCCTCATATGTCATACAACACAAAAGTTACCTCATGTAATGAAACATATTTTTTATATTTTGAAAAATGTTGCTATGATTATATTCTAATGTCTTTGTAATCTTTAAAGAAATTATGAAACAATTTCTTTAAATGGCATTTTTATGTTTTTTAGACTATTAAATTCAAGCATTTTTAATTCATTTAAAAATGTCAATATTCATAGAATTATGCATTTGATCCATTATATTCAATGTTTGATAAATTGGAATTATTTTTATATATTTTGAATTACAATATGTTTTTAACCTAATAGCTTCATGAAAATTTTTAACTTTGATAATTTAGTGGATTTTAATCAGATTAATTAATTTTATTAATACTAGAGTGTAAAATGTTATCGTTAAAACTTTTTCAGCATATAAAAAGTTAGATTTTTATAGAAAAAATTTCTTTAAAATGAATTTAAAATAGAATTTTATTCCATTTGAAATAATTTTCCGATTAGTTAGTATATATATTATCATTACTTCATGAAATTTTATTGAATTATAAATTCATTATTTAATTTAGAACCACATACACTTGCTCACAGAAGTAAGTGTGCAACTCATAGCTTAAGTGAAAAAGATCTCAAATAAATATAAGAAAAATATTTTGGAGAGTGTTGTTTATAACTTCTGATTCAAGTCATAAAAAAATGAAAAATAAACCAAATCATTATATTTTAAAAAACTTTAAGAGTAATTTTGTTAACTATCAGTAGAAATTTAAATCACAAAAGTATGTATGCACTCTGAATTTTTGACATTTAAATAGACTGAATGAAACTTTTCGAGTGATTTTTCGTATTTCAGTGATAAGTTTAGAAGTTCTGCTACAAAGCTTGTAAGTTTAAACTTTAAGTACATCAACAATTCACCAATGCTTCCATGTGGAAAAGAATTATCAAAGGATCTAAAGGATGCAATAATAAAGCTCTATAAGGAAAGCGCCGAACTGGCAGCTGAATGGTTAGCGCTCTTGCCTTCGGTTCAACAGTTCGTGGGTTCGAATCCCACCTTGGGCATGGATGTTTGTAGTGGTTCGGAATCCATTTTAAGCCGTAAGTCCTGGTCTAATTAGCCCTCGTGTGCAAAAAATGACCGTTGAGCGACAAACAAACCGACATCTATAAGGAAAGCAAGTCCCAAAGACAAATAGGTAAGATCATAGGCAAAAGTCCTGCGACAGTGCAAAAAATCATTGAAAAGTTCCAAGCTGAGGGAAATACTCTAAACAAGCCAAAAACAGGATGACTGCCCATTTTCACGGATCGAAAAAGACGAGTTATTGTTTGAAAAGTGAAAAAAATCCAAAGATTAGCGCACCAAAATTGACAACTGATGTTAAAAACAATTTTGTGAAGTCATGCAGTCTTGAAACAATTTGCCGTGTGTTGCGGAAGGCAGGATACCATGGTCAAACAATGCAAAGAAAACCATTTGTTAGCAAAGTGAATCGCAAAAAGAAAATAGATTTTACTAAAAAAATTTAAAGCAGGGATGAAAGTAAATTTTACATCCACGGGTCAGATGGACACCAAAAAGTTTGGAAAGCAAATGCAGCTCTAGAACCAAAGAACATGAGAGAAACTGTAAAACATGGCAGTGGTTCGATGCAGCAACTGGAGTAGGAAATTTAGTTAAAATCGACAGAATAATGAATCAATATAGTTATTTGAATATTTTAAAGAATAATCTAAGCCAAAGTGCTTCTAAATTGGGACTCGATAGATCCTTCACTTTCCGACAAGATAATGATCCCAAACATACTGCTCGGGTTTTGGGGAAATGGCTGCTTTATAATGTGCGAAAACAGCTAAAAACCCCACTGCAGTCACCTGATCTTAATCCCATTGAACACTTGTGGGATTATCCCGATCGCCAAATTAGAAAAGAAGAGATAAAAACTAAGAATGATCTAAAAAAAACCCTTTTGGAGGAATGGCAGAAAATATCATCTTATGTCACTCAAAATTTAGTAAAATCAGTACCATATAGATTGGAAGCTGTTATAAAGGTCAAAGATTATCTAACAAATTGCTAATTTTTTTGAAAAATTGTAAAATTTGCAATATTTTTGTTTCTATTTGCAGTCTTTGTTTTTATTTGCATACTTTTATGATGTAAGTTACATCCTATTTTAAGTTAAGCTCATATTGCTAGTTAAATATTTGTATTTTTTAAATATTTTTCATTTTGTAATTAAAGCTTGATTTTACTGTAATCAAAATAAATCGTTAATTTGAAAACTTTAATATTGTAAGTCTTTTTTTTTTCCATATGACATCATCACATACACTCTGCATACTTACTTTTGTGATAAAATGTATATAAATTTTGTTATAGCTGATTCTTGTACAAATATTTGTAATTTGAAATGCAACTTTTTTTATTCTGCATCAATAATTTGCAGTTTTAACTTTTGAGGCAATAAAATAATTCATAATACTTTTTGTTTATTTGCTTACAATATTGTACAATTTTATCTTTAATTGGCATGTTTAATGTCTTATCCTTTAATTATTAAATTTTTCTTTTTTATACTATGTGTTATATCATACAGAAGTACCATATTTTGTCTCTTATTTTGGTACACTATTATGGGCAGATAAAAGTATCTAATTCAAAATTATAGTGAAAGGACATATTTTATCAAATGGTAGTGACAGAAAAATATGTTGGCTGAAGGGAAAACTTTTTTCTATGAATACATTTTCAGTCATAAAATAATTTAATGTTTACATTGATTGCTTTATGATTATGAATTTTTATTTTTGATCTGGGTTCTTACATACTAGAAATCTAAGTTTTCTTTTTGTTTATTATCTGTCAATGGTCTTTTTTTTTTACATATACCAAAACCTATTATTTAAAGTGTATTCCAATACACTTTAAGCATCCGCAACCTATGAGAATGAAACTCGTGAACTATTGAAATAAAAATTAGATTGCATAACATTTGACATTGTAAATCTAGGAATATTGAAGAAATTGTAAAGTTATGAAAAGAAGTTAGGATAGGAGTTTTTAAGTCAAAGATTGAAAGTCATAGAATACATATTAAGCATAAATTATTTTTATATTTATTGCTTCTCAATGCTATGAAATATTGGGAAAATAGTGCCCTACTCTTATCTGCTTAACCTGACCATTTTAGCATTTTTCAGATGTTTAATGGTATAATTAACTTTTCTAATTTTCCTGAAAGATTTTGATTTTTAAATTGTTTTTCCATTTCTTATGGAAAATTTTGAAAAACAAATTGAAAAAAGTATTTTATAAGTTAGCAAAAATCATCTATTTTAAAAATAGATAAATGAAATAAAATCCGAACTGTTTAAAATATTTTATCTCAGAGATTTAATACAATTTTTTTTCTCAATTCTTGTTCACAGTTTATAAAATTATTTTTGTGCTTATTGTTAAATTATCACTCATATTTTCATATTGCAAATTAGTTACCTCTTACTGAATAAGTGCCTTGTTAGAAAATTTATTTTTGAAAAAATATTGTTTCGCAAAGAAAATTGTGCGATGCAAACAGTTGCCATAAATTCATATAAGAAAAGAAATTAATATAAAATATATTATAACATGTTAGAAAATTAATTCTTACAGAATATTTGATAATTATTTTGAGATGAAACTGAAAAAGTGAAATAAGAAAAAGTATATTATTATAGACTTGGAGATATACTGCAATAAGATGCTATTGAAGTTTGTTTTTTATATTTTCATAAGAACAGGCAGAGAATAAGTGACATTGTTTTTTTAATCAAATATGGATGAATTTTGAAATGAATTAAATTTTCTAAATTAATATTTTAATTTATTTAATGTGTTCAACATACTTGATTCTTTATATAATATTCATTACGCTGGGTTTTCTAATTTTTTAATTTTTTCATTGTGTTTTCCAATTTTTATTATTAATTTAACTATACTTAATTTGACATAGTTATGCCAGTATTCAAGTTCTAAGAGGAAATTGAAATTGCTGTAGAGGTTTTTTGGAATATAATATTTTAATGACATACAATTGGAAATTAGTTATAAACTCAATTTACTTCTCTGAGAAATTTTAAATAGTCTGCAAAAGTTCTTTGAAAGTCAAGTAAATTTATATTTCTGTAGGAATCTTGTTGAAACTAGTGGTTTTGGAATAAAAGGTATTGGACTAACTATTTTTGCAACTTTATAAAATTTTTACAAATTGAAGGCTGAACTGGGAGGCGAATTTCAGCCTTCTGTGCTTTCAGAAGTTCAAATCCCATTTTTGATTTTGGTATTTGTAGTGGTTTAGATTCCACTTTGAATTATATGTCCCAGTTTTTAGTTTAGCTGTGGCTACATTAGTTATCAAATTTGCAATATCAATCTCTTAAATTATGTTGATGCCGATATATATTTCAGGGACTTTTTGTAGCAGTTCAAATTTTCTGTGTGCATTATGGTGCTTTCAATATTAACCAGAAATATGCATTGATATAGACAAAAGTGAATAGATGTGCGACATACATATTTATTATTCAGTGACAATTCTCCTATGTCAAAGCTTCAAGGTCAAAGTTATTTGGATTTATCTAATTGAATCATGCCTGATATCATATGCTTTACTTTAAGTATATACTATATTTTTAAATATAAACTCTAGTTTTTATTCTGATATATATGCAAAAGATATTTTGTTGCATACTTCCTATTTAATAGAGCAGCAATTTAAATATCTCTTAAGAAATTAAATAAAATTTTCTTTAGTTTATATACATTTTGCATGCTTTCTTTCATATCTTAATTCTTTTATGAAATTGTCTTAGAAACATTGAATAAACACTCTTTCTGAAGAATGAGTATCTATTGGTTGTCAGAATTTTGGCAGATAATAGAAATGTGTAAATTGCTTAATCTATTTTACTAAGTACTAGTAATACCCAATGTAAATATATCTCCTGTTATAAATAACGTGAAATTTCATTGAAAAAGATTTTCTTTTGAGACATTATTATAGCTTTTGAAAAAAAGGTATAAGTTATTCAGGATTCCTTTATTGAAAAATTTAGGTTTTGCAAATTTCTTTATATTGTTTATGACTTTGAGGATTCACGACCTCCTGGACATGATCTAGCTTGAAGAATAAGCCACAACAAATTTGATCAAATATTTAAATTATATCTTGATTTAAAAAGGTGTGAATTGTCTTTTTGAAACACTTTATATGGAAATATCTGCATGTGAGATACATATAAACAAAAGTAAGCTTACAGATATATATATAAAAAAGGAGTATCTATGTATCAGTAAATTTATTTTTGTAGACTTACAAAATATTTGAATATTAATGCCACATTATAACACACACAAACGTACTTTTTTCTAGTTGAAGCTCATCCAGGAAAAAATGTGGATGTCATAAACAAAGATCAGTTACATATATGTCTGTTTTATCTTTCGTGACTTTCAAATTCTTTTCACCTATGTTTTCTTAACTGATTTAGTAAAGTTAATATCCAGTTTTTGAACTAGATTATTTTATCACAAAAAATAAATGCATATCAAATATTTTTAATTTCAGTATTTAGATTATTAATAAAATAAGATGTATTAAGAAAGAAATAAAAAACTAAGTATTTAAAATTTAATCAAAACAAAAATATTAAATTATAATATTGTATATGTTTGTACACATTCCAACTTATATATTCCTAAGAAGTTAAGTAATTATATGTTTTAGAAGAACTGACCAATAATTTTTATTGAAACATTTTACACTAAAACTATAATTGTAAAAATTATTTTGAAATTGTATTCACATCCTATGTCTGTATCTTTGTAGTTTTTAGTCCTTAAAAATGTATGATTTTTAAGGACTAAATATTACAAAGATATTCATTTTTCAGTTGATTTCGAATTTTACTTAAGTATAAAATCTTAAGTAACATTTTAAATCAACTGAAAAATATTTTTACTTTAGGGAAAAATAACAAAGAAAAAAACAGAAATTTTTTTAATTTTCAAAATTGCTAAAAAATTTTTCCATAATTTTATCAGTGTATGCCAAAATGTGAATATTATTCATTACTCTTACATTATCTCTATAAGAAAACATTTTTCCTTTTTTATTACTTTTTGTATAAATATTAGTAATTCATGACATATTTGTTAAAATGAAATTGTATGATAGCATGGTAACAATAACAATTGTCACAGTTAAAAAAATATACTGTTGAAAATTCTTGTTGAATTAGAAAGTGATAAAGTAATTTTAATGTAAGGGAAAAGGGGTGAGGTGAATTTTTCAAGGGAAAACCGTATAAAAATTGCTACACAAAGAAATATACAATTTTAAGCATATGATCCAGAGAGGCATCTCAAGGTATTTAAAGGTTAATGGAAAGATTTTCATTTACCATAGGTAAGAAAACAAATATATTTTGTTGTAAAGTTTTAATAAAAATAATTTTATATGCAAATATTATTTAGCTTCATTAAATTTTAAGTTTTAATAACAAAATATTTTTTAAAAAATTAAAGTTTCTTGTTGATTTATGCATGATTAGCATTTAAAATGTTAAATAATTTAACTATTGCTCTATAGTTGAAGAAACATTTGCTATTTACTATTGAAAAAAAATATTATTCATGAACTACTTTTTCATGCATTTTTTAAAGTTTCTTTTATAGTTATTGTATATTAATTTAAAGATTTTAATATAAATTATATTAATTTTTTTATAAATTTCATAGATTGCTCGACTTGTGCTACAGTTACGGCAGAAGTGGCATGCCCTTTTCTTGAGACGTATACGTGCACCCTCAAAGTTATTAACTCAAGCTGATGAAACAGTTATTCGTGCAATTGCGGGTGTTCTTGTTGCAGAAGATCAAGCTTTGAATTTACAACAACCTACTGGTATTGGTCAGAGACCTAAACCCCCTGGCAATGAAATAAACTCCCCTGTTCATCTAAGGAAGCAAATTTCAAGTCCTAACCATAGAAATGCTGGTTATTTCACCACCAATAGCAATTACAGCATGCTTGGTATTTCATTTTTATTTTTTCCAGTATAAATTAAGAATAAATGAATTTCAGAGCTTAATTAAATTTTGTAGGAGTATTAATATAAGTACTCATTAATAAGGAAATTATCATTATCTGTAAGTTCTTGCATTATGTTCAGTAGTATTAATATTCATTTACTCTTTTTATACTGTTAGTCATTTATGTATAAACTTGATGGCATAGTAGTAGTGTTTTATGTTCCCAATGCACACGTCCAAGGTTTTAAACTCTAACTGGTTAATCTTGATTTAGTCTTTCATCCCTTTACTGGATCAATAAAATTCAATATGAAGCATGCTTGGAAAGTAAGCAGTAGGGATATCACATTAGGCTGACCACCTAACTGCAAATATATTTCGTACCCCAGGGCACTTGGTTAAGAAAACAGATATGGGCATTGTAGGTTTTAGCACCCTATATCATGCTACAGAGTTTAGTTTTAGTCACTGATGCATAGCTTAATCAAAAAATTACTTTATATTAGTTAATTCTAATTGTGTTCGTGTTTGTAAAGATTATGAAGTGCCACCTTTTATAAAGTTGAGATCTTAAGTTATGTGTTTTAAAAATTTTTTATACAATGGTATTACATAAGAATTTCATTGTGGGATAAATTAAATTTTTCGACTTTAAACTGAATGGGATGATATGCAAGTGATTTCAATAAAAAAAGTTTTTAGTAGTAATTTCATACATTTTTACAGTTATATATTGTATCATACTGTATTAAAGTAAATGTTTACTTTACCTGTAAAAAAATATTAAAAAAGATGCAATTTATGCTAAAAGTAGATTTAAAAAAAGCTATGAAAAAATTAATTTATAAACCTTTATTTATTACTTATTTGACATAATGTGTTGTGTAGGCAAAAATGTTTTTAAGGCAGTGTTTTGTAGTTGAGAAATTGATATTTGTTTTATTTGGTAATATTTTATTAACTTGTTGGTTCATGAGACACTATGAAAGTTATATTTCATTATTGTTTACATCATGTCATTGATTAAAATAATGCATTTCCATATTTTTAAAATGTTGTACCCTTTTGATCTATATTATCACTTTGAAAGTATAATTTAAAGTTTGCTGTTTAATTATTGTTAGTTAAAGGATTTGTCATATTCTTAACAACAAATTGGGAAACTTAGCTGAAGAGAATAACTTCTCTGAAAATATGTGCATAATTTAATACAGCAGTGCAACTTTATTTTTTCAAAAGCAAGTTTAATTTTGTGTCTTAATATTTTTTTGTATTTATGTGTATGTATATAGAAACAAAGAATTTTTCTGTTACAATATACTAATATAGAGTTGAACTTTATAAATGAATATTAATCAAAAAATATGTCATATTGTGTTAATTCATTCTATCATTAAAAATAGAATATATGTTATAAATGTAACATTTATGTTGATATTTGTTAAAAAAATGTTATTAATAAAATAAATATTAAAAAAAAAACATCTATATTATATTTAGATATTATATTTAGAAATATTAGATCTAAACTATATTTTTTTCTTTAGCTAATTTTCATTTAGATTTGTGTATTTTCTTTTCTGCATAATGTTTCCTTAAAGATAATCCTTTTATGAATTTACAATTTCTAATTCTAGATTACTAATTATTCTTCGTTGTATATATAGTTAGTTTATAACTACTTAAAAGCATAAATGTTACAAATCAGGAATATAATTTACAAAATACTCAGTATTTTCAAATAGTTATATTTTAAATTCTGACTCATATATTTGCATTGAAAAAATTTGAATGCTACTCAGTCTAATATTTTTGCATATTAAGATGATACAAATTATTCTAATAAATGTACTAATCCTTGAAATCTAGAAATAAAAAATATTATCTTTGATTTATAGAAAAGGGAAGTTTATAGAATATGTTGCGAAATAAAGTAGCTTCATTAGAAATGAATTAATATCTTTTGAGCTGGAAATTCTCTGGTTCAATTGTTTCATCAAATAATATGCCCAATAAATCCCAAATATTTCTGGATATTTGGTGAAACTTCTAGAATTTTTGCTTGGTTTTACTGTTTTATTATAAATTTTATTATATTAAATTTTTAGATAAAGTATTTTAGAAGTTGTGTTGTCAAGCCCGAGTTCTTAAAAATTTTAAGTATGAAAAAAATTTCAAGAATTCTCATTTGCACACTGGTTAATTTTTGGGAACATCTTTTAGCATATTTTAGCTTCTGAAATGATTTTATCTTTTCCCTATTAATTTTTTTCCTTCATAAATATAATTTTATAAACTATATGTATGTATATTTATATTAGTGTGTAAAACTACCACAATAATGTAAATTTTAAGTAGATAGCCATGAAATTGTAAAAAAGGGTTCTTGAAATCAAAACAAGGAACACAATTCAGTAGGAAAATCATATGCAAGATTTGTGCAGTCTGTTGCTGTAAAAATAAATATGGAGACATAATTGCCATTGCTCAGTATCAGAGTTCAGCAACAGGGCAGCAAGTGTAGCTGTGTACTGTATCCAAACACATTCACAAAAGTAAATTATTTGCTCACCATTTTGAACACTGCATCTTTTTTAAAGTTGGCTATCGGTGCCATCATTTAGAGTGACGTAAGGATCACAAAAGCATTATAAGACCACATAGAGAAATTCTCTACTTGTTGAGAATCCTCTAGAAAAAAATATTAGCCAGAGTGTTCATTTAGTTTCAATACAAAGATAGTAGCTGAATGAAAAGTGTTTCTTCAGTTTATCAATTTCTGGATATGAATTTCACCTGAAGTTTAACTGTAGTTTTGAATCCATCTAAAAGTGTAGCTTTCTGTTTAATTAATCCTTGTGAGTACAAGGGGAGTGATAAAAAAATATCATAAAATTTTATTGGATAATGTTGGATATTTTAATAATATGCTTTGCCATCCAGAGATTACCAGGCACTTGAAATGGATACTTCTTGAGAAATGGAAACCCCCAAGAACTGTTAGGCAATGTTGAATATTGACAGATTGGGTCACATAAAATTTCTACTAAAAGTGATCATAAACTGTTTTCTGTTAAAGTTTGTTTTTAAAACTTTATTATTTGATTCATTAATTTTTTTATAAGTAATTGTATTATCTTTAAGCCTGATAATTTTCCTATCACTACTATTTTTACAATTTTTTCCTTATTTGTTCCATACTCTTTATATCCTATTCATTTGTTGTTAGTATACTTTCCTCTCATATTTAGTATTACATTGTACTTCTTTCATATGAATTTTACATTTTTTATACTTAATATTTTTCAGAAGTTCATCTAAAGCATGAAAAAATTGCTAAAGTTTTGTTCTTTAGCATATTAGCTTCAATTAAAAATAATTTTAAATATTTGTCAAAAACCTATTAAATTGTCTTATGCTCTCATATTATATAATCGTGAAAAATGTGTAGAATTTTTTCAAAACTTGCATTATTTCAGCTGGTTCTAGCTTTCCTGATGAACAACAAGCAGCTATGATGCCAGGAAACAGCAATACACCTGCCAACAGCTTCAATGTGATTTACAAAAGCCGCAGCCCACAGAGTCAAGTATCTCAGCCTTTCACGCCACAAATGCCAACCAGTGTAGAATATGGACATTCTTCTCACACAAATTCTAAAATTCGCTATTTTATTATTAAAGCCAATACTTCCCGAGTAGTTGAAATATCAATGGATAAAAATATTTGGGCTTTCACACCAACAACAGAAAGGAAATTGTTATCTGCTTTTAAGGTATTCATTTTAGAATAATGATTTTTCGATTTTATTTTGTAAAAGATTTTTGTTTAAATATCTTACACAATAAATTATAGTTTTCTGAAAATTATAATATATGTATTTTTCATTGAATAATTGAATTTCCTTCATAAAATATTTTATTTTGAAATAATCCATTCTTTTTTTACACACAAAGCTTAATACCTAATTATTATACACCTTGGAATTAAATGCTTGTTAAGTATTAATATAAATGAAGATCTAAAATTTTCTATTTTCTAATCTGTCTTAAAATTTATCTAATAAATCTTATCTAAAATCTATTTTAGATCCTCATTTATGAAATGGTTTTGCTGTTTTTATTAAGTTTTAATTTTTAAATTTATCAAAGATGTCTGTTAGATTTGTGATATATATAATGTGGTTGAGCTTTTATTAAAAAAACTAGTTCTTTCTATTTAGAAATTTTCATATTTAATATAATTTTGAAGAAAATTATTTATCTTTAAAAATTATTTATTATTTGAAGTGAGAAAACAATTCTCTCTTTTACATGTTTTTTTTATCTGATACTTGATATTTAAATTAAATTTCTCATTTGTAAATTTTTAGACTTTTTAATAATCATATATTTAATTTTCAGTTAGTTTTTCATTAAATTTAATTTTTTCCTTTATTGTTAATTATCTGTATTTGTGTATATGTTACATAAAGATGAAAGTAATATATCTGGTATCTTATAAGTACAAAACATTTCATATTTTTATAAGAAAGAATGATGTTTTATTGAATAATTTGTTTACATATATATTGTCTTAATAGCACAAACAACATGAAATAATGGCATTCATTGCGAGTTTCCAAGTTCTGAAAACAATTATTTAATTGGTAGGGGATTTTAAATCTTGTATGGGCTAGATTAATCTAATTAGTATAATAAATCTAAATTAGATTAATTTAGGTTTAAAAAAATGAAGATGCACCCAATAACATATGAAGAAAATAGACTAGAGAAACATTCATCTAATATTGAATGATATAAAGTGATTAGGCTGAGTAGTCTACTACTAGATTACGGAGTTATTTGAAAATGGTTTTATTGAAAAATAGGAAACACTTTTTACTACACATCTTAGATAAATTTAAAGCAGAAGTATATGTCATCAAAATTTGATGCAAAAATTGTATTAATATTGTATGCCAAAATTTCCTTATTTATTTTGAAATATGTTATGCTTAACCTTGTTTTAAAAAAGTTATCTTATTTTCACCCGTGTTAGTTAATTTTCCAACTTGTATAATTTCAGATATTCTTTAGAATTGCCCCCTCAGGGGGCTTACTTTTTTTGGTATGTACAGTTGTTCAATACTGAGGTATCTAGGAATCTATGTTCTCTTCTCTCCTTATTTTTACCCCATTTTTTTCCTTCCCTCTACGGCAAGTGAGAGAGATGTCCATGAGTAGTTGTTTGCTTTTTGCTTCTCAATGACAACAAGATCCCCATGTGTTGGCCGTGTGGGCTTCTCTTTGGATGGGTGGCATACTGTGGTCTCCAGTGTATCAATCGACTTGTACCTAGCTACACTCGTGGCTAGTCTGCTAGGGATCAAGCGAAGAGGTCACATCCTTGGGCTTGGCATTAAGGGTGATCACTATATCCTGTTGATAATTCCCAGCGTATCGGTGTTAGCTAGTAAGCGCCAAGGATGGAAATATCCAGAGCCAATGGCTGCCATCCCTTATAGAGTTTCGTGATGGGTGGTGATGTTGAGCATGAACCTTTACAAATATCCTATGGGTTCTAATTCTTGTGTCGTTGAAGCCAATTCATCTTCCGTTACATGTTGATAAGCACTCCAAGCATTTTCCTTGCAGTATTCTATGTAAAAACTTCTCATGTTATCTCTTGGTAACATACAAAATGTTAAAAAATTATAATCGGGAGATCTTCTTGTTCAAGTTGATTTGAAACAAGCTGTGTTAATAAGTAATTTTAAAAAGTTGCGCTCATTTCCAATGCAAACATCATTTTATAAAATTAAATGATTATTGTAGTGTTCTTTCTAACCCTGACTTCATACATGTTATAGAATTATTTTTAGAAGAACTTCATGGTCAGGGAGTTAGTGCTGCACATTGTATAAACATTCAAACAACAGGTTATATATGTTGCAAGCTTCGCTCATATATTTCTAAGTCTCTTAGATGTTTCATATGTCAGACATATGGTCATTCTTAACAGGCATATAGGGATAGTGATTCTATATGTGAAAAATGTGCATAATCTGATCATGAACCTAATGATTGTACTTCAGAAATTTTCAAATGTTGTAGTTGTTATGGTTCACATGCTTCATTTTCCAAATCTTGCCCTATTTGGATCTTGGAGAAAGAAGTAATTGCAACCAAGATAAAATATTACTTTCCCGGAAGCAAGACAAATATTAAAAAACAGAACAGTAAAAGTTGGCGTACCCTATTCTTCTACTTTACAAAAACATGCAAAACTGAACAACAATCCAGCATACAAGGGTAGTTTACCAGTGTCTACTCCACTTTTAGTTTTGTCATCTAAATCCACTCTACCATCAACTTCCAATAGCATAAAGAAATCTACTTCAATTATCGACTGATGATACAAAAATTATAAAAGTAAAATATCAAGAAAAATGCATTAAAAAAACAATTGATATGTCCTCTTCTGTAACAAATATAGAAATGAATTCTCCTCAACATTTCAGACTGTTTAAAAATGCAGAAAAGACAAGCACAAAAACAATGAAATAAACCTGTGTTCTGGATGACATTAATTTTGTGAAACTGCCATAATTCTTGGAAAGCATTGCTTTTTATAACATTTATCTGTCTCATCTTTCTGGCTTTCATGAATTTGCTTTAATGCCTTTATTCTTTTGAGTCATTCTTCTCAACATTCTCAATTCGTTCTTATCCAATGATTTACTCAATCTCTTAATTGTATCTAAGATTTCTTTGTTTTCCATACAGATTATCCCATCTGAGGATCTTGCTCCAATAAAATAAAGTCAAATCCATAGAATTGCCTGCGGTTTGATTTAACAAGTAATTTCATACATAGTTTCTTAATAAGTCAGACTGAGCTGGCAGTTGAAGGTTAATGATTTGTCTTCAAATTATTAATTTGATTATTACAGATTCATTATTTTTAATTAAGAGGTTTAATCCATGCTAACATATTAAAAATGTAAAAAATATGTTAACAATTTTTCTACATAATATTATGTGAAGGGGGCTAAAACAAAGAACCATGTAAACATTTAGGAGATTTAAATTTTTAGGAGCTATTAAATTTATTGGAGTTTTATATAAAGACATATTTAAGAAAAACTTCACTTTTCTTTGCTTGATCAAATATGCACACACACTTTTGTGATTAATATTACAATCACAAAAAAGTGTGTGCATTCATATATTTTAAGGAAGCAAAGAAGAAATTCTTATATAAGATAAACCCCTTCTAACCAAAGATGCAACTGGGAACATCCTTGGTTTAAACTGAGCATTGACTAATATTTTTCAACTTATTTTAAGCTTCTTATTCAGCACGACAACCGGGGTGAGCCAAGGCTTTCCTCAGAATACTTCTCCATTGTGTTCTCCGGGAGTTTGGGCCGACCCTTAGATCTGTTTGCAATGGGTCTATAATTAAAAATTCTTGAAATCAAAGACAAGGGGTCCATTTGACAGATATGGCCTGCAAATCTCAAGTGACACATTTTAATATAATTGACGACGTCAACTTCCTTAAAAAGTCTGTACAACTCGAAATTGTATCTGTACCTCCAAACTCCATCTCATTTACAGCACCAAAAATCTTTCTTGGGACTTTTCGTTCAAATATTGCAATTTGATTTGACTGAGTCTTTGGTAGACACCAGGTTTTTCATCCATAAGTGAGAACATGTCTTATGATGTTTTTGTAAAGCGTGATTTTTGTAGATTTTTTGATCAGTTTTGATTTTAAGAAAGTTCCCAGTCCATATGAGCATTGATTAGCAGCAAGAGTTCTTCTCTTTACTTCAGAATTTACGTCATTATAAAAATCAATGTTTGAATTTATTTTAAGGTAAAATTTTAAAATTTATAACTGTCTTCTATTTGTGAAAAATGGGCGTTTTGCTAAGATTCAAGTTGGTAAAATCTAAGTTTTGATTGTGTTCACAATTATGGTGTTAAGTATAATGTGATGTGTATGATAACCTGCTAGAGGCTGCTTTTGTGTTCATTATTTTTAAAAACTTTTATTTTTATTTAAATTTTGTAAATATAAATTGAAATTTTTAAATTATTTACTAATTATATTAAATAAGCAAATTAAAAAAATGTTTTACATATTGCAAATAGTTTGAAAGAAATAGCTATAAATATTGAACTTTACCTATCAATATGTAAATAATTAATAATACTCAAATCATTCAAAATGCAATAAAACTAATTTTGAATTTTTATATTGAAATATTAAATTTTAGGAAAAATGAAGGTACTCAAAAATAGCTGTAATTCACATATATATATATATCAACCATATATACATTTAAAACTCCATATATATACGTAAACACAATTTGTAAAATTTTATTTGTGTTACAAAATTTAATTTGATAAATCTGACCTACACTCATAATACATTGGATTCATAAATTGATAACTTTTACTTTTACCTTTTTTTATTGCATTATTTAATCCATTTTTCTAAACATAATTTTCAAACATAAAATTATCAATTTATTAAGTTTTGAATTATTAAATTGAATTGTTAAATTTTAAATTAATAATATTAATCTAATTTGGAGGTTTACTTTTATAATTTTAGAGTATTCAAGTGGAAATATCAGCTTTAGATTTAACTTGCAATAGAAATTTGTAAACATCAAGTAAAAATTTATGTATAACTTTTTTGTAATTAAATCCTAAAATACAAATTACATATTAACCAGATACATTAATAATAAATGTAAGAGAATATTTATTTCAAGTCACAGTTTAAATATCCAATGCTAGCTAAAATCTAATTTAATGAATAAAACGTTAAGCTCTCATAATTAATTATATGACATTAATTATGTTTTTATTTGCACAATATTAATTTTCATTTTGTATGTTCAGATAAATATGCTTCTAGTAACACTTGCAAAAATGATACAAAATTTTGCCCTTTGGTTAAGAAATGCTGGTATCATTTTATTTTTCTAAAAATAGCTGATATTCATTTAAGAAAATTTCACTGTTTAATCTAATTAATTAAATACACGTATATTTAGGATGTGACATCATAACTTATTTATAAAGCATATTTAAAACTAAAAACAAGATTTTTCTATTTATATATATATATATATATATATATATATATATATATATATATATATATATATATATATATATATATATAATTAACTATTGTTTGCAAATATAAAAATTTAGTATTATATAAAATGAATAGTACAAGTACAATAATTCATATCGGAGATATATATTGATTTAAATTCTGTTTCACCCTGCAATTTATCTAAATTTTATTTTATTATTGTTGGGATCATTTATGTGAAAATAAATAACTAATTAAAATCACCCGACTTTTTAATATCTCATTTTTTGTACAAAAAATTTATTATTTGCTGCAAAAAATAATAAAATAATTATGTTTTTAAAAAATGTCTATTAAAAGAATTTTAGAAAAATTTTAATTCTAGCACTTTTTCGAGTATAATATATTTCAAATTAAAAATTTAGATATTATTTTCAAAAACTTATTCACAAAGATAACCCATTTGCTTATTGTTATTTTCATAGGAAGGTAAAGAGGTTATTCTGATATTTTCCATCCAAGGAAGTGGGCATTTTCAAGGATTTGCACGTTTCACTCCACAGTTTTCTGACCAGAGACCACCTGAATTTAGTGCTGCTAATTTTGGTACTTGCTATCAGATTGAATGGATGAAAAAGTATGTCTTGTATGATTTATGTTGAAAAGAAATTATTATAAACTATGTTATTAAAAAAATGAGAATGTTAAATGCACAAAAAATATCTTATTTTTCATTTATAAAAAGACAATTTGTTAAAATTTCATTAAAGGACTATAAATAAATTCAATAAATTTTGGTACACTTTAAAACATGAAAATTCTAAATTTTTGAGTCAAATTTATTTTAAAAAAAGATTTATGAAATATTTGCTTTCATGTATTGATATATTACTTAAACAGATATCTTTGTTTTCATAAATTAAATATATACTTTAAAAAAAATAAAAATTTTCTGTACAACTTATTTTAAAATGATATTAGTAATGATATTGCTTATTTTTGTGATCTCTAATAAAATTTTAGAAAACTTTAAACATAATATGAAAGTAACAAATTTAACAATAATATTTTCATACTTAATTTATATGTTTCAGTAGGTAAAAATAAGTGAATACAAGTAATGAAGAATTAGAAATATATGAAAAGTGATATTCAAAATATAAACTGTTTAAGAATTCTATTTTATGGTAGTTAAATGTTTTTTTACAGAAGTTGAAGATATTTTAATGTTTTTTTAAATAAATACAACATTTTTTTTTATAAAAAAAGAACTTAAAAATGTGTCAGAAAAGGATTGTAGTTTTGATTTGAAATGCTGACTTTTCTGTATTGAAACTTAAAAAAAAAAAAAAAAAAAACATTTGTTTTCATCAAGGTACTGTTTAACATTTCATTTATTTCAATGGATAAAAAATATAATAAACATTTATTATGCGCAGAATAAGTGTTTATGTTATACAAAGGAAAATCATTCTTGTAAATATAAGTTGTCAAATAATGTAGAAAATTAGAAGACTTTTAATCCTTTGATGATGAAAACAAATGGCACTATTTATGTTCGAAACAGATGGCGCCACAACTTAACTGACATTCATCAGTTATATTCAGTTTTGTCCATTTATGTTCAAGAACGAATTTCATTCCTTGAAAATATATTACAGTTGTATTGGCTATCATCTTTAGCTTTTTGCCTTGACTTATTTAAGTCTAAAAATATTGTAATTTCAAAATGAAGTTACACAGCATATTTTAAACTGTATATATATATATATATATATATATATATATATATATATATATATATATATATATATATATATATATATATATATATAATTTTAATTATTTCAAAAGAATATACTTAAAATTTCCTGAAGGAATTTTAATGGTTCTTGTGTGAAGTAAAAATATGCATGTAAATGTATTTGTTAATTATGTGTTTTATCAACATTGGATACTGGCTGACAGCATAGAAAATTTAAAAATATTAATGTAGAGATATTTTAAAAATATTTGTTTGTTTTTTTTCAACATTGTGCTATATATTTCAGTTTTGAAATGTTATAAAATTCTCTAAGTGAGTATAATTTATAATGTGAATATAATTATTCAAAAATAAATTAAAATATCTTTTTTTTGTAATCAAAATACTTTTTTATAACATTTTAAATATTTTAAAATTCTCACTTTTAGTGGCATTCTTATTGTAGTTCAATGCAGCATATATTTTTTTGTGGAAAAGAGGGAATTTATATGTAATGCATTTTTTTATTTTACTTAGGGCTAACATTCCTTTCCAAAGTACACGCCATCTTCAAAATTCTTGGAATGAAAATAGAAAAGTTCAAATTTCGAGGGATGGACAGGTATTCCAAATTAATTTTTAATAGATATTTTATTAGAATTCTCCTTTTGATAATTTGATCGTACAACCAATTTTTAATTTGGTATGTTTAAAGATATTTGAATACAGAATTTTTTGAAAATCTAACTTTGAAAGGTTCTTGAATCCAATTTTTTGCTGTTTTCTATATGGATATCAAGAAAAAATTTAAGACTGTGAGCTATACGAGCACTAGCTAAGTTTACCATAGTGAAGTCATTTAAAGAAATTAAAGATGCATTTAACAGTATTAATGAAATCAGCATGAATATTTATTATATTTAAATGCATATTTTTTTAGTAAATATTCTTAAATTAAAATTTATATGGCTATTAATAAAATAATTTATTTGAAAAACATTATTTTGTCTACTGTTTTAGCTCTATTTAAGTAAATGGGTCCAAGACAGCTAAATTTCTTCTAATAGGACAGAGAAAACTGTTGAATGTATAAAGTTGAAGTATTGAAAAAAATTGTTTTACTTTTGTGTAATGAATTAACTAATGTTTAATTTAGTCTTATGAAATTAGTAAATCGATGTTTTCTCTAAAATATAAGTGAAATATGTTGATGTATTTTATTTATTTTTATTTCCCTTTTCATATTTATTTCCCCATGTGCTTATCATTGATTTGTATTTCCAAATAGAAAAAGTTTTGACTTCTATGTTTTTTTCTGGATAAATTTTAAGACTGAAATTTTTTTCAAAGAAAATATAAATACAAACTTTAATATATTGTATTTTCTATTGTCATATTTAGTACATGAGTACATAATGTTAAAGAATTATTTTTATCTTCTTAATATAGATTAGGAATCAAGACACTAAATTTTTGACAAACTTTTTTCTTTTATTAAAATTTCTTCTTTTGAGAGAATTTACCAGTTGATAAAATTAACTATAAATCAATTTATATTATATTGATTTATTAGTACTCTCTCATTTAAATGACTGTTTGTTTCCTTATTTAAACTATTTAGTGATGGAAGTTTTATACAATAATGTAACATGACATAATCTATTAACGTCTTTTGCAAATTAATTATAGATATATTCTGTTGATCTATTTAGTGTTACTCATTTTAGGCATCTCAAAGCTGATTTAGATAAATGAATTATGTCGATCTTACCGGCAATTTTTTGGCCTTATATCCAGTCCATAAATCACGCTAATAACATTTATCTGTAATTTTTTAAAAAAACTAGATAACGCAGTCTATAATATATTTTGCATGTTTTCTCCAAATTTTTTAATGTGGCTTAAAGTTTTAATTGTAATTTAAATGAAAGTATGAATTCATTTTATGGCTATAAGACATTGATATATCTCATATACAATCATATTGCATGATTTATTAAATACAAATTTTTAATATTTTTCTGCATATTATCAATTATACAAGTGTCATATTTTTATGATATTCAATGTTCTATAATTTGCTTATTCTTGAGTAATATTTCAATTTAATTAATGTGTTTGAAATTTTCTTGACGCTTTTATCTAAAAAATTTTTTTAATTTTAATAATAATAGGCATTAAGGCAATCCTTGTCATCATTGCATAAAAATTTTATAAAGGAATTTCAGAATATATTTGTGGACATATGTATAATTTTGAATGGATAGAAATTAATTACCTTTATATTAAAGCATAGTTAAAGTATATGGATGAATAAGATCAATAATCTTCTGTACTTTATCATTTGTGATCATTTGCTGAAAGCGATTTTGTAATTTCTTATCTTAAAATTGAGGACAAAACATTTTAATATGAATAGTCTTTTAAGTATTTCAATCATAAAACCTTTCCTGTTAATAATGAAAATTAGTTCATGACTAATTTAAATTAGCAAGCACTTGCTATGCTTCATAAGATATTAGAAATGAAAAATATATAAACAGCTTACTATTATTATTGGACAAGTATTAGTTAATTCATAAATTTAATTAATTTGAACCACAAGTAATAAGTAAATTTGGTATATTTTGATTTTTGAAAAATATATATGGAATAAAAAAATTTAGCTAAAAAGATTACTTTTGTAATGATCTAATTGGTAAAATTAAACTTACATTTGAGAAACTTGTAAATAAGTTTACTATATACTAAGCATTAAAACACATATTTAACATAGTTTTTTTTTCTTTATTTTATGTAGTCAATATAAAATACAAAGATTTAATCAAAATATGTAATTTATGATAAAAACAAGTTTTATATAACATTTCAGGAACTGGAACCAACAGTTGGAGAATCTTTGTGTAGACTTATTGCCAAATGTGCAGCTACCAAGACACCTGAATTTAACAAACCAAACAGAAGAACTGTAGCATATTCAAGAGAAAATTTTCATGGTGATCCAAATCAATTGGCTCGAAACCAAATCCAGTGGGAACAGAATGCTGCAGCTTCACCTTGGTATGATGCTCAACCAGGAACTAAATTTTGGTCACAGCAAGCTTCATAGGAAGTTTATTTTACATAAATTTCTGAGTTTCAAAATCTCGTTCCCCCCCCCCCCTAATTTTTTTATAAGGCTTAAAAATATGTTTGAGTTTATTGTTTATGTTTATTCAAACTGATGTGAATTTTGTTTTATGATTTTACTTTTTGATAAATATGTGTATGCTTAAAATATCAATTTAATATTTGGAAATCCATCACTATTTTGTATTCTTAAATAACTTTTTCAAAGAGTTGAAACACAAAACTGAATAATTTATTATAATTTAAAAACATTATATATGGTGCTGGATTGTTAGTGAAATGAGATTCAAATTGAAAATTAGCTTTAATTTAATATAACTCTAGGTGGGTTTGTAAATTAATAATTGCAAAACGTGAAATATTTTACATTAAATTCTTATGTAATTTATTCAGTTTTTTTGTTGTGTTATGTGAAAGTTAAACATAAAAAGAAAATCACTCATGATAACCTTATTCATAATTTTTTTCAAAATTTATATTGGTAAAAATTGTTGTAATCTTGTTAAGATTATAAAGGAAAAACTTCATATACAGTGTAGTAAAATAAAAATCTTATGTTGCATTTATAACCATCAACATTTATGCAGATTTTTATTTCACAATTTTTTTAAATAAAAATAAACAATTTATTATGATTATTATATATTTTTTCTGTGGTGTGTTTTGTATACAGTGGTCTAAAAGTATTAAAGATGTTTTTTGCTCTATAGTTAAGGAAGTTATGTTGTGAAATAACTGTGATAATGAATTTTTCATCATCATTATTATTTTTTCAATATTTAAAATTTAAGTTTGTAGTATATATATATATATATATATATATATATATATATATATATATATATATATATATATATATATGAAAATTTAGCTGAGCTATGTTTATTAATGAACTAGAATGAAGTTTAACTAAGTTCAAAACATTTGTCTACTTTTATTTTCTGCAAATATATTTATTTGAATTCATATACCCAAGATCTTTATTTTTGAATTAAGTTTATATTCAAGAATAATTTTTAAATCAATATTATAAAAATTTTACATTTTATTTGTATGAGGAATATTTGAAAATTTCATTTTAATTTCAAATCTAGTCAGTGTGAAATTGTGAGTTTGTGTATTTGTAACTTTTTATGGATAGAAATAAAATATGAATGTTTATGTTCTCATCCAAACTTATCAGATTTTTCTATTAAATTTCATATCCCTAGCTATATATAACGTAAAAATTGAAATAAGAATTGTGCAATATGTGTTGTAACGTGTCAACATTTATGTAGAATAGTTAACTATAAATTATTTCATATGGATGTTTTTGACTTTTTTTCCTCCACTGAAAGTGAATTTGGTGTATATTTCATTGTTCTCATCTTAGGAATATATAAATTATTGTTGTAGAATTCATAACAGCTTTGAAATAATAAGATGGAGGTATTAAAGGTGAATTTTTCAGTTAATATTTAAATGAAATACATGTAATTTTAAAATCAGTAAATATTTTTGAAACATCAAATGTGTACTTTGAAATTTAAAAAAAATTTTTTTATTAAAAATACATTACTGAGAAAATACATTTGTTACTAATGAAATACAATAAAATCATTTTTGATCACTGAGAAATAACATTGCTAATAACAGTAATTGAAACAATTTTGAAAAAAAAAGGAATAGAGCAACTTTGTATTGGATGTTATCTATTGTTTTTTATGTGTAAATAAAAGTGTATGTATGTATCTTTGTTTTTTTACTTTTATTTAAATGCACACTTTTTTCTCACTAGCCTGATATTTAAAACCTGAATTGTACTATTTCTATGGGTAAAATGAATCACCAATTTTCATCAATATCAAAAAATTTAACTAGAACCCAGTTTTTAGGTTTTATTCAGAATGCACATTACAATTCACTTTGAATTATACACATTACACTATTTTGAAATTATTAATAAACTTATGATCTTTTTATGTTTTAATTAAAAAATAAACTGAATTTTACATTTAAAGGAAGAATTATATTAACCCCTTAACTGCTGCGGAAAACTTATTAGATTCGCTCCCTAGTGCCATGGGTTGTCACACAGGCTCATGTAATTATTGCGGTGTATTGGAGGAGAAATGTCACGCTTTTCGTTCTAATTGTTTTCCTTACCATAGAGTGAAATCATTGAATCTTCCTCTTTTAATGAAGAGAAATAAAGTGATTGAACAATACGAACTTTTTATGGAATCCTGTGAATATATAAATAGTTTTTCTACAAGCATATGTAATTTCAATATAAATTCAAACAAATTTAGAGCATAAAATATCCAAGTGTAGTATATGTCCACTACACTTTTTTTAAATTATTAAACTAGAATCGATTTTCTTAAAAATTCAATTATTTAGATTTGATTTCATATTTAAAATAGGTTTTCATATAAGACAAATACGAATTTTTTTCAAAATTATTTATTAAAGAAAGGAAATTTTTATGTTCTTTTAAATTTCACAATAATTCTAAAATAAGTATATATATGTGTGTGTGAAAAATTCATTGTTTAGATATATTTGGATAAAAAAAATTTATATTTCTCATTTAAAACTGTATTTTTTATCAAAACAAATTCAGAGTTATTTATGATAAAAATATATATATATACAGGGTGTACGAAAACGACCGCGCATAAACTCTGTACAGCTAGATTTCTCGTTGGGAGTACAAACTGCCCAAAGAAGCTTTCCTATATGTATCATAGTTTACGAGAAAAATACGAAAAACAATATATGACATCACTGCCGGGGTGCGATAAACACTTTATTGAACATATCAACACAGTTTATGCACGATTTAAAGCAGATGTTCAAAGTTTCCGCCATGCATATCGAGGCAGGCTTGAGTACGTCGTGGAATGAGTGTCGTCACACGTTGTAGCATCGCGCAGTCCACCGAAGTACATGCAGCCGAGCAACTAAGTCCATTGGCGTTGTCACTACGTCTCGATACACCAGTTCTTTGAGATGGCCACATAGAAAAAAATCCAATGCTGTTAGATCTGGCGAACGTGGCGGCCATAGAACCGGACCCTTATGTCCGATCCAGCAGCCGGGGCATTCCATATCCAGCCAACCACCTACAGGAGCACAGAAATGCGCCGGAGTCCCATCATGATAGAACCAAAGTTCCTGTATTACCGCTAATGGTATGTCATCGAAGAACTCGGTTAAAACCTCATTGAGAAACACTAAGTACAAATGTCCCGAGAGCCGTTCAGGCAACAGATATGGTCCAAGCAGGCGATCCACACGTTAAAAGACCAATGTTTCTACTGTTGGATTGCATGCGGATTGACCTGGAACCACATATGGCTGTTGTTATTGCTTAATACCCCATCACGAATGAAACATGATTCATCAGTCCACAGAATATGTGCAATGAAACCATTATCTGTGTTCTGTTGCTGCAACAGCCATTCACAGAAGGCCACGCATTTCTGAAAGTCCTCTGGTTTAAGACCTTGCACGGTTGTATATCGAAATGGGTGTAGCCTCTCAGACCGTAAAAGTCTGTGCAGACTTTTAATACCAGTTCAACGGCGGCTTAACGTCATTCAATGGCGCGCGCATGCATGACGCGATATGCGTGGAGAACGTCTTAAATCTACTATCGTCTGGAAAGATGCAAATACTGTTATAGATATGTCTAATAAAGTATTTTTTCTTGCTCTGGCAGTGACGTCAGACTTTGTTTTTCGTATTTTTCTCGTAAACTATGGATCGTACAGGAACGCTTCTTTGGGCAGTTTTTATGTACTCCCAACGAGAAATCTAGCTGTGCATAGTTTATGCGGTCGTTTTGGGATACCTTGTATATATATATATATATATTTCTATCATAAATAAATTTCCTAATAAGAGTCTCCCTTCATATACTCTTAACAGTTTATACATCAGTTGCAAGCTGTGAGCACTCTTTCAGAAAATTAAAGTTAATCCTCCCGTATTACCATTGGTAATATGTAAATACGGGAGGATATATATTAATTTTAGGATGGATTAATTTTTCTAAGTAATTTAGTATTTTTAAGTATAGAAAATGTGTGTGTGTGAAATAATCGACTTTAATGAAGCAATTGATCAATTCGCTTCATCAAAAGCAAGGAAAATGTATCCAGTGTAAATAATACACTCACTTCCAAATGTTAAGCACGAAGAGGAAAATGCTAATTTCCGAATGCCAATCATAATTGAAAAAGATGCAAAACGCTGCAGAGGTAGATGGAAGTATGCAAATATGTTAGGTAATAACCAATCACGCGCTTTCATGTCAAGAAATATGCAAAAAGGGCAGTCTTCTAAGATACCAGCTTTATGAAGGATTACAGAAGTTGATTGTAAGTGCTGATAGAAGGTGTTTAAATCTTTCGTACAATTTCCCTAGTAGCAATTCAACACTGGGGTGGTGAGTGGGTTAACAACTTAAACCGATGGAAACTCAACGGCCCCTGTGTGCGGCAATAGCGCATGGAACAGTGCACTATTTGTCACCTCGGCCGGAGAGCGGCTGCGGTATCCCCACCCGTTCAGTTGAAGTGCACGGTGTGATGAGGTTATGGCATATGGCCCGGTGAGTTTTTTAAGATTCGATGAAAAGGGAGTGAGTGCAGCGATGGTATTATGCCATGCAATTTTGCATTCTACTTGTGTACTAATGCTGTTTTCTGGCTTAAATATTAAAAATACACTACCGTTTAAAAATAATTTAACGATAGTGTATTTTTGTTACTAAGCCAGACAATATTGAGGAAAACCCATTTTTTTTACATAAATTACATTTTACCTATAAGTTTTTTCATACATAAAAATGCTTGTATTGGTAGGTAGTTTTTTTTTTTTTTTTTTTAATAATCTTGAATAAATTCAAAATGTAATAAAAAAATCAGATAGTATACTTAAATGAATATAATATGAAATATATATTGTTACAAATTTATAAATAATGATTATATTTGTCTTAAAATATCTCAGACAGATCAGAAATTCTCACATTTTGGGCAAAAATTGCGGTATTTAGACGTGTTGTAGTTTAAAAGCGGATTTCCTAATGATTTGGCGACTTGGCGACAGTTGGCGAGATTCTTGGCGACTTGGCGACGGTTGGCGAGATTTTTGGCGACTTGGCGAGAAATCGATACTTCTGGAAACATCCATCACCTAAGCTCTAGGACCAATATTTTTCGAGATAGCCTAGAAGCTTCCAGAACCTTGGCGAAATTGGTAGATTTCTCCGCCAAGTCAGGTATAAATACCGCAGCCCGACATGGAAGAGTAGTAGAGTTTTTGTGAAGACAGTTAGTGAGTGAAGACGATTAGTTGTGACTGCTAGTTGTTCTCTGTCTGAGGTATTTGAGACCTGTGATTGGAAGCTATTTCCTATTGTATCTGACAAATTGTAGCTGTATAATTGTGATTGTTACAGCGGGAATTTCGTTTATCTAGTGAAGTTTTTACGAATAAAAGTCTTGTGTTAATTAAGTGGTCGCTTTATTCAACTCTCAATCAACACGAACCCGTGGAGCTCGGTACAACTGGTGTCAGAATCGGGATTGAAGAGTTGATGCAGCGTGTCACAAGAAAAATGGATATGGATTTAATGAAAAGTCTTCTCGAAAAATTAGCGGAGCAGATGGCTGAGATGAAAGCTGGACAAGAAGATATGAAAACCGAGATGAAAGCTGGACAAGAAGAGATGAAATCTAGACAAGAAGAGATGAAAGCTGGACAAGAAGAGATTAAATCCGAGATGATGAAAGAGATAAAATCTGGACAGGAGGTGATGAAAGCTGGACAAGAAGAGATGAAAGCTAGACAAGAAGAGATTAACGCCGAGATGATGAAAGAGATAAAATCTGGACAGGATGAGCTTAAGAAGGACATTGTAAGTGTTAAAGAAGAATTCTCCAACATCATTCAGGAGAAGATGAATGCAATGGAGGATAAGGTAACTTCAGTAGAAACTAAAGTTCTAGAGATAGAAGAAAACGTGGAAGAAGCATTAGACAATATCAATAAGGAGATTGAAAGCTTGAAGAAGCAAATGTCAAACAGACATGAGGAACCCAACGTGGCATTTGTGCCATCCCTAGCCAATATTAAACTCTCAACATTTGATGGGAAATCATCCTGGCAAGTATACAAGACCCAGTTTATGATGGTAGCGGAAGCTAATGGATGGAATCCCCGAGCCCAAGCTTTTCACCTGGCGGCTTCTTTAAGAGGAGACGCGGCTGACATCCTCGAGACGCTTCCGGAGGAGCAGAGGCACGATTTCCAAGCCCTAACGAGTGCGCTTGAGCTGCGGTTTGGAGATAAGTGCACTAAAGAATATAGCAGACTACAGTTAAAGTCCCGCTATCAAAAAGCGGGTGAAAGTCTGCAAGAATTGGCTGCCGATATTCAGCGACTTTCCCATCTAGCATTTTCGGACTGCCCAGCTGAGACACGTCAAGATCTGGCTCTCCATCACTTCATCGATAGTGTGCGAGATCCGGAGATACAGAAAACACTTAGACTCGCCGATGTCAAAGATATTGGATCTGCCCTAGTATACGCACATAAGATAGAGGCTGCCCAGCAGGCCGCGCGTAAAGACCGGCACTCAATCAGAGCCGTCTCTGCTACTGATACGGACTGTAATTTAAGAAAGCAAATTGAAGATCTGCGGCGAAAAGTCCGTAGCTTAGAAATGAGTAAAGGTGGCAGAAACATGAAGATTCAATGTTGGACTTGCGGTGCAGTCGGACACGTCCATAGAGACTGCCCGAAACAAAAAGAGGGTGGAAATGATCTTCCACCACAACAGGGAAACTAATATGTGGCCATCTCGCGGGGCGGAGATGTCCAGAGAGTCAGAAGCCCCATTTCAAATTGTTTCACATTTCTTCCGTAAGTGGCGGCGACAACGGACTTTTTGTTATGGGACATGTCAACGAAGTTCCCTGCAGAATGATAATCGATACTGGAGCCAACGTAACTATCATTAGGACAGATTTGGCTCGCAAACTTGGTGAGAAACTCATCTGGACTCCGCCCTGCATTACCCTCCAAACTGTGACGGGTGATAAGATTAAAGTGCATGGAAAAGTCAATCTAAGCATTGCATTTGGTAATGCCGTGTACCATCATATGGCATATGTCGCTGATATAAATGACGAATTTATTCTCGGATTGGACTTTCTCAAAGAAAACCATTTCAAGTTAGATTTTAAAAATAATGAACTACACTCATGTTCTGAAGACATAGCGATTTTTAAGACGAAATATTCAGATATTAAAACAGTCCATCATATAACTGCGAAGAGTGAAACAACATTACCACCAAGAACTGAGACAATAGTTTGCGGAGCTCTTTCAGAAGATAATAATTTTCATTATGGATTGACTGAATATCCAGATTCCGACAATAGCGTTAAAGGAGTACTAGTGGCTTCTTCACTCGTCGACCTTTCACGAAATGTAATCCCGGTAAGAGTTGCTAATCTAAGTAATAAGGTAAAACTTATAAAAGAAGGAGAAGTGCTAGCGACTTGCACTCCAGTGACCTGTATTAACCGAAATTGTCAAGCCACACTATCTGAGCCTCCTGACACTCTAATTAATGAACTCCTTCAGAGAGCAGAGTTAGATGATAAACAGAGGAATGCTGCAAGAAATTTATTATTAGAATTCGGAGATCTCTTTTCCAAGAAATCAGATGATGTTGGGCGAACCAAATTGACGCAGCACCGAATCAATACAGGAAATCATCCACCCATTAAACAACATCCGAGAAGATTGCCATTCGCTAAGCAGGAAGAGGTGGATAATCTTCTGATGGAAATGCAGCAGAATGACATTATTGAGCCATCAGAGAGTCCTTGGGCTTCGCCTATTGTTTTAGTTCGGAAGAAAGATGGTTCTACCCGATTCTGCGTTGACTATCGTCGGTTAAACAACATCACTAAAAAAGATAGTTACCCTCTTCCTAGGATTGACGATACACTTGATGCTTTATCTGGAAAACAATGGTTTTCGACTTTGGATCTCAAGAGTGGTTATTGGCAAGTAGAGATACATCCTGAGGATCGAGAAAAGACTGCATTCACCACAGGACAAGGACTTTGGCAGTTCAAGGTTATGCCATTTGGGCTTTGCAATGCACCTGCAACGTTTGAGCGCCTGATGGAGACAGTATTACGAGGACTTTCCTACGAAGCCTGTTTGGTATATTTGGACGATATCATTATTGTAGGGCGCACATTCGAAGACCATTTAAGAAACATCCGAAAGGTGCTGGAAAAATTAAAAATGGCCAACCTGAAGCTGAATCCTTGCAAATGTAATTTATTCCGACGTGAAGTAAGCTATCTGGGACACATTATCTCTGCTGAAGGTGTAAGAACAGATCCTGAAAAGATCTCTGCAGTTAAGGACTGGAGTCGTCCAAAAGATGTCCACCAATTAAGAAGTTTTCTTGGACTATGCACATATTACAGGAAATTTGTTAAGGGTTTTTCAAGTATTGCCAGACCTCTTCACAAGTTGACAGAAGTTAAACAGAGATTTCTATGGACAGATGAATGTGAGAAAGCTTTTAAACAACTGAAGGAGGCGTTGACATCTTCGCCCGTTCTTGCATATCCCCAGCCCGAAAAATTATTCATTTTAGATACGGATGCCAGCAACGAAAATATCGGAGCTGTTTTGTCGCAAGAAATTGATGATAAAGAATATGTCATTGCTTATTGGAGTAAATGTCTTTCGAAACCAGAGCGGAATTATTGTACAACCAGGAAGGAATTGCTGGCAATCGTCAAAGCCATAGAACATTTCCACCATTATCTCTATGGAAGAAAGTTCTTGCTCCGCACCGATCACGCATCCTTAACCTGGCTTTTAAATTTTAAAAATCCAGAAGGACAGGTAGCCAGATGGATTCAACGACTCCAGGAGTTTGACTTTGAAATACGTCATCGCAAAGGAACTCTGCATGGAAATGCTGATGCACTATCAAGGAAGCCGTGTAATGAAAGCTGCCGATACTGTTCTAGAGTAGAGAAGAACTATCAGCTGAGTAAATACTTCGGTACGCCAAGTTACTGTTTCACCTCCATCAAAACCAGACCCATGGAGTGATGAAGGACTTAGGGAAGCCCAAAAAGAAGACCCAGATATAAATCCAATTCTTGAATTGAAAGAATCTTCTAGTATGAGACCAAGTTGGCAGGAATATCTCCACCTACAGTCCTGCTACTAAGCAATATTGGGCTCTTTGGGACTCACTCCATATAAGAAATGGTGTCTTATACAGGAAATGGGAGTCCGATGATGGACGTAATTTCAAATGGCAGCTTGTTCTTCCAAAATCAAGAATTTCAGATGTTTTGAAAGAATTGCACAATAGCTCAACTGGAGGCCACTTCGGAGTAATGAAAACTCTACAGAAAGTTCGAGAACGCTTCTATTGGAGCAAAACGAGACAAGATGTAGAGAAATGGTGCCAATCTTGTGATGACTGTGCGGCACGTAAAGGACCGAAGAAACGTAGCCGAGGAAGGTTGCAGCGGTACAACGTAGGAGCACCTTTTGAGCGGATAGCATTGGACATTTTGGGTCCTTTACCACGATCCTCAAATGGCAACAAATACATACTAGTTGTCATGGACTACTTTAGTAAGTGGCCTGAAGCGTTTGCAATCCCCGATCAAGAGGCGACTACAGTAGCCGAGGTTCTAGTGCAACAATGGGTTTCCAGATTTGGCACACCCTTACAAATCCATTCTGATCAAGGGACAAATTTCACCTCTGTTGTGTTTAAAGGAATGTGTCAAATTCTCGGAATAGACAAGACGCAGACCACACCACTACACCCACAATCGGACGGCATGGTAGAGAGATTTAACAGAACCATCTTGAATAATCTCTCACTTATGGTTTCCAGAAATCAGCAAGATTGGGATTTGAAGCTACCGCTGTTTCTGCTTGCATATCGCAGTGCTGTCCATGAGACTACCGGATATACTCCTTCACAGATGCTCTTTGGTCGCGAACTTCGTCTCCCTTGTGATCTTCAGTTTGGTCGTCCACCGGATACATCTTCATCGCCAGAGGAATACCTTCGAGACCTTCAGGCACGTCTTGAAGATGTCCATAACTTCGCTCGAGACCGAATCAACCTGACGACCGAAAGAATGAAGACAAGGTATGACACAAGAGCGACAGGACGTGAATTTCAAGAAGGTGACAAAGTTTGGTTGTGGAACCCGATTCGACGTAAAGGACTTTCTCCAAAGTTGCAAGCCAACTGGGAAGGTCCCTACACAGTCCTAAAAAGACTGAACGACGTCGTGGTTCGTATAAGAAAATCATCTTCTTCAAAACCAAAGGTAGTACATTATGATAGATTAGCTCCTTATCGTAATGTAGAGTAAAAATTAGTAGACCATGGTCTCTTTGTAAATAGTATAGATAATTTTTTTTATCTTTTCTATTTTTTTTGTATTTTTAGTTGCTTGTGTATGTAATGTATCCTCTTGAAATGTAAATTCTCTTATATTAAATTTGGCCTCCTATCAGGGGATTGTACTGCCCGGGACGTGCAGTCCTTGAGAGGGGGGCAATGTTACAAATTTATAAATAATGATTATATTTGTCTTAAAATATCTCAGACAGATCAGAAATTCTCACATTTTGGGCAAAAATTGCGGTATTTAGACGTGTTGTAGTTTAAAAGCGGATTTCCTAATGATTTGGCGACTTGGCGACAGTTGGCGAGATTCTTGGCGACTTGGCGACGGTTGGCGAGATTTTTGGCGACTTGGCGAGAAATCGATACTTCTGGAAACATCCATCACCTAAGCTCTAGGACCAATATTTTTCGAGATAGCCTAGAAGCTTCCAGAGCCTTGGCGAAATTGGTAGATTTCTCCGCCAAGTCAGGTATAAATACCGCAGCCCGACATGGAAGTAGTAGTAGAGTTTTGTGAAGACAGTTAGTGAGTGAAGACGATTAGTTGTGACTGCTAGTTGTTCTCTGTCTGAGGTATTTGAGACCTGTGATTGGAAGCTATTTCCTATTGTATCTGACAAATTGTAGCTGTATAATTGTGATTGTTACAGCGGGAATTTCGTTTATCTAGTGAAGTTTTTACGAATAAAAGTCTTGTGTTAATTAAGTGGTCGCTTTATTCAACTCTCAATCAACACGAACCCGTGGAGCTCGGTACAATATTTTACCGATCATCTAATATTATTTCCCTCTTTGACATATCAGTATTAGAAATTTGCTTTTATTATTATTATTTTTTTACTAATAGAAAAACTCCAATAAAGTAGTTTTAAGACAATTTTCTTTAAAAAAAATTTTTATAACAATTTCCAATTTTAGAAAAAATAAAATTTGAATTAGCAGATTGTAAATTGTTATGATTTTTTAAATATTTTTTTTAATTTTACAATGGATATTTAATTGTGAAAATAGGAAAAAAATATAATTGCTTCTATAAGACATATATTTTTAACAAGTCCTCTTAAATTCATTCTGAAGTTTGGTTCTAAAGATTAAAATCATAAGTTATTCATTTAGTTCTTCCAATATATTAGTAACAATATGTATAGATTAACACAGAATGTATCTAAACAAGAGATTTTGATTTATTTAAAATAGAACATTGATTCTATATTAATATAGTGCACAAGACAACTTTGTTTAATTCCTTTTTGATATTGCTTTCATGAATTTTATATTAACAGCAGAAAAATTGACTTAAATATGAATATTCTTGAAATTTTTTAAAAGAAATGTTTGCAGAGCTGAGGAGGATAAAAAGTTGCAAATATTTTGTAATAATTGTATTAAATTTATTATTGCGATAAGATTAAAAATACAGTTGTATTCTCAGTTACAAGTGTTCCTATTCCATTGTAATTTTTTAAAATATTTAATTCTCCATTTCAATATTTATGAACTTAATCACAAAAATGAATGTTAGCAAAAGATAAAGGCTTATTATTATTCTTTTTTACACATTTTATACATCAGACTGGGCTTTTTCCAAAGTTCTTTTGAAGTGTCCCCCATCTTTGTCAGAAACACACATAAGCCATTTCTTAGTATATTGCTGTACATCACTATCTGTAATACATGGCATTGAGTAGAAGCTACAAATAAAAATAATTAATATCAGAAACAACAAAACTTTTCAAGCATTTTTATTTGATACTATTAACATTAAATTGCTTCTGAATAAATTCTGTAATCCAACAAATAATTTTAAATATTATACTGAAATGTCATGCAAATTTAAAGTTGTTAAAA
The DNA here is from genome assembly GCA_037975125.1 of Latrodectus hesperus. Lineage (NCBI taxonomy): Eukaryota > Metazoa > Arthropoda > Arachnida > Araneae > Theridiidae > Latrodectus > Latrodectus hesperus. The sequence goes on from CM075858.1 coordinate 82,762,769, forward strand.
GATTATTAAAATTATGATTTAAATTAAGAAGGAAAACATATAAATTATAAAGTTTATATATATATTCTCCAATTCACATTTTGATCCAGAGGCAAACTTCACATTTCATAAGCATATAAATACGTAAATGAAAAATAAAAACTATCCATTAATTTTTCATAATAAGTTACAAACACTATATAAAGTGAAATCACATGCATTAAACGAAGAATAACAGAAACAAAAGAAATATTGTATTCTTATGATTTTTTACAATGGTTATGATTCTGAAATATTTAGAGTAAACTGAATTAGTAAAAGTAATTTTTTACATTTGAATTTAATGATGTTTTCATCAATCATTATATACCTTTTAAAATTTATTTTTACAATTTATTCTCTGTCAGGAGCACACAACAATTCCTTTATATATTTCTGTATATTAATATCTGTGATACAGCTGTCACGGTTGTAGTGTATTTTATAGTAATATTCATTGAAGCAGCCGAAATGTAATAATAATTTTATTCAAAAATGGGACGACACAATTATACACACATACAAATATTGACATTATCAAATTGTTCTGTTTGTAAAGCTCTGGACATGCGCAAAATGTCTGAACGTTTTACCTAACTGCGCATGTGTTGAATGATTCGTGTGCTTATGAATCGCTCGGCGTTTTCTTCGTCTCTAGACGCTTGTCAGTTATGCTGTTATGACAAATCATTTGCCATTATTTCCATCAAAATTAATCTCATAACATCAATTGAGTTTGTGCCATCTTTATTAGTCAAAACACACAGTCAGCTGAAAATAATAACAAATTATTAGAATGATCAACTTAACTTAAAGTTAATGCTTATTTATCTATCAACTAAATAATTTTATATAGAAACTGGATGGTTTATTCAAATGGTTTAAATTGCTTTGAAATTTGCATTTTTTCAGGAAAAATTCCAAGAAAGATGAAAAACTAGACCAGATTTTTGGAATTATTTCTTTTGAAAGTATTTATTACAGTAAAAATTTACATCAAATATAACTTTTGCAGTAATATGTAAATACACACTTCAATATCTACCAGTTTAGAACATGAAATTTGCACACTGTATGCATTGGCACCAATGTATGGTTTGATTATTTTTGATGTAATATTTGTAATATTATTTTGCTATTATTCTATACAATATGTATCTATACAAATTGTTCTTTAATATACAAAAAACAAATTATAAAATGTTATATTATTATTAAAATTGAACTATAAAAACAGATTAAACAGCTTATAAAAAATTGAGTTTAAAAAAACTTAAAAAATAAATTATAAGCCTTTTTTTATGTGAGGTTTATAGATACATTTTATTTTTAATACTAAATACAATGTAAAATTTATGATGAATATAACAATAGATAGGGAATATAACTAACTTAATTGTGTCCAGAGAATAACTTACTGCGGGAAAACAGGTATCGACAAGAAACTTTCATCTAATTTCACATAATCTTCCCATCTATATGATTTTATCTCCATTCTTCGATAAATTCTACAATTAGAAAACTATCTGAAAATACCCTAGTAGCAATTCAACACTGGGGTGGTGATTGGGTTAACGACTTGAACCGATGGAAACTCAGCGGCCCCTGTGCGGCAAAAGTGCATGGAACAGTGGACCTTTTGTCACCTCGGCCAGAGAGCGGCTGCGGTGTCGCCGCCCGTTCAGTTGAAGTGCACGGTGTGATGAGTTTATGGCGTATGGCCCGATGACTTTTTTAAAATTCGATGAAAAGGGAGTGAGTGCATCGATGATATTTGCCATTCAATTTTGTATTCTACTCGTGTACCTATGCTGTTTTCCGGCTTAAATATAAAAAATACACTATCGTTAAAAATAATTTAACAATAGTGTATTTTTGATAAGCCTGACAATATTTAGGAAAACTTATTTTAAATATTAATATATTTATAAGTGTTTTAAGTGATAAAAATATTTGTGTTAAAGGATTTTTTAATACTTATAAATAAATTCAAAATGTAATAATTTAAATAGTACAGTTATGTAAGTGAAATTAATATGAAATGTATTTTACCCAATATCTAATATTTTTTCACTATAGGACATTTCAGTATTTTCAAGTTTTCATTGCAGGACACAAAATTAACTTTCAATAATTTCAGTTTTATAGATTTGCTTTAATTTTTTTCACTGATATGAAAAATCAAATAAATGACAATATTAAGATTTTTTTAAAATAATTCCCAGTTTTAGAAAAAATAAATTAGCAGGTTGATTTTCCTAATGTTTTCTTAACAAGTTTTACACTGGAAATTTAATTGCAAAAATCTAAATTTTTTATTGCTTTTGTGAGATATATATTTTAACATGCGTGCATAGATTCAGTTTTAGAAATTAAAATCCTACAAATTCAATTAGTTTCAATATATCTGTAACAATAGGTATAAATTATTTATAGAACCTGTCTACACTAGATACATTTGATAAATTTAAAATAAAACATTGATTCATTATTTTAATATAGAACACAGACAATATTCATTAAGATTTTATTTTAAAAAATAATTTCCAATGTTAGAAAAAATAAATTAGGAAATTGTTCATTGTTATGATTTTCAAAATGTTTTCTTAGCAAATTTAACTTTGGAAATTTAACTGCAAAAAATCTAAATTTTTTTATTGCTTTTATAAGATATATATTTTAACATGTGTGCATAGATTCAGTTTTAGAAATTAAAATCATACAAATTCAATTAGTTTTAATATATTTGTAAAAATAGGTATAAATTATTCTCAACTAGATACATTTGATAAATTTAAAATAAAACATTGATTCTATATTTTAATATAGAACAGACAACTTTGATTCTATGGTCTTAGCTTAATGTTTTATATATATATATATTGATATTTTCTATTAATAGTTGAAAAATTGACTTAAATATGAATATTCTAGAACATTTCTAAAAGCAATATTTGCAGAGCTAAAAGTGATAAAAGAAATGAGTTACAAATTTTTGGTAACAAGTGTATTAAATACATTATTGTAATAAGATTAAAAATACAGTTATATATTCAGATAAAGTGTCCCTATTTTACAGCATTTTTGATTTTAATATTTGTTAAACTATCTACTTCAATATTTATGAATTTATTCACAAAAACAAAATGTTCACAAAAGATAAATCTTTATTATTTTTTATAACATATTAACATTAGACTGGGCTTTTTCCAAAGCCCATTTCAAGCACCCCCCATCTCTATCAGGAGCACGCATCAGCCATTTCTTGATGTTCTGCTGTACATCCATATCTGTTATACGGCTGTCATGGTGGCGAGTAGAAGCTACAAATAAACAAATTTTACTCATATAAATGTTAAATAAAGTAACATCAGAAACAAAGTAAGGTTAACATTTTTATAATTGATATTATTAACATTACATGGAAATATCACAAAAATTAAATTTTAAGTTGTTAAAATATTAAAATTAAGATTTAAATTTAGGGAAAAAATAAATTTATTAAATTTAATTTATGTACTATAATCAACATTTTGATCCAATGGTAAACTTGGCATTTAAAAAATACAAAAGTAATCCATAAATGAAAATAGAAAATAACAATTTTTCCCAATTTTAAGTTACAAACACAATACAAATTTAAATTACATACGTTAAACCTAGAATAATAAAAATATGCAATTAAAATTATTTCAGAAACATGAAATATTATGTTCTTATGATTTGTTACAGTGATTATGATTTAGAAATATTTTGATTAAATTCAATTCATAAACTTTTACGTTTGAATTTCATGTTTTCATATTGCACTATATTGCTTTTAAAATTTATTTCTACAAGCAGTTAGCTTTAGAAAGTTTAAAAACAAAATGCTAACCTGTTATCAAATTCATAACATTCTGAAGGGTGGAAAAGGGATGCTTTACACCTCTACTGCCCTTCCAGTTGTACTGTTTTGACAACTTAATTGTCATCAGTTTCATCAGAATTCTTTTGATAACATCACTGGAACTTGTTCCACCTTTATTAGTCAAAATAGTCATCTGAAAATAATAACAAAATATCAGAAAAATAAATTCAAATGAAGTTCCAGTTTCCAAATTCATGTTAATGCTAATTTACCTGTCAAATATTTTTATATAGAAACTTAATATTTTTAAACTTTATTTTTTGTATCTCAATTGGTTTAAATTGCTAGGAAATTGAAATTATGTTGAAAAAAATTTCAGAAAAATTTAAAACCAAATCAGCTTTCTAGAATTTTTTCTAAAAAACATATCACAGTAAAAATTTAAATACAGTTTTCTTTGCAAAAAATAGATCAACACATATTTCTTCAATATAATATTTGTATATTATTTTGTTATATATATTACAAAATTTGCATCACAACTTATATTAATATATTGCTTTGGCTTACTCCTTAAAATTTATCATTGATCAACTAGTAAAACAAAGAAACTGGCATTTCTTTTTTCATTTTTGGATAAAAACTTTATTACTCTTTATTTTATTAATTTTTTTTTTCTTTTTTTTTTGCTAACACAAGAACATTTTACTATATAATGTGAATCCAGCCTTTGGTTATTGTTGCTGGATAATCTACCAATAGGAGTAAATAATGGTGATGATAAAGGTTTTTGCCTCACAAAGAGACTCTTCATATTATAATCTTCTAATAATGAAGATTTCTCCCCAGTCGATATCAGTGACTGGGAAGGTGCTTCAGAATCAGATGATTTTGAAGAATATAAAGCTTCTTTATGTCCTATTGCTCTAGATTTTTCAAATTTTCATAACTTTCAGATGCTTAATCTGAAGTATCTTCAGCATCCCTCAGTCTCTTGCGAGCTCTTGTATATGTATCGGAAAGTTTTCACAAGTTGTTGCTCATTATACAAAAATAAGAAAATACTAAAAAGAAAAATTATAAATATTAAAATTAAACTTAAAAAAATCCATATCTTACAAGGAAAAAAAAAACTATTAATCTCCTTATTAAATGAAATTTAAAAATACACAGAATTTTTCAAAATTGTAATAATATTTATGATGAACACAGTAATTACAAAATATAACTAACTTAAGTATGAACAAATCATAGCTAATAAAACCAAGATAATAACAAACCACTAGAAAACAGGCAACGACATGAGACCTTCATCCAATTTTCATTAAGAACTTCAAAGTCTTCAATAGCACGCCTAATTCTGTTAGGCGTCTTATAAGGAGGCCAGTAACACATATTTCCATCCATCCAATTAGATGCGACAACTGCCACACTTTTATCACCTGTTTCCTCTACGAATTCTACAACTTGAAAGCTACGTGAAAAGTATTTAATGAATAAATTCTGTTTTTAAGATAAGTAGTTTTTTAATTGTAAATAGATTGTTATTGACCATTTTGTTAAAAAAATTTTGTTTTATATTCTTTTAATCAAAGTTTATTCTATAAAAACAATGATTCACTTTAAAGCTCACATATTTAGTAAAATTATGAAAAACACAATATTTATATGTAACATGCAAGCTTTTTGCAAAATCCTGTCAAGGCATTATATATATATATATAGAAGAGTATGATTAAGTTTAAAAAATCTTATATATTAATTAACCATTTAATATTTTTTAAATGAACCTATTTTTAAAATATTTAATAAAGTATTTTTACATGTTTCAAGTTTTAGTACACTGGAAGTGTTGATCCATAATGATTACAAAATCAATAATGGAATACCTCTTCACAATTTTGAGAGATGCTTCCAAAAATTTCTATAATTTTGAATGCAAGTCAAGAAATCATTACTGCATATTATTTCCCAAGTTTTATATACCACCATTTTCATTTGCTGATATGAATTTTATCATTAAATGTAAACTTGCAATGAATCTCACCTTGATTATAGAAGATTATAAAAAATAGATATGAATTAAATAAAGTATATGAAGATAATTGTACTTACTCTGTAAACATAACTTAATACTTTCTTATCAAAAATAGAATTTGATCATCTTTAAGGTCTCAAAGACATTATATCTATTACTAATTTTGCTGAGAATGATAAAGTAACCCAATAAACAATTTAGTTCTCCAGTTATAAAATAGTAACACTCAAAACAATATTTTTTTACTCTGTTTAATAAAAGCTTTTACATTAAATTTTTACATTAATCTTTTTACATTAGATTGGATTTTACGAAATTTATTCCGTCTGGAATAAATCTTTTGATCATTTAATTTATATGAAAATTCTAACCTATTCATTTCCAAGCTTCAAATATTAATCTTAGAAACAAAAACAAAAAAATTCATATTAAAAATAACACATACCAAAAATACACAAAAAAAATTGTCAACATAACACTTTATGGATGTTTTACCATGCGGTACGATACAAGTATGCATTAAAATTTTTTTAATTGTTATAATAATTGTAGATTATTAATGGATATTATGGGTATTTATAAATTTCAAAAACAATGAACAAATTAAAGCATAATTTCACAATAAAGTTATTTTGTATCATTTAAAATAGACTGTTTGCAATGTTTATTCTAACTTAATTGCACAAATACAATGATTAGCTTGATAATAATGTGACATAATTAATTACAGGAAATATATTTAATTTTAAGGATATATACTTGTTATTTATTTAAAAAACTGATAGTACTTACCAAAAAATTCTGTAAAATATAATTCCTCGTAAGACAATTAAGAATAGCTAACTACCCAGTGGAAATAAATATACAGAGAAAATTAAAGTAAACAATGGATTTTAAATATGGCCGCCACGCATGCGTAGACCTATTAATAAGTCTGCGCATGATTTTACTTTCCTTCAATCTCAATGGTAAATGCTGCAGCCGACGACCAGCGACCACTCTATCAGTGGCCGACGACGGTGTCGTTCAGAATAGGCGGTAGAAAATACAGTGACCGTGTCATGTGTAAGTTAATGGGCACGCACCGGTGAAAAAATCCGGTGTCAAGTGAGTTACCAATGAAACCGGTAAATGGCCACTGTAGTACCACTCAGCCTCTGCTACTAGGGTATTTAATGAATAAAATTAATTTAATTTTATACTTTTCAAGTTTATATTAAAATAATGAATAAGTCTTTCACAGATATTTACTACATCTGGTGACTGTTTTTATTTGGCACAATTTTCCATTTATTGTGGTTAAAGGATTTACATTTTTATTGCAGAGATTGTTAGTCATTTTTTGTTTTGGTAGATATCTTTTTCTCTCATTTTATGTTTATTGTTTACCAAAACTCATTCTATAAAAACAATGATTAACTTTGAAGCCTAGATACTTGACAAAATCATGAAAAATCTACCATTTGTTATGTAACATACAAAATTTTGTGATGTCCAGCTCAAGGCAATTTTAATCATTTTGATAAAGAAAAGAATGACAAGTTTCAAATATAATCTTATTCATTAACTTACCAATCTTTAAATGATGGAAGTGTTATTTCATGAGAATAATTACTAATGATTATGAAATTAAAATATAGAATTAATATTCGTAATTTGGAGAGCTGTTCTTTAAAATTTATTTTTAAAGTTGTTGATGCAAGTCAAGAAATTATTGAAAAAAAATTAACTTGACAAAAATGTAACAGAATTAGATAAATGGACATCTTCAATGTACTTTTTATTTATTTAAAAGAATTCATAGTACTTACCATAATATTCTGTTTAAAAAAAGATATAAATCATTACACGTAACATTAAATAACATACAAAAAAGTAAATAACATAGTGATTTTCAAATATGGCCGCCACACATGCGTAGATCTATTAATAGGTCTACGCATGATCCTACTTTCCTTCAATCTCAGTGGTAAAAGCTACAACCATCGTCCATCGACCACTCTACCAGCAGCCGACGACGGTGTTGTGCACAATATGCGGTAAAAAAGCCAGTGACCATTTCATGTATAAGTTACTGGGCACTGACCGCAGAAAAAATTCGGTGTAAAGTGAGTAACCAATGAAACCGGTGAATGGCCATTGTAATACCATTGAGCCTCTGCTACTAGGGTTGTTTTCAAGACATACGTGTTTCTATGACTTCCAAAAGACGAAAGGAAGATTCTGAGCGCTGGCGTGCTGTGGGGCACATTGAAGCAGGACAGTCGAACTCAGATGTTGCTTTTTTCTTCGGAGTTCATCATTCCGTAATTTCACGTTTAAGGAAACAATTCCAAACCACACAGACAATTGTCCGAAGGCCCGCTGCCGGTCGCCCAAGGGTTACAAATCTTGCGGAAGATCGATATATTGCGCTTTTAGCCAAGCGGAATCGCTGAGCGATCTCCACACGTGTGACATCTATGGTTACAGCGTCTATTGGTAAGAAAATATCTGCAGCTACGCCGAAGATTACATATCAGTGGACTGTATGCCCGGATCCCTTGAGTTTCTGTTTGTCTATCCGTCCAATCAAGAGGGGCACGATTAAAGTGATGTCGGGAACGTGTAAATTGGACTGTCTGACTGGGGCAATGTCATGTTTACTGATGAGTCAAGATTTGCTCTTGAGTCAGATGATAAGTGTATAAGGATATGACGTGAACAAGGAACACGCAATCAGCCCCAAAACATCACCGAACATCACACATTCCGAGGCGGAATCATTATGGTGTCGGCAGGGATTTCATTAGGATACTGCACCGACCTGCACATCTTTAAACAGGACTCTGTCATGGCTGTCCGGTATCGAGATGAAGCCATACCCTAGTAGCAGAGGTCTGGCCATTTACCGGTTACATTGGTAACTCACTATACATCGAATTTTTTCAATGGACCGTGCCCCGTAACTGATACATGAAACGGTCACTGTATTTTTTACCGCATATTGTGCACAACACCGTCGTTGGCTGCTGATAGAGTGGTCACTGGACGGTGGTTGTAGCTTTTAGATATTGAATTTATAATATTAATAATCTACGATTATTATGATAATTGAATACCAGTAACCACCCTAAAGAGCAATGTTGATAATTTCTTGTGTATATTTTTGATGTATGCTATTTTTTTAAATTAGATTTCTTTTTGGTTATTAGCATTAATATGTGAAACTTGGCCAAAGGTTAACATTTTCGAATAAAATTAGTCATCTAAAGCTTTATTCCAAAAGAAATTTCTTAAAATCTAATCTAATGTAAAAATCCATCTTAGTGATAAATTAGGATTGATTATATATTATTTTTTTGTAAGGATAAATTGGTAAATAGCAAATGTCTATAAGTAGTTTCTAAATTTTAATAAAACTTGAAGTTTAATTATTCTTTTACATTTGAAATGTTATCATATTCACATAATAATTAATTTTGATACAATAATTTCCATGATTTCATAATAAAATTAATTTTATCTTTGGCCTATTTGTAGTGGACTGTTGAAATTAGTCATGTTGAAGTCAATTTCCAGCATAGGTCAATGTATCGTTTGTGTATTAATGTTATTTTTTATACTTAAATAAATGAATAACCAAGAATTTTATGAATTTATTATAATATGTTTATATTTACAAATAAATTCTTCTGTTGAACAGAAAGTAAAAAAAATACTATTCTATTATACCCCTGCTTATAAACCGGAAGAAATAGCTTCAATTGAACAGTTAATGGGTTTGAATCCCACCTTGGGCTTTGATAGTGGTTCGGAATCCTCTTTAAAACTGTATGTCCTGGTCCAATTAGTTTCATGCGCAAAAAATATAAATAAAATGCTTGTATTATTTTTAGTATTTTCTAAAAATGTAAGCCTTTTTAAACAATACACGATGACAATGGAATATTTAGGACTAATTTATGATTTTTTCTTTCCCATTATTGTGTAACCAAATTTTTTATTTATTTATTTTTTGTAAAATCTTTTTATAGTTCAATTTTAATAATAATTATTCATTTTATTATTGAATAATAAACAACAATTTTATAGAGCAAAATATTGTATAATATAATAGCAAAATAATATAATAAATATTACAAATATTATTACATGGAAAATAATTAAACCATACATTAGTGCCAATGCATACAAATTTTGTATTTCAAGCTGGCAGACATTGAAGTGTTCATTTATATATTACTGCAAAAATTATATTTAATGTAAATTTTTAATATATATTTTTAAAAGAAATAATTCCAGAAACTTGGCCTAGTTTTCATCTTTCTTGGAATTTTTTCCTTACATAATGCAAATTTCAAAGTAATTTAAAATATTTAAATAACAAAAAACATTAGTTTGTATATAAAAATATTTAGTTGGTAGATAAATAAGTATTAACATGAAATAGGGTTGAGGAACTGAAACTTAAGTTGAATTTTATATTTTTAATATTTTGTAATTATTTTCAGCTGACTGTTTTGACCAATAAATATGGCACAAGCTCTATTGGCCTTATGAAAAGAATGATCATGGAAATCATGGCAAATGATTTGTCAAAGCAGTGTAACTAAAATAGGAATACAGGTGTTAAACATCCATTTTCCACCCTTCAGAATGTTATAAATTTGATTACAGGTTAGCATTTTATTTTTAAAATTTCTAAAGTGAACTACTTGTACAAATAAATTTTAAAAGAAATATAGTGCAACATGAAAACATTAAATTCAAATGTAAAAGTTTAACTAATTCAATTTAATCAAAATATTTCAGAATAATAACCATTGTAACAAATCATAAGAAAACAATATTTCATATGTTTCTGTTATAATTCTTATTTCCTGTTTTATTATCCTTTGTTTAATGTATTTAATTTTAGTTTATATTTTTCATGTAACTTAAAATTAAGAATTGTTATTTTCTATTTTTCATTTATGCTTTGTTGTGTGCTTATTTGTAATACAAAGTTTACCATAGTATCAAAATGTTGATTAGAGGATATGGATTAAATTTATAACTTTTTTTCTTTAAATTTAAGCATTAATTGTAGTATTTTAAAAACTTTAATTTTTGTGAAATTTCCATGTAATGTTTAAAATTGTTTTATAACAGAAGCAATTTAATGTTAATAGTATCAATTATAAAAGTGTTTGTAATGTTGATCTTACTTTGTTGCTGTTATTTTATTTAACATTATTTATAGGAGCAAAATTTATTTATTTGTAGCTTCTCTTTGCCACTGTGACAGCTGTATCGCAGATATTGATGTACAGCAATATGTAGAGAAATGGTTGATGTGTGCTCCTGACAGAGAATAAATTGTAGAAATAAATTTTAAAAGGTGTATAATGATAGATGAAAACATCATTAAATTCAAATGTAAAAGTTTTTTTTTAATAATTTAGTTTACTCTAAATATTTCAGAATCATTACCATTGTAAAAATCATAAGAACACAATATTTCTTGTTTCTGATATCCTTTGTTTAATGTATATGATTTCTTTTTATATAGTGTTTGTAACTTATTATGAAAAATTAATGGATAGTTTTTATTTTTCATTTACGTATTTATATGCTTATTAAATGTGAAGTTTGCCACTGGATCAAAATGTTAATTGGAGTATATATATATAAACTTCATAATTTATAAGTTTTCCTTCTAAATTTAAATCATAATTTTAATAATCTTTTAACAACTTTAAATTTGCATCACATTTCAGTTAAATATTTAAAATTATTTTGTTGGATTACAGAATTTATTCAGAAGCAATTTAATGTTAATAGTATCAAATAAAAATGCTTGAAAAGTTATGTTGTTTCTGATATTAATTATTTTTATTTGTAGCTTCTACTCAATGCCATGGCAGCTGTATTACAGATAGTGATGTACAGCAATATACTAAGAAATAGCTTATGTGTGTTTCTGACAAAGATGGGGGACACTTCAAAAGAACTTTGGAAAAAGCCCAGTCTGATGTATATAATATGTAAAAAAGAATAATAATAAACCTTTATCTTTTGCGAACATTTTATTTTTTTGATTCAGTTCATAAATATTGAAAAGGAGAATTAAACAAATATTTTAAAAAATTACAATGAAATAGGAACACTTGTAACTGAGAATACAACTGTATTTTTAATCTCGTCACAATAATAAATTTAATACAATTATTACAAGAAACTTGTAACTTTTTATCCCCCTTAGCTCTGCAAATATTTCTTTTAAAAATATCAAGAATATTCATATTTAAGTCAATTTTTCTGCTGTTAATATAAAATTGATGAAAAACAATATGAAAAAGGAATTAAAGTTATCTTGTGTTCTACATTAAATAAATCAAAATCTCTTGTTTAGATATCTTCTATGTTAAGATATACCAATTGTTACAAATACATTGGAAGAACTAAATGAATAACTTATGATTCTAATCTTTAGAACCAAACTTCTGAATAAATTTATGAGGACTTGTTAAAAATATGTCTTGTAGAAGCAATAATAATTTTTTTAATATTTTTACAATTAAATATCCATTTTAAAATTAAAAAAAATATTTGGAAAATCATAACACAATTTATAATCTGCTAATTCAAATTTTATTTTTTCTAAAATTGGAACTTATTTAAAAAATTCTAATGAATATTGTCTCAAAGCAAATTTATTGGAGTTTTTCTATTAGTAAAAATAATTAAAAATAAAAGCATATTTCTAATACTGAAATTATTGAATGTTAATTATGTGTCCTTCAATAAAAACTGTTGAAAATACTGATATGTCCAAGAGGAAAACAATATTAGATGATCGGTAAAATACGTTTCATATTGATTTCACTTGATTTTTTTATTACATTTTGAATTTATTCAAAACTATTAAAAAAAACTACCTTCCAATACAAATATTTTTAGTGATGAAAAACTTATGGGTAAAATGTAATTTACGTAAAAAAAAGAGTTTTCCTCAATATTGTCTGGTTTAGTAACAAAAATATACAATCGTTAAATTATTTTTAAACGATAGAGTATTTTTGATATTTAAGCCAGAAAACAGCATTAGTACACAAGTAGAATGCAAAATTGCATGGCAAAATGCCATCGCTGCACTCACTCCCTTTTCATCGAGTCTTAAAAAACTCACCATATGCTCATCACACCGTGCACTTCAACTGAACGGGCGGGGATACATCAGCCGAGGTGACAAATAGTGCACTGTTCCACGCACTATTGCTGCTGAGTTTCTATTGGTTCAAGTCGTTAACCCAATCACCACCCTAGTGCTGAATTGCTACTAGGGTAAAGCCCAGTAGCAATTGTGAGTTCGAATGCTGCAGTAGTTGGCCCTGGCTAAGTGGTCAAAGTATCATTCCACTAATCGCTTGAGAGTGTAGGAGTATGTGTTCGATTCCCACCGTGGCCCTGGGTGTTTTCTTCGTTATCCTTCTGTGGTTGTACATCTGTCATTATGCTATTTGTCCTATTATCGACGAAGACTTATAAGCGGATCTCAAGAATCAAGCATACAAGTCTGAATATATGTAATGTAATAAAAAATATAGTTGGCCCTACTTTTGTTTGAATGGACGATAACGCATGTCCCCATAGAGTTGACATCGTCGCTGAATACCTGGAGAGTGAAGGGATTGTGCGTATGGCGTGGCCAGCATATTCCCCCGACCTTAGTCCCATTGAAAATCTTTGGGATGCTCTCGTCTCTGCTGTATCTTCCCGTTTACGACCTCTAGCCACTCTTATTGAGCTGGAAACTGCTCTACAAAGAGGATAGCTATTGCTTAATTCTGCGGTGGTAGACCACCTAATTGAAAGCATGGTTACAAGGTGTAAACTTTGTATACAGATGAGGGGGGATCACATACCCTATTAATGTCCTTTTTTTCATTTTATGCTGTTTATTTTCACTTTATATATAATTCTGTTTAAATCTCCAGTATCTCATTATCTGATAACTTACAAAAATTTAATATTGTTTTCACTTCTGTATATAATTATTGATTTTATTTTATGCATAAATAAATACTCTTCTTTCCAGCCAAATTTTGTGTCAATCAAAGCAGTATTTGTTGATTTTTTTGCATTTTACATATTCATGCTTAACTTTTGGAAGTGACTGTATTATTTATAAAAAATGCATATTCTCATATGTTTATAGAGTTTATATATTATCCAATGTAATGAAATGGGCTCAGAAATAACATACTTGTTTGAGAATATCAATAATTCACTTGGTTTTGCAAATGGGAAAGAGGCATTGCACAACTTTTACAAAGCTTATTTTGAAATATTTTGTACAGCTGCTGTGATACATTTGAGGTTATGAAATGGTTTATTGTAATACTGTTTAACCCTTATATATTCCATTAACAATGTCATTAAAGTACTCTTTAAAACAAACAATCCATAAAAATGTGCCTGAAATTAAATTCATGATATAGTATTACATAGTTTAGTTTGTTTTCCTAAAATAAGTTTTCTCAACCAAAATATGCAACAATTTCACAGTGAATTGTTAATTTAAATATATTGATTATACTTCAATGGTTCAGATTGTATTATTCTAAAAATAGATTTCTTTATTAGAAAACATACAATATCTCAGATAAATGAATTTAAATATAATAATCATATTTTAATTCAGTTTGCATTAATCTCAAAATAAGTTTTACTTTCTAGAATAAGCAACAATGCCTTGGTAAATTGAGTTTAATTAGAGTAATATTTTTCAACTGAAAAACACTCAAACATATTCACTGGAATACAGTCAACATTTAAAAAAATTACACTTCATATTGATCTTTCTTTATTGTTAATATATATTTCAGAATCAATATAATTTATCCTTCAACTTCACTTTATTTCAGAGCATTATAATACTAAAATCATTATGTATGATACTAAATTGATAGTTTTTACATAATGGATTGTTTTATTAAATACAATTTAGTTAAAATGTACTGTTTTTTGTTGCAACAATTACGTCTCTTTAATTAAAGAAGTTTATGTCATTAATATGATTAGCAACTATGCAAATTTTCTATAATTGCAAATGTTTTAAATGAGGAAAAAACTTATTAAATAGCAAAAATTTATTTAAAATGTTCCACAAAGTTTCATAATGATCAAAATAAAATTATATTTAAAAGCTTGCAATTCAAATGATTATAGTCAAGAAGAGTAAAATGAGTAACTTATTGAAAAATCAATTTTTGACTTATATTACAAACAAATGCACGAAGTTGTTATTTCTAAATTGTTTCATTTATTAAGATTTAAAGTAGCTATGAAAATTTTGAAACTTAATTATAATTTTAAAAATTATCATAATGATTTAAATATTGACAAATAAAATAAGCAAATAATAATGAATAGATCAGCAATTCAAAATTATGATCATGTTTGTAACTATTCATAATGAATACAATGTATTAATTACATAGTAAATCAAATAAACATGAAAATTAGATATATTTCATTCTGCTTTGCTGGTAGAACATATAATAATGTGTTTACACTTTCTTTTCTTAATTTAAAATTTAGATAAAATAATATATGATACACAAAATGTGTAGAATTATATGAATATGCAAATAAAAATTTAATAATTAAACTCAAAAAAAGTGAGTGATTATAATACAAATACATATTTCTAACCATGACTTTAGAGAAATAAGCTTCAATACTATTCAAATAATTACAAATTTAGGCTTGAACTTGGTTCCATTATTGAAAAAAAATTAAAATGCTTCTGGAAATTGTACTTGACATTTTTTTCTAATACTGTAATGTAAAAACAATACATTTATTTCATAATTAACCAGATAAGAAATACAGATATTATCTTTAAAGTGCATGACTAAGTTTACAATCAAAAGAGAAACATTTAAAGTCTTTGTGAAAAATTTATTTAACTCACATGAACAGTTTGATTGGTTTGTTTGTTTGTCGCTCAACGGTCATTTTTTGCACACGAGGGCTAATTAGACCGAGACTTACGGTTTAAAGTGGATTCCGAACCACTACAAACATCCATGCCCAAGGTGGGATTCGAACCCACGAACCATGAACAGTTTGAAGAATAAAATGAAAGTTATAAATAATGAATTGCAAGTCAACTTTAAGTATAAAAGAAATAACTACAAAATTTATCCACAGCTGTAATCCATCTTCATTTTAAATAAAATATGTTTTAATCTATTAAAACAATTCTTTATAGGAAGTTTTGTTTTTACTAGTATGAAACACATTGATAATTTTAATTATATACATTTCTAGGTTTAAAGCTTTCTGTCACTATATGCTAATATTTAAAATACATAAATTTAATGCATAACTTCTAAAATTTTATAAAACATCAAATTTATATCATAATGAAGACTTCATTAAATGCCACAGAATGTAATACTCACATAACGATTCAAATATATATATTTATGATAACTATTAAATAAATCAAACTGAATACACATTTTAAATGGATATACATCAATGATCGTTAGGGTTATTATTAACAGTATGAGGCTTCCAGTGTAGAAATTCTTTGTCTATAACCTTATCAGGTTTCCTTTTCTTTGCTTTTGAAGTGTAATCACTGATAATATCTTTTCTTTTAAGAACAATATGTTTACCTTTCCAGTATTTCAACAAGCCCAAAGCTTGCAAAGTACTGACAATGTCATAAGCAGTTATAGCTGTTTCTTGACTGAGATCTTTAATAGATATGCCTTTCTCTTCATCATTATTGCTCAAGTATTCCAAAAGAATACTCTTCCAGTAGCTTCGATATGAAATCAATCCTAAGTCTGACAGAGGTTTTTCAGGTGAACCTACTTTTTCTTCTACTTTACTCAACAAGTAGCTAAAATCAATAAGCATTCGTCCATATCCCTGTCTTTGATAAGGAGGTAGTGTTAAAATACATGATACATTGTAATTGAGAAATGAACTTTTTTCTTTAGAAAAGTAGCCGATAATATGTGAGCCTTCATTGTCTGATTCCGTCATTACATAAAAAAGAAATGGTTCTACATCAAAGTATAAAGTCTTATGGTCCAAAAAAAGTTTAGCTAGCAAGCAAAGATTTTGACAATAGGTTTTATTTTTTTGGCCATCAACTTCAAAGAAAGATATATTTCCCTTACGATAAATTTCATCACCGGGAGGGTAGTGCCATATACATTTTGCAAGATGTCTACGTAACACAGTTTCACTATTCATATATTTCAGGCAAAATTCACATATATATAATTTGGGCAACATCTGATATTCTTCAGGATAAGGAGCAGTATACCAAACATCCATCTCATATCTCCCCATTTCAAGAGTATGGATTTTTCCATGTTTGTTGTTATGCTGCTGAAGCATTTCTTCAAATTCTTCAGCAGCACACGCTTGTGCTTCTCGGAATAATTCCAGGTCATATGCTGGAGTCAAATTGTTGAGAATAGGTTCTCTACTTTTATCTTCAATAATTTTTAAATCTTTATTGTCAGCAATTACTCCATTTTGTTTGGTTTCAGGACTAGTAAATTTCCTTCTCTGTTCTTGTACCTGCTTGTAGTGTTCCTTTTGTTCTTCACTAGCTACTTTACGTAGTCCAAATTTGTTCAAAGCACTCAACTGCCTTTCTGTTTTGCGTTGAATTCTCATATTATATCTATTTTTGCAAATGCTAGGTGTTGTGTTATGGTAAAGAGGACAAGTAGTAACAGTAAAATGAGTCTCAAATCTACCACTCAAATGGCCTTCAGAGTTACAATTGGGTATTGGACATTTCAACTCTTTGTCTTCTTTAATTTCACATTCATCAGGAGAAGATTTACAACCAGAAGCCCCTCTTCCACGTGATCGTTTCTTAGGGCCCTTAGAAAGTTTTGAACGTGTGGATGTTTGAGTATCACTCGCTGAATCAGTTGTATCTTTATCTTTCCTCCATTTAGAATCATTTTTATCATCACTCTTTCTATGGGAGCTATCATCAGAAGCTTCTTGTTTAATCTCTCTTGAAACTTTAATTTTTTTAGGCCTTCCTCTCGTAGGTGGTGTTTTTGGTACATGGACAGAGTCTTCACTAGCAGAATCAGGACTGGATTCTTTTCGTTTCCTTGAATTTTGTATACGCATAGTCTGAATAGCTCTACGAGTTGGATAAATCTTATGCTGCTCCTCATCATTTCCATCACTATCGGATTCTAAATTATTCTTAATTACTTTCTTACACTTCCGTCTCCCCTTTTTGCGTTTAGTTGCTGAATGCATTATTTCACTTTCAGATCCTGTTTCAGAAAACATATTGTCATTCATATGTTGGATGAATTCCAGCAGCAAAATTGTTTATACTATACCCTGTGAATGAAACAGATGAGATACTAAAATTGAATGTATAATTTAAATAAAAGTTAGACAGTATATTCATCAAAATTAGTGGCAAAAATATGAGCTCTGTGCTAAATGAATAATATACTTATTTTATATTTATATTAACTTCGAAGAATTTTTTAAAAATTAAATTCACAGAATTAATAATAAATTATTTTAATAAGATATGTGGGATTTGCCCGAATAAACTCTCTTTACATTTTTCTAGAGCTTTTTCCTTACCAATTGATGGAAGTTATTTTTTTCCAGACAAACCTCTATGCTTCACAGAGTAGAAAAGCATTTTCTTCCCTCACCTCAGTGGAGTTATACATATTTTTGAGGATAAAATATGATGGGCATAAAGAGGATGCTGAGCTACAAGGTTTGCTGGGCTAACGAGGAAGCTTTAAATGATGTCTTCGTCTCTCATCACATGTCAAGTTGAAGTTTTTTGTAGATTCTCAGAAATTTGCATTTGAATGATAACAGGCTGCAACCATAAAGGGGTGATGCAAATTTTGATTGCCTTTATAAAGTTTGCTCTTTATTGTATGAATTGATAAAATTCAAGGGTCGTAGCTTGATAAACCAATATTTGCTGAAGAAACCAACTAAACATGGATTCAAAGTATGGATGAGATGTGACGAGAATTGTTTTGCATCTCAATTTGAGATCTATTTGGGAAAAAAGGAAATCACAGGAAAAAAAAAAACTTGAATGAAAATGCTGTCAAACAACTGACAAAATGTCTCATGGCAAAAATCATATAAGATCTACATGGATAATTACTTTACAACATATGAACTAAAAATCTATAAGCCTGTGAAACTGCCATGTTAAATAGAAAAAAATTGCCAAAAGGTTTTCTTGCCCCCGACCAGGAGTTGAAGAAAAATGAATTTGAATGGGCTGTTAGTAGTGACAACTTAATTTGCCTGAAATGGAAGGATAAAAAATGCGTCAGCATTCTGTTTTTTCTGAGCAAAAAGAGAAAGATGGCACAAAGGTGAAAATAAATTGCCGAAAAGCAATTTGCAGCTATAATGCAAATATGAGCTTTGTAGACAAATTCAATATATTGATATCATTCTATGAAATAGATTGTAAGAGCAGAAAATGGTGGCATCATATATTTTTCCATTTTCTAGATGCTGCTGTAGTAAATAGCTATATATTATATAAAATGCTGGCTAAAGGCGAAATTAAAACTAAAGAATTCTGCCTCAAAATAATATATTCCCACTGTATTATGTCAGCAACACCCTAAAGAGATGATTTCCTTCAAGCCCTGAAGAAACTCCAAGTTTCAAGAAAAAGGTTATCACTGGCATACACTGGAACATACTCATGAAGGGTACCTGGAGAAGATACATATACTGTAGCACAAAAGAGAAGCCACACAAGAAAAATTTTCCATGCAAAACATGTAATACTGGATTGTGCTTTCTTCAAAAAGATGAGACAAGTTTAAAAAAATAGATTAAATTTTAAATATTTTGTATATAAAAACTACATATAATCAAGATTTAACTCATGTAAAGCTAACAGTCATATTTCTTTTGGAGGGAATATATAGTAGCAAATATCCTTGTGGTGCATCTTAGGCCATGTTAAATCTGCTACACAGAGGTTTAATGCATTGTTTTTTCATTCATATGCAAAAGCATTTATGCACTTACATGCTTTACTACAATGCTCGCTTTTAATGACGCTTGTCTTGCAGTGTTTCATGTGATGGAACACCCACAAAATTGAGATGGCAAGTGCAATCTTTACAAAATTTTCACAATATACTCTTTAATGCCTAAATAGACATACAATTTTTTCATAAATATTTCAACTTTAAAGCGTACTATGCTGGAAAGAGTAAAATGCTGCATAAATCCAAAATGAGCAACTGCATTTCTTAACTTTTCTTATTTACAATTAGAACAGTGCTTAATCCTAGTTTATGTAGCAAGATGTATTTGGCAATATTTAAGAGAGTAATATGGGCTTCACCCTAAGAGTCTATAATGGTGGCAAATATGTCAAATCTATAGATAACTATGTCAGAATGTATTCGTTTGTTGATTTTATGACTTATTACAACATGCATGATTCATTTGCAGTTTTAGAAACCCTTGAGCTTCTGCTGTCTATAATTTTATCTAGGTTTATTTTTAAAAGTCTGTACATGCAAAATTTTGTTTATTTTTGTACAATTTAAAAGTTAATTAGATGTTATAATTATAATTTGCTTATTTTATAACTTGTCGTTTCAAAATTTATTTTGAAAGACTTTTTAATTTGGAGCACAAGTGAATTTGATTAGGTAAGTACTTTCACTTTGCATTATTCTATTTAATTTTATAAAGTAAACTATGTATAATTTATTAAAATTGTACAGAAATATTTGAGATGTTCTTTGTTGAAATGTACTACTTGATAAATTAAAACTAAAATAATGTGTTATTTTAAGATAAGTTTCAGTACCTGATTAATTAGAAACCAGAGTTTTCATAAAAATGTATATTTACATTTTTGAATTGCGCTACAGTTGTAAATACCTGCTTGGTTTTGTTTTATACATTTTACTTTTAAAGTGTTTTTATTCTTTTGATTAAAAAGAAAATTTTAAAAAATTTATTGTGATTATTTTTTATTGTCCAATTACGTATAATAGTATTGACTTTTAGTGATTTATATTGGTTTTGTAATATGTAAATTTTATAAAACATGCATAGCCTTTAGTTCTTTACTAAGTAAATAATAAAATATTCGATAATTGAAATCATAAATGGAATGAGATTGCGGTACTCAAAATTGGAGATTAAACGTAATTGGGATTTCGAAAACAACGATTTAGCCCTGACATGTTTAGAAACCTGAGTTTTCATAAACATGTATTTTATTTATGTTTTTGATGTAGTTATAATGCAATTAATATCTGCTTTGTTTTGTTTTATACAGTGTATTTTTAAAGTGTTTTTATTCCTTTGATAATTAAAAAAAAAATCAAAAAATTGATTGTGATTATATTTCAATGTCTTATTACAAATTATAGTATTGACTCTTAGCGATTTATATTTGTATTCTAAAATGTAAAGTATGTTTAGTAAAGTTTGTAGCCTTTAGTTCTGCAGTTCATTACTAAGTAAACATTAATAAAATAATCTACATATGAAATCAAAAATAGCACAATATTATAGTATTCAAAGTTAGAGATGGAGCGCAACCAGGATTTTGAAAACTACGTTTTTTCTGCAACTTCTTGTTGATTTGGCGAGATTTGGTTGGATTGCAGTATTTTAGTCATTTTGCATTTGGGAATCTTAAAATTTCGGCATTGATGACATTTTTGAAAATCACACCAAACGCGCTATAAATCCTAGGATTTTCTCTAGAACAGTAAACATGTAGACTTACTCCTAGTACATGTAACATGTTAAATTTGATGACATTAGCAATGCTTGGGAGAGTAATAAAGTTTATGGTTTGCAGTTATTGATTTGGTGAGATTTCATGAGTACGTATATGTGTTGCCTTTTGAGATTCAAAATTCTTTCTTTTTTTGGTTTATGCCAGTTTATGGAAATCATTGTAGCAGTATTAGAATCAAACTGTATCAAGAGTCTACAATATCATGCAAATTACATTATGATAGTTTAATATTTTCATTCATTAGGTTCTTAAAAATTATTGGCATGCTCATGAAAACCAGATGTTTCTGTTATTTGCTCAAATATGATGATTTATGAAATTTTTTTTTAAAGAAAATAAAGTTTAATCAAAATTTATCTTTGCAAAATTGTTTTAAAATTGAATAACATTATTTTGCAATCAAGCTTGAGATTTGAAATTTCGTTAGTTTAAAGATGCCTGAATATTTAAATACAAATTTTTTTTGGATTTTGGAATTCAAGGGAAAATTTATAATGAATCAGAGTGTAACTTAACACCAGTGCCTGTACCTACTTGACAGAGAGGACTTTGTCTGTCATAAATTGTGGAATGAAAGCACCAAAAAAGTAAAAGTTAGACTCATTCTTAGCTGAGTACATGTGACAGCAAATTCACAAGGGCAAAACACTATTGAAGAAGGTGAAAACTTTTATTCCAGTGATAAAATATTTACATACCTGTGCAGTAGCTGGTGAAGAAAAATCAAAAAGATATAGAGTTTAAAAATTTTATTCAGTACTTTTTTTGCAAATTTGTAATTTGGAATAATCAATTAAAACTTTAAATAGGACATATAATAAATTTTCTCTAACTTAAATTCAAATCCTGCCATAAGTACTGTATAATCCTTTTGCTTTGCATTTTTTGATTTGGCGAATTTTTGGCAAAGTTAACTGTTTTCCTATTAAACATTTTTTATAGCATCAGAAAGATAATGAATACTAAAGACATTCAACATTCTATTTTGGCAACCCTAGTTTATGTGTAACAATTCCATTAGCTTGCCAACATTTTTTAATTGCCAAAATATTTAAAAGTACACTTAAAGAATTATACAGCACTGTGCCCAAAACTTAAGTCTTTAGAATAATTTATAGAAAAAAATTTCATCAATTAGATAACAATAAAAAAATTATTTTTTTTTTTAGTACATAAAATCTCTTCATAGAATACATTTGCATATTGGCCCCAAATATAGTTGCATATACTTAGATATTTGGTTGTTTAAGAGTTATCTTTTTTTATGTTTCATACATATATAAACATACAGATGAATCTGATTACACTGGATTAAAAAAAAAGATACAGTGTAATACATAATTTTCAACATCTTAATGAAACTTATGATGGTGATATTTTCCATCATTTCCATGAAACACATAAAAAAACTCTTTTTCAGCATTTCAAAGCATCATTTAATGACAACAAAAAACTCACTCATACATAAAAAAAGCACATTTTAGCACAGATGCTGTATGATCCACGATGAAAAATTCTGAATTTTTTTGGCGATGAAGAAATGTTGCCAGGTTGACGTATGGGATGACATATACATTTAAGTTGCCAAAATAGAATTTTCTGCATAAAATCACCAAACTTAGATTATGGCATTCTGGATTATACTGCATCTGTGACCACATTTCAGTAGCATTATAAAAATAACAAAAATTATAATTAACACACATAGATTCAAATTGGAGAAAAATAATAAGCGTTTAGGAGAAAACAACATTAAAAGGAAATACATTAACTAATGTATTTCCTTTTTAATGTTCTCTAGTTTTCTTCTAAACGCTAATTATTTTTCTTCCATCTGAATCGAAAAGTATTCTAATGTAGTTTAAAGAAAATGAAAATATAATAAGAATATATAAATTTTGATAAATTCATATGAAAGTTAACCACAATTATATATACATCACATTAAAAGGTTTAATTTTTTTATAAAATGAATAAATTACGTCCATTCAAATCACTAATTAAAATATAACAATTTATACTTTATCAAAGTCATATATAACAGTGTATTATTATACTTATAAAAGATATGATTGAATAAATGATATGAAATTAAACTGATACACTTTAAAATATAAATGGACACAGTTCATTAAGGGTTACACTGTAACGAACATCTAACAAAACTTTAGGTAACAAATACAATGTTTTTTCACAATAAGAAAAATTATTTTAATAGGAAGTTAACTTACATTTAATTAAAAAGCATAATTAAATTTGAATAACCAACAATCATAAATTTACCACAACTTGCACTGAGAAAATTCTCGTTTTTAATTTAATTTACTCTCTTCTTCTAAGAATATACTTATGCCAACATTATTTAAAAGTGCAATATGAAGGATATTACTCTCTCTTCTCACAGAAATCAAAATATTCTTGCACTTATCATTCATTTTTTAGTATAATAAAAATACTTATCATATTGTGTGTAAATAGAAAACTTAACAAAAACATTTTAAATTCAATATATAAAAAATAATTGATTAACTTTGTTAAAACTTATATATTTACTTTTTAAATGTGGCAACATTGACAGAAATATTTTTCTGCTTGCTGGCGGCGAAATTTGTAGCTATTTCCGGGTTTGTTTCGTTTTTATACGTGACAGAATACAGTGAATCAAAATGGAAATATTTATACAAACAGCTGTCGCACCAGTGAATATTGCTGTTATAAAATACTGTAATCAAAATGAGTTTATTTTTTGAACTTGATGTAAATGTTCACGTATAAAAAGAGAAATTTTCTTTTTTAATCATTATATACTCATTACTGTATTTATTGTTGATATTTACATGCTTTAATAAAATTTTGATGTCGTTTAATCTCAATTGTTTTTACAGGGGGAAAAAGAGATGAAACTTTAATACTTCCTATTAATGATTCATTGAGTGTTACACTGTCAAAAAAAGATGTAAGTAATAATTTTGGTACTAACGTATTAGCGTCACAGCAACCAATTTCGCTCCGAAATTTAAGTAGAATTACCGCATAACCAGTAGTTATATTTTATTCTAATTATAAAAAAATTTACTTTAGTATTTAAAGTAAATTATAAAAAAATTAACTTTTATTCTAATTAAAAAAAATTTAATTAAGAAAACGAAAATTTTTGAAATTTGTTCGGCTGTGATGATGTTGATATATATAAGTACTCTAATTTTAAATTATATATTTGCATTGAAAACTACTCATTTGTGATCTTATACAAGTGTTATCAATTGTGATGATGTCTAGAATGGTTGTTATACTGATTACTTTTTATTTATGTATCAGTAAATTTGCATGAATGACTTAATTTTTAAAAAAGTAGAAACTTGGCTTTTTTTTAAATGCATCAAAATTATTAGAGTTAATTTAAAATTGGATTAGATAAACCTTGCATTTGTTTATTAAATTGATTATTGATAAAACTAATCTAGAATTCAGGGATGCAGTTTGAGTTGTATTGTTTGTTTTATTTTAATACAAAAAATTCTTTAAAATAGCAGAGTTGGTTTTTATACATACTCTATTTACTTTAGTTTTATTGTTATTATTTTTGTCCATATTTTTTCTTTATAAAAACATTAAGTCTTAAAAATTAATTTATAAAAATATTTATGGGGATGAATCTAATATATTATTTGACACTTGATCAAGAAACCTATATATATCAAGTATTTTTACACTATACTCTATGAATTACAGAATTTAATTTATAAAATGGCAAATTAAGTAGAATAACTCATAAGATAAAATATCAACCTAATCTTTACTCTTCAAATTAAAAAATGTAGTGTTGAAAATAACTTTCAAAAATATGAGTTCAATTTCAAAAATAACTTTGCAAAATATAAATTACAAGTTTAACAACTGTACAAAATTAGAATATCCAAATAACATCTAATTAACTTTTAAATCGTAAGAAAATAATCATCATACAAGCATTCAAGCATAAATTTAGAAAAAAATATAACAGCATAACCTTCAAGGGTTATTACAAAAGAATCACACACATTGAAATTCATCTTAGAATTGCTGAAGGAATCCATTTTAATACAGTAATTTATAGATTTGCTGTAGTTGGTACCTGTACCAACTCATTGGTTTTAACTATTACTTATTTCCAGGAAAATAGTAAAATCTGCCAGAAATTTCACCAAATTCAAAATTTTTTTGAAAGGATTGTATGGCATATGTGCTTAAGTTTCTTTAAAATCAAGAATCTGAGGCATTAGCTCCTAGTCAGTACTTTGTTATGATAATATAGCTGAAAAAGTTAATCAGCTTAGGTTGATATTAATGCATAATATTTTTATTATGATGTAAATAGTAATTATGATTAAAGACAAAAAAAATGTGTATACAATTTTTTATCTAGAATATTTCATAACAATTGTGGAATTTTTATCAAGGATATTAAATATATTCAACAACATTGCATTTTAGCTACGCTAGTTTATACATCATTGCATGACAGCTCAGAACACTGTTTTAACTACACATAATTAGAGCTTTTTGGGATATATAGTTCAAATAAGTTTTCCTTTCCTTTTTAAAATCCCATTTCCTAGTTTTATTTGTATCTTTTAATAATGGGATTTAATTACTTATTTTGAAGTAAACTATGCCTAACTGCTTATTTGGAAAGAAACTATAATGTAACAATTATCCTAACTTGGCAAAATGCTTAACCATCAAAAACTCAAAAATACACCAAAAGGATTATATAGCATCTATATCAAAATTAATAAGCAGAAAATGTAAAATTATGATTAAATATAAGAATATTGTCTCCAAAATAGGTATAAAAAACCTTTTCCATATGTCAAGTATTTCATGATGAGTGCATGTCTGTCATTGATATCCCATATTTAAAAATATTGGCGGAAGCCCCTCAGGGGGCTTACCTTCTTTAGGTAAACACGGGTGTCACAATCCCGAGGTACCCTAGTGATCTATTCTCCTCTTTATTTTCTTCTCTACTCTCCTCTTCTGCCTCATTGTGTTTGCCTTGTAAGAGGTTGAGGGCTCCCCTTGAGTAGCTATTGTCGCCCTGTTACTATTAGCTTCTCTTGGGGACTATCACCCGCGTGTTTGCCGTGCGTGGATACCCGTGTCCCTGGAAAGGAAGATCCTGGTGATTGAGGCTCTCAGAGACCAACACATTACTTTGGCCTCTGCTTCAGGTAAACGGGAGGTGTGTTGTGGTCCTCAGCATACCAATCGGCTTCCATGGATCAAGCGATCATATATCTGCTGTGTGACTCGATAAGGGTGGAGACCACGTCAGAGATATATTGAAAACGTATAAGGTCTGGCTAGCACTGATGCAGTTATACTGCATCCCCTTGTTGGGCTTGGTGGTGGGTGGTGCAGTCGGGCCTTGAAATAATTAACCTATTTCTCTGAAATGTACTTCTAATTCTTTACTCCCTATGGAGCAACAAATGATACAGGATCAGAGATATTTTGTTCTTAAAAGAACTGAGGGCAATTTTGATAATGTTTCTCCTTTCTTAATTAATAAGAGTCTTATTGGTACAGTTGGAAATGTCAAAAATGTTCGCAAGATGAAATCTGGTGATCTCTTAGTTGAAGTCTTATCAATTGAACAGGCCAAAGCCACCCTAAAACTAAAATGCCTTGGTAATATAGATGTTATAGTATCTCCTCACAGTAGGTTAAATTCTACACAGGGAGTAATTTCATCAGATCTATTTAATGTTTCAGAGGAGGAAATTTTGAATAATCTCGCTGACCAAAAAGTACAACATGTGCAGCGTATTACAATCAGAAGAGAGGGCAAAATTATTAGAACTAAGCACCTTATACTCACATTTGCTACTCTTATACTACCTCAATCTATTAAAGCTGGCTACCTAAATTATAGTGTACGCCCCTACATTCCAAATCCATTACGTTGCTTTAAATGTCAGCGTTTTGGCCATGCAAAAATTACTTGTAGGGGACATTTGACTTGTGCTCGATGTGCATCTGTTGGACATGATAGTAGTGAATGTCAATTACAAGAAAAATGTGTATACTGCAGTGGTGAACATCCATCGTACTCTCGGTCATGCCCAACCTGGATATTAGAAAAAGAAATTATTACTGTGAAAATAAAACAAAACTTATCTTACCCTGAAGCCAGGCATACAGTATCATCTTGTACCCTTAATCAAGATATTAGCTATTCACAAGCAATTAAAAAAGTCATGAAATCTTGTAGTACTCAAACAGATTTCTTAAATTTTCCAAACTTATCCTCAAATATTCCTAGTATAAATGTCCCACCTATTCCGAAAGGAATTTCTCCACTGTCTTTTGCAAAATCTAAGTCTCAAAGATCTCTAAAATTAAAGAATGCAAAAGAAGGGCTCCATAAATCACATTTAAAGAGTAAAAAAAGCTCAACTGCCTCTAAGACAGGTATAAAAAACATAGACCCATCAGATGATGAAACACTCCTAAGTGAAAATTCATCTGAATCCCAGATGGCTTGCTCCAATGCCGGAGCATTCAGCTTAGCTTAATGGGAACCTTCGTTTCTTGGAATTGTCAAGGTTTTTGTACTCATATAGAACATATAAAAACAATTATAAACCTGCATAATCCAGTCTGTTTTGCCATCCAAGAAACATTCTTGAAACCTCAGTACAGTTTATAATTGTGTGGATATAATTGTGTGAGGAAAGATGTTAATCATGATTCAGTTTCTGAAGGTGTATGCATTCTTGTGTCTTGTAATATTCCTAGCACTATGCAATCCCTTAACACTTCATTACAGGCTGTTGCAGTACGCATACACACAACATCTCTCATTACTATTTGTAGCCTTTACTTACCTCGCCATGCAATCATCCATGAAAGCGATTTAAACAGTTTGCTGGACCAACTACCTACACCCTTTATTTTACTTGGTGACTTCAATGGTCATAACACCTTATGGGGTAGTGATAATATGAATCCTCGGGACAAAACAATTGAACAGTTCATTTCTAATAACAATATCTGTTTTCTAAATTCCACGGAAATAACCAATTTCATCAACCATCAAGAACTTTTCCCTCATTAGATTTAGCTATTTGCTCTCCATCAATTCTACCTTCATTAAATCTTAATGTTGATAAGGACTTATATAACAGTGATCTTTTTCCTTTAATTATAAATCAAACTGGTATAAGCAGACCACAAATCTTCCACTCCTCTTATTCTTATCGTCCAGACTGATCTCTCTACACTCAATTAGCTGTGATTACTGACAGCATGGTTAGAAGTGATAATATCAATGATGCTGTGCAAAAAGTAACTGATACACTTCTAGATGCTGCTAAAAACACAATTCCCGAGCGCTCCCCGATTCCACGCAAATATCATAAACCATGGTGGAACCATGAGTGCCAAGTGTCATACAAAAAACAAAAAAAGTTGTGGACTGTTTTTCTCAGGTGCCCTACCATAGAAAACCTCATGGCTTTCAAAAAAGCTTAAGCTTTTGCTTGTCGAGTACGGAGAAATAGTCAAAAAGAATCTTGGATAAGATATGTTTCCTCCATCACATCATCAACTTCCAGCAAAGAGTTGTGGAAGAAAGTTAAAGCTTCCAGTGGTTTATATCGGGACTTCTCTATCCCAATACTACGCACAGGAGCTGACACAATTTCTTCTCAATATGATATTGCCAATCTTTTAGGTGAAACTTTTGCAAGGGTATCTAGTCCAGCCTCTTTTGATCCTAAATTTCTCAGAACCAAAGAGCAAGCTGAAAAGAAACCTATAAAGTTTCATGAAAAAGCCATACATCCATATAATTGCAATTTCTCTTTGGTGGAACTGCAGAGAGCCCTGTCCCAAACTAAAAGTACTAGTCCGGGACCAGATGGTATCTCATATAAGATGCTTTGTCATCTTAATCATGAATCTTAATAAACATTCTTTTTCTATTCAATAGAATATGGAATGAACATGTCTATCCCAATCTTTGGAGCAAAGCAATTATTATTCCAATTCTTAAACCTGGGAAAGATCCAACTAATCCTCAAAACTATCGTCCAATTGCTCTCACAAGTTGCCTTGCTAAAACTTTGGAGCGTATGGTCAATGCCCGTCTTGTTTATGTACTTGAAGACAATCAGTACATATCCCTTTATCAAAGTGGATTCCGGAAAGGTCGATCTACTCTGGACAATATTGCATACCTAGAAACACAAATTAGGAATGCCTTTGTACGGAGACATCACTTGGTGTCTATATTTTTTGATATAGAAAAAGCTTATGATAAGACATGGTGTTATGGAATTCTTTGAACTTTGTATAATTTTAATTTCAGAGGAAATTTACCTATTTTTATTCAGAGTTTTTTAAGTTCTCACATTTTTAATGTCCGAATAGGATCTGTTTTATCTAATCCATTTGTCCAATGTGAAGGGATTCCTCAGGGAAGTGTCTTAAGTGTTACTGTTTTTAGTATTTGTATCAGCAACATTCTTCGTGTATTGCAACCATCTGTCCATGGAACATTATATGTTGACGATCTCCAAATTTCTTGCCAAGGTTCCAATATGCGACTGATTGAACGGCAATTACAAATTGCTGTCAATAATCTAGTTGCTTGGTGTAATGAAAATGGGCATACTTTGTCCCCTTGTAAAAGCAATTGTATCCATTTTTGCAGAAAAACTGGGCTTCATCCTGATCCAGAAATTAAGATATCAGGTACAACTATTCCCATAGTTAATCAGATATCATTTCTTGGGCTTATATTTGATAAAAAGTTAACCTTCCTACCACGTATCTTAGATCTGCGCAAAAGATACGAAAAATCAATAAATATTCTGAAAGTTCTCTCTAACACCTTTTGGGGTGCAAATCGTCAAGCATTACTCCGAGTGTATCAGTCAGTTATTCTATCTTGAATAGACTATGGTAGCGTAGTTTATGGATCAGCCAGATCATCAGTTTTGTGCAAATTAGACCCTGTTCATCACTCAGCTTTACTAATCTGTTCTGGAGCATTCTGGACTTCTCCTGTCCAGAGCCTTTATGTAATTTGCAACCAGTTACCTCTAGATCTGAGACGTAAGCAACTCTCTCTACATTATTATTTCAAAATGCAATCAGTATCACAACACCCTTTGAAATCGATGATTATTTGTCTCCCTCTTTAAGAAGGCTATATAATGCACGGTCACATAACATATTACCATTTTATGAGCGTACAAATTCATTCCTGTCTTCATCTGAGTTCCCTGATTTACATATTCAAATCACAGATGCTCTAAGATTCCCTCCTTGGAATATTCCTGTTGTCAATATAATCAAACCCTTTACTGGATACAATAAATCAGTTACATCTTCCCTTATTTTGCAACAAATGTTTTCCCACATTCACATTATTCCTCCCACATCTCTGTATATACAGATGGCTCAAAATCAAGTGGTCATGTTGGTTGTGGTATTGTTGTTGGAAATACAGTTTACAGCTATAAACTGCATGCATCATATTCTGTGTATACAGCTGAAGCTGTTGCTATTAAACATGCTCTAGAAATAATACAATCCAGCTCTTATCGAAAATACTGTATATATACAGATAGCATGAGTGTGCTCATGCAATTAGACAATTTTAAAGATAAATGTCATCCAATTATAGTGGAAATATTGGATATTTTAAATATATTGAAGAATAAAGGATTTGACATCTTGTTTTGTTGAGTTCCAAATCATGTTGGCATATCTGATAATGAACTTGCAGATAATGCTGCTAAAAAGGCCTCTGACATTTTGCATAAAGCATTAACATTTTTTGACATTAAACAAATTATCAAAGATTTCATTTCCTCCCACTGGCAAAAAACATGGGATTTGCAGAAGAACAATAAATTATATAGTATATCCTCCCACATTCTTCCATTCCCAGTTGTTCCCATGCGAAGAGTAGATGTAAAACTCACACGACTTCGTATTGGACATACTAGATTTACACACAAGCACTTATTCTTGTCTTGTAGTGCTCCAGTTTGTGGCATGTGTAATGTACCATATACAGTACATCACATTTTAATTGTCTATCCTAATTTCAATGATTTACGCATAGTGTTTTTTAATACCACAAATTTAATTTTATCAGACTTGCTTGGGTTTAAACCACATAGAAATTTGTTTGCATTTTTACGTGCAATAGGTTTCTTGAACTCTATTTAAAATTTTTAGCCAAAATAACCTTTTACAAATGCTTTTCTTGAACTTTTAATACATTCCATTGTATACATCTGACTAGTATTTTAACACAGAATTTTTACCTACAGTTTTAAAATATTGTACGGTGCAGAAATGTCCAATATTGGACCTTGCATCAATAAACCTCACAAAATCAATCAAATCAATCATATTGGCGGAAGATAAATATATTTGATCATGAATGCTTTTGTGCATTTTATTCATAGTTTATTACATATGTACAATTATTGTTCATTTGCATCAACATTATTCAAGTATGTCAAAGAAATCATCATGTGTATTTTTAATTAAAGTGAAGACTACTTTAAAAATGTTAAATAATAACACTTTCTTGCAAAAATTATATGTGGAAATTTAGTTCTAAATAGAAATCACTGCAGATCATTTTTCTGAAGAGCTACTCAATATTATGCTCAGTCTCAGTTAGGTTAAACAATTAATGATAATGTGTCAACATTTTTATCACGTTTTATTAATTCTGATATGTTCTAAGATTGATTTATTATTTATTATTATGTAACTTTCAAAATGTGTCATATATCTTATAAATTGTATAGTGATTAATTCTAAGCTTGTATTATTTTCCTAGTGATGAAATATATTTGTCTTAAAATTACAGGTTATCAAAGCTAAAAAATACAATTTGCAGTAAGCATTTGTCTTTTAAATATTTTAATTTGTAATTTTTATGTAATTTTATTAATTGTTGAAGGACATATATTATAATATTTTGTTGTTCAGTTATCAAATTATTGTTTTACCCAAAATATTTATATATTTTTAAATAATATAGCCATTACAGTTTAAAAATTTGTTGTAATAATATTATAAAATATGAGCTTTAATGTTCAAAGTAAACGAGAAAAATGTAAAAAAAAAAAGAATTGTAACACTTTTTTAATTATAATGTAGTTATTTAATTAATAAAGGAGAATTCTAGAAAATAAAGTAGTTAAATTATGTTATGCATTTCTTCATTAAAAAGAACAATGTAATAATAATTGTTATTAAACTTTTATCATGTATTGTATTTTTTAAATTATTTTGAGAAGATACTTTTAAACTTTTAAAACTTTTTTTTGACTTGGATTATATTTTATATTTAAAATATTTCCAGGAAGTTTTGTTTCGACCTATTTATTAATATTTTTCTAATTCCTTGTTCTATAAAATTTTCATGTAATGTCCATTACTTTTAATATCAGTATTTAGAAGTACTATATAATTTATTTCAAATATTTTGTTACACTATACCATATTCAATATGATGTTTCAGTTCAGAATTTGCTTGTAATCACTTCAATAATAATCTGCTTTAAGCTTTAATCCAATATCATGATTTAAATAAATATGAAGGCAAATTCTTATGTATACATGTATTAAATAAAAAAAGTTCACAAATTATTTTATAAATAACTTGTTTTAGCTTTTTAATAGTTCCTTTTTTTATAAAGTTTACACTTGATTTTTTAGTTAAAGAAAATTATATTTGAACTTCTGATGTGAAATTTTGTACTACTTTAGTGGACTATAAGGAAAGTCCTTATATTAATTTCCCATTTCTTGTTAGTGAGTGATGTTTTTAGTAAAATTATAATTAATCACAGCTTTTTACTAATATATTTTAGACTGAACTGGACTAACATTTTCTAAAATGTCCCTGAAGTTCACACTTTTATTATTTATTACACTTTTTAGTATGTTTATCTTTATAAAGTTGTTAACTTATTTCTTGGTTATATGTTATAAAATTCTGTAAGTTGTTAAAAATCCATTTTACAAATGACATTTTAAAATTCAACCTGACTTCATAAAATTAACAATCTTTGATGTTTTTCTGTTAAAAATTATTATAATAGAATAATTTGTTAAATGGTTCTGAATATTATTGATTTATTAATTTTAAATGAATTATTTTAGTGTTATTATGTATATTTTATATAATTATTAAATATATTTTATCTATTGCAGATGTGTGCCAAGACAACAGTTGCTTGTTCTAAAGACTTTAAGGAAGATAAATTTTGGTTAAATGGAAAGTGAGTTTTATAACTATTGAATATTGCCATTGTTATTCAGCATTCTTTTTCATATATTTTTCTTTATTTTAATTATTCCTGTATTATATTTTTAAAGAACTAATTACCTAAAGGTATGTAAATGCAATACATATAATGTGCATTATATACTTATTTTAGCTGTCATTTGAATAGTAGTGCCTTGTCCTTTTAATTCTGCAGTTCACAGAAATGTTTGTTAGCAATGATTCAAATGCTCTTTAAGTTTAAGATCTCTGTGTGTCCAATCAACTCTTGAATGATAAAAATAGTCATAGATTGTAAACCAGACAAACTCAGATTTTAATTAGCTAGGCAATTGTAACCACCTTAAAAACATCAGTATAAATGCAATCAAACCTGGGGCATAATGGGTTTGCACTCTGTAGGGTTCTTTAAAAAGGAGAGTAAGCAGAACATTCTGAGTTTGAGACTATAAGAATGTTTACAAACAGAAGAATTCGATAATGTCAATACATGTATGTGTGTATAAGTGTGTTGTCCCATTTTTGAATAAAATAATTATTTCATTCCGGCTGCTTCAATGAACATTACTATAAAATACACTACACACTCTCAAGGCACAGGCTCCATTTTTAGGTTGTGTAAGGTCAACTCAGCCTTTCATTCCTTCTGTAGGTTGAAAAAATTGATAATCAAGCATGCTAGGTAACCAAACAGTATAGGTTCTGTATTAGGCTGACTACCTAATTGCGACATGATTTGCACCCTAAGTCTCCCAGTCATTGTAGGACTTGGTCCTCATATGGGCTGTTATGCCATTGAGAAAACGAAATAAATGCAATCTAGAAAGGGAGACAACCTGGAAGTGTAACTAAATCAATAATATAAACATTTTTGTGAAAACTCTAGTTTCTAATTAATAAACATTACAATTCACAATAAACCTAAATATATTTGTATTAAAATACACATACTTAATAAATTACTATATCCAACACAAATTTCAATTAAATACCTAATCACTCTAGAAAGTATTCCCCTAATCATCATTTGCACAAAAATTTAAAAATCGCAAATTCAGTTTATTACTTTTTATATTTTTTTACATGCTACACACAAATACTAAAATTCAAAATTTTCAATTTGATACACTTTCTAAATAAAATAATTTCAAATATTTAAATTATAAATGAGAAAACAACACAGCAAAATTTCAAAGGTTACTAAAATTCCAAATAAATTTTACATATGCACACATCATGTTAGGTCATAAAATCACAAAAATTCATTCTGGTACTTATCTATAGATTTAATGCACTTGCCACTCGTATCAAATTGTAAGTTTAGTCATAATTTTTGTATACATTAAGTTCATAGTTTTCATAAATCACAATTAAATATTCATACTGGCATATATAGTTTAATACATCAATAAGTGTGTAAATTAAAAAGAATATATTTTATCCATACATATTTAACTGAAAGAAAAAGAAAATTATTGAAATATTTATAGAGGTAAAGGAAAATGAGTATAAATTTTTAGTTTATTTGATAATTCATTAATTTTAATTGTATTTCTCTATTTACTATTTAATATCTTATATTAAATTCACTAAGAATAAATAAATAGCTCTAAATAAATTATTTTTCTATTTAGCATAAAAGTGACATACTATAATTTCATATATTTTTTTGAATAATATATAAATGTATTCATATTGTTTTATTCCTATTAAAAATAATTCCAAACATTGAAAAGAAATGATAAAATGTTTATAATATGCACTTAGACTTCATTAATAGCTGATGTTTTGAATGTAAAAACATGTTGTTAATTAATGTTAACTTGTTAATTATATATATATATATGAGTGTGTGTATGTATGTATTATACACTTTCTTTCATTACTTACAAGTCAACAAATCAAATGCAACCTAACTATTTTCCTGATTTTCAGTATATTTTTATAGCCATGTTCATTCTATATAACTATGATTTTTACTGTATTTCAGATATATTTTTCTTGATAGTTGTAGTTAACTCTTCATCAATTAAATGAAGCTATTTGCTTATATCATGTATTTTTAATTTAATGAAATAATATTCTTATATATATTTTATTCGACTTGATATTGCATCATTTGTCAGCTAGCTTGTACTTTTCCTTGGAACCTATTTTATAAGCATTCATCACTAAATACTTTTTATGAGATAAAATATTGGTAAATTTGTTGTTGTTTTTAATTATATAATTTAACACACATGATTATTTAACTTGTTTAAAATTCCATTCTTAAATCTTATTGTGTTTTTCAGGCTTATCTTAATTCTAAATGCTTACCACTTGTGTATTCTTACTTAGAGGTGAACATCATTTCCTAACTTGTAATATTCATTTTCCTAAGAATAGTATGTGATAAACTATTTAAGGTTATATGAAAATAATATTAGGTATGCCAAAAAATGGGGTAGAGTCAAAAAACAAAAGAACATTGATAGAAATGGAACATTTTTGTAATTTCATTAGTATGTAAATCAAGTCTGAAAATGAAAGTATGAAAATTTTATTTATGTGCATTTACTTAAAAATCGTTTTGCCATTTAAGCTGACTGCTGAAAGGTTTGCCCACTAATTTGCAGTTCAATAGTTCATGGATTCTACTCTCACCTTAAGAGTGGATATTTATAAGGCTTAAAATCCTCTTTAAACACTATTTCTTAATTAAATAAGGCCTGGAGTCCAAAAAAAAAAAGCTGTAAAGCAAAAAAATTTTTATTTTAAGAAGAAAAAGAATAAATATAATTTTGGTAGTTAATTTCTATATCATTACCAAGCAAAACTGATATTCCTTAAAACAGGTTTAAACAAACTTCTAAATCACAAATTTTAAGTTTTTTTTTTAAATTTTGCAATCATTATTAGTGACATCAGGGGTTTAACAAATATATCTTTAGGTATGCGAATTCTAAAAATCACTTCAAAATGTCACCCAAAATCAAAAAATCATCAGTGATCACTCCAAAATTTTATGGCAGTTCTCCAGTTGATCACAGTTCCCTCAATGCCTAC
Organism: Latrodectus hesperus; assembly: GCA_037975125.1. NCBI lineage: Eukaryota > Metazoa > Arthropoda > Arachnida > Araneae > Theridiidae > Latrodectus > Latrodectus hesperus. Next base: position 82,799,844 of record CM075858.1, read on the forward strand.
CCTTGTCTTAAAAAGTAAGACTGCTTTCCATGAGGATGTAATACATAAATAATAAATTTATTCAAGGAATATGGAGGAAAAATTTTATAAATTTTGTGTTTGGAATATTTAAGAAAAACATAAAAAAACAAGAAAAACATAAAATATTTCAAGGTTTTAGTTTCAATCTTGAATTATTTATATAAAAAAAACACACACACACACTTGTGTGTGTGTGTGAATATCATCTGATAACTAATGTAAATAAATAGCAGGGAAGCTTCAACTAATTTTAAACAGTTCATTATTAATTTTTTACGTTTTGTATTAAGAATTATTTAAATTTTTTACAGGTCAACTTTTATTTTAATATTTACTTATTTTATATTTACTTTCATTTTTATTAGACTTTAATTATTTTTAATTAAAAAATATTTTACTTATATATTAATTCTGAGTAAAAGAATGTTGTTTCTGTTTCAGGGAACAAGATTTATCAAATATTCGAATTCAGAATTGCATTAGAGAAAGTAAGTTCATCATTTTTATTATGAAATATTCAATTAAGACAACATTTTCTTTGCATAGTTCTTTTTTTATTAAAAACATTGATTTTAATTCATTTATGCATAAAATATTTCACACTCAACAATAATGAGTGCACTTTTTTGTTTAAATTATTAAAATTCATAGTAATAAAAATATATGAATAAATAAATGAACTTATTTGTAATTTATTTAAAGATATTGTATATTATTATATTTAAATTGATGCATTAAATTATTTTTATGCATTTTTTATGAAAATTTATAGAAAACATTAAATAATTAATTACTCTTTATGGTTGTAAAATTTAGTTTTCTTTAAAATTTTATTCTTCAGCAGTTACATACTATCTCAACAACCGTTTTCTGTAACTAAATATGCTGCCAAATGTTGTAATTTTTAATTATTATTTTCAAAACTTCAGAGAAAAAATAGCAATTTACATCTTTATTCATTGAAATTATTGAATAAAAATATTTTAAATTTATATTCCAATTTTTAATCATAAATTTATAATGGGCATGCTCTAAAAATAAATATATATAACATAAATATATTAACTATAATAAAAACATAGAATGTGAGTTATGTCCCTAAACTACAATATTTGTCTCTAAATTTCAAAATTTGACGAGTTATTTTTTTCATAGAAATATCGGTGGGATAATGTGTAAATGCCCTTCAACTCTCTTAAACTTTTTTTAAAATATATTTTGCTAAAATTCTTATATTTTAAATATTTCTTAGATTCTTTAGTTATATTTAGCATATTTAAAGTTTAGTTATGTAAGCAATTGATTAATTTCTCTAGCTATAATATTTTAAACAAAAATGAATCACTTTGAAATAATTTAAAATTATTTTATTACTTTTATAAGTAAAGAAACGAGGCAGAAATCAAAAATTAGTGCAATATCATCTCCATATATGTTCAGAAAATAACTTTCCTACAGCTGCTGGATTAGCTTCTTCTGCTGCAGGTTTTGCATGCTTAGGTATTTATTTTTGTATATTGCCATGACTGATTAATATTTTTATTTTAAAGAATGTAATATCTTTTGGTTACTGTATGTAATATTTGGTAATTCAGAATATTTCCTTTTGAAGCTTAAATTTTTCTAATAAGCTATTTTATCTTGTTACCAAATTTGGTGAGTGTATAGGAAATTTGAGTTAAAAAAATGTTTTAAAAGAAAAGTTACAATATTTTTAAAACAGAACTATCAAGAGCCAAACCATGAATAGCATTTAATATTTTTTTCAAAGTATTTAACATTTTCTTTGTAAGACCATCTTCTTATTCTGAAAACTCAATTGAATTGGGGGAAAAACGTAATTGAAACAGAGCTGGCATGGTTAGCATTCAGTTCAACAGTTCATGAATAAAACTCTCACATCAGATGTAAATATTTGCTGTGATTCAAAATTATTTTAAAATGTCTGTCCCAATCAAATTAATCAACATGTGTAAAATGCTGTAATGTAAAAGCACACCAACTCAACCTTACTTTTTGATTAAAAGACTTTTCCTTTGCAAAACATTGATTCATTTTTTTTACATTAGTTGAACTTTGCAATATTAATATTATGATATATATTCATTTTACTAGAAACACAAATAATCTATTACATTCTTAATTTAAATACTGGGAAAATTTTATTCAAAAATATTTCTTGCAGGAAAATCAACTTTCATTTTAATTCATTTTTTTTTATGAAAAACATACAGATTAGTATAAATGAGCCATTGAAATTAAGGTGAAAGAACTTTGAAATATATTTCATTAATACTTACCAATTTTAATTAGTTGAGTTGCTCTAATTTAAAAATATTTTCTATTTAAGTGAGCAAATTCTATGTGAAGAAAATTCTTAAATTCAATTTTTTCTTTCTTATTTGCTCTAAAGCAGTGATTCCTGAACTTCTATCCTTGTAAAGATTTTATGAAAAATATTATATAACAATTTTTCTTCTGTCTCTTATGCATTCTTGAATAATTTTGATAATTTTTAGAAAAAATTTGTGTGTCTAAAAAATTGTGTAATAAATACTGAGCAAATTTTTTTCCAATTTCGTAAAGAAGAAAAGTCTGTAAGTTTATGAATTATATATCAACTATGTAATCTTATATAAATACATTTTCGTTTTTTAAGATTTTAAAATTTTTGTCTGATTTTAGTATGAATTTAACCAATATAGAATATTTTAAAAGTTCTCCCTTACATTCTATTTTTTAAAAATTACTCCACCTATAAATTTATATATCACTTATAATTTCATTTTTGATTTTTATCATAAATTTATCACTTTTTTATTCATTTTACAACTTTTCTAATGTGATAAAATTATGAAAAAGCTCTATAAAATGATAAAATCTTTTATATTTTGCTATGTGTATACAAGTTCTCAAAAATCAAAAGGCAGTAGTAAATTTTGTTTAAAAAAATTTACTATAAGAATGCAGGAAAAAAATAGGAGAATTCAGTGATGTGCATATTTTTCCCTACTTCCAGTGATCACATTATAAATGACAAATTTAAAAAGGGGAAAGAACACAAATCTGTTTTTTAAAGGAAACATAATTCTGGAATAATGCATTGCAACATAAGCAACTTTACAATGAATTAAAAAATTTTATGCTTTAAATTAATTACAAGAGCTGTAATCAAAATTTCAATGTGAAACATGGTATGGTAGTCAGCTAGAGAATATCATCTTGATATAAATTTCATTCCATTCTGTTCAACTATTCTAAACTTAACAAAAATTCGAAAAATAAATAAAATAAGGCCTTTAATTTTGAAATAACTCTCAAGTGAACAAACTAAACTTGTCCACCTCCATGCATTTTTTTCTCATATATTTCTTCTAAAGTTATAAATTTGCCTTGATTTCTAAATTTTCTTTAATAAGATTTGAATTGCTTATTTATTGGATAGTACTCCTCAGAGTGGAAATTCCTAAGTACAATCCTAATTATGATTAAGTAATGAGAGATAATTTTATTTGTTCTCCTTGCATATCTGTTAAAAGATTGAGTTTTATTTGATGATTATGATTGCTTTGGCTTTTGATCCAAGAATATAGGTCGCTAGCTAAGAAAAGTCTACCTAAAAAGCAAAATTGATATAAATATCTTCTAAAAAATGACACAAAAAATTCCTGATAATAGCTTCAGCAATTAGGCCATCTGCTAATTGATGTTAAATGAGGCTGACATTTGAATTTAAAATGAAAATTGTTTTTTTTAATTATTTTTTGTTTGAAACTTTTGTTGCACATTCTATTTTTCTACAGCTGACCAAATTTAATTTTTGAACAAATTCATTTGCTTATAAGATATAATAATGAGGAACTCATCTAAATTAAGAAATAAACACTCCATTGCTCTTTTAAGTTGCGATTCCTCCACTAGTAAAAAAATTTTTAAAGGAAGAAATGTCAAAGTTTGCACTAAAACTTTTCTTTGGAAACAGTCTTCAAAATATATTTGTGTTGCATGGATGTATATGTACATACATATATACACACTATCTGCAAATAAGTATTTGAACTTCTAATAACAATAATAATACAATAAGTGATAAAAAACATAAACACAATTTATTCATATTCAAAAGTTGTTCGAGCCTTCACATAAGATTATTACAGATTTAACCTTCCGAGGTATGCTTTCCTTGTGTTTAGATGGTAGATGGTGGTATTTTCTTCCTCTCCACTTAGAGAAGGCATAAGTTTTTTTCACCGATTTTTGGTGGTTGCTGTTTTTTTTAATTCGGCGATCCTCCTCATCCCAGATGTATTCTACAGAATTCGAGTCTGACTCTCATCAGGACAGTCTAATTAGTGCCCTTAGTACCAATCTGTGGTTGGACGTTGCAACATGACTAGTAAATCCAACCAATACTAATTTGCTTCCTATTTATTGCCACAATATAGAAATCACATTTTTGGCTTGCCTAATGGAGAAGTGTGCCTGGTCTAAGTCCATTCCAGCAATCACCATTCAGCTTCCATTTCTTAATCAACAAAGCCACTATTGATTTTGGAATGTTTAACTCTCTACATGTGTACCTTAAGCTTATTCACTCACTTTCGGCTATTTCTATGCTGTCTGACAATTACACATTTCTCAAAGTTAAATAGCTCTTTATTTCATGGCATCTTGCATATAATTAATGCCAATGCTGTTTCTTAGACAATATTTAATAACTGCAAATAGACATAGATCAGGACTGAAGATATCTTCATTTACATGGGTGTTCAAATACTTTTTGGCAGATAGTGTTATAAATATATATATATATATATATATATATATATATATATATATATATATATATATATATATATATATATATATATTATATTTGCTTTGTATATGTATATATGTTGTTATTGTTGGCATATCCTCTTTAAAGATCTGACATTTCTCAGATCAACTCCATTAAATAGTTGACAGTTAAAAAGTCAATGACTAGCAGAGGATCTGAGGATAAATCCTCCCAGCAAAGTTTGATGCAATCCAGAATATGTTTCAGTGAATCTGGATGGTCGCAGCAATTTTTACAAGTGGGATAAATTTTTGTACCACGTTCAAATGATAAACATTTTAGATGTCCACTTTAGAATCTGGCCAAGTCAGTTTGAGAGTTTTGGTCACATTTTATTTCCAGAAGAGTTCCTGGAGATGTTCCCGAGTACCATTGGTGTGTTGGTGGAATTTGCCAGAAGTCTAGATTTTTCATTAAAGTACCTGATATGTAAGTGATGAACCAGTGGGCGTATCTTCCTCACTGCTCTCTTTGGCCAGTCGATCTGCAATCTCATTGCACTAATATTTACATGGGATGGAATCCATTGGAGATTTACATCATGGTCTTGGGAGATCATTTTCAATTTCAGCAGAATAGATAAACTTATTTCATCCTTTATAGAGGACCAGTTACTGAGATGTTGCAATGGACTGTGGCTGTCCGACAAAATCCAAAGTTCTCCAAAATCACAGTTGCTGGAAATGATAGCAGCAAGTCCCACCTTAATTGCTATCAACTCACTTCTGAAGACTGAACAAGTGTCAGGGTTACTCTGCTTTAGCATAATTTCAGTCTGAGGGGTTCTAATATAGACTGCTCCCAGTACTGTCTTTTGTACGACTACCATCAGTATACATTTGCACTGCATCTCAGGGAATGCATTTAATAATTTCTAGTGCTAATTGTCTAAGATGATCTCCGATGTGAGTTTGCTTGTTCGCAGTGGAATTCAGATCAAAGTGGAAGATGACTCTTGCATTCCCTCTAAGGGATCAAAACAGGATCTTAAAGATTGAGGTTCAACCTCACGAGAAATTAGATTTTGAGATTCTGCCAGGCTAAAAGGGGTGAATTTCTTTAATCTTTGATAATTGTGTAAATACAAGGTGGTACAATAATGCGGGCCGTAGCTATAGATTTTTTAAAAATATTTAAGTTAGATCTTCTTCTAATGTACAATGGTTATAAGTTTGCCTCGTATGAAGCAATAGCAGGGATATCAGATATATGTAATGTGTATATGTATATATACTATAAGCATTTATATATGTACATAAAATATTTTCTTATTCTTTTAAAGTTGTCGCACTCTCAGCTCTTTATGATGTTGTTGATGATCTTTCAATTATTGCAAGGTATGTATTTTAGTTTTTCTAAAATAAATTTATTTAAATTATCTAACTGAAAACAAATTTCTAGATGCAAAAAGGATTTCCTTAAATTTACTGTGCAATTCTAATTAATTGCTTTTTCTTTGGATGAAGTTTCATGAAGTTTTTCTTTGGAAACATTATAAAATTTTTTCATTTCTTTATCAGTACTAATCTTAAATATCCCTTATTTATTTTATTTATTCTGAAAAATGGATTTAAATATTCTTTAACTAACTTTAAACCATAAATAGCATGGTGCTTAATGATGATACTGATCATAACAATAAATTCAAACATTAGTTGAGTTTTATTTGAGAAGTTGGTAAAATATTTTCTTTTTGTATTCAAAGTTTATGATTGCTAAAGACTGATTAGTAAAGGAATATCTGAAAGGGATTTTATTTTTTATTCATATAAATACTTCTAATATATTCATTGTAATTATTGATTTCTTTTTGTAAAAGGCAAGGATCTGGAAGTGCATGTCGAAGTATATATGGTGGATTTGTACACTGGTTAGCTGGGAGTGAGATAGATGGCACTGATTCAATTGCTAAGCAAATAGCAAGTAAAGATCATTGGCCAGAACTGAAAATCTTAATTTTAGTGGTATGCATACTGTTAATTTAAGTAAGATTTAAAAAAATTTAAATTTTTGTGTTAATTATTAAGTTGCATGAAAACGTACAATTACAAACTTTTTTAGCAATATTAATAAAAATGAAGGGATATTTTAGTTTCCAACTTGATAACTTTTTCTAACTTAACAGCTATCTTAAATGTTAAATCTATTTAAAATTCTAATTATTTTGCTTTATATAATATCATGAAGACCTTTATATACATTAAAGATTTTTTAAATGCATTTTTTCAGTAATGTATGTAATTTTTAATGTTCAACCTTCAATTATAAAGAAATATTATTAAGAATAGAGACATGAGAAATTATATATATTCTCAATTTTAAATACATACAAAGGACACTATAAAAGTTTTGCAATATAACTCAATAAAATAACTTAACATTGCAGGTTGCAGCAAGCTCAGAGATGTCTAAGCTTGCTTAGTAATCTCTGACAACTTATCTGTGGACTTTGTTGTTCATTAAAAGTGATAGTTTAAAGTGTGGATTATGGCATAATTTTTGCATAGTGAGATAAGGGCAGTTTTTAGATATAACTTTATTTATGGTTAAATTGTAGATCAGTGAGTAGAAATAACTGTTGCATTGAATAATGATTATTCTCGTCATGCAATTATATTCCGTTATTACTGAAGATTTTAATGAGGAAATTTTATTCTGGAGGAAAGAAGGAAGACCGCAAATATCTGTAACAGAAAAAAACATTTCTGCTGTAAAAATATTTGTTAAAGACCAGCAAGAGACATACCAGCAAATATTGATGACTTTCCACCTTCATTCATCAGCAGTTCATTCCATTCTGAATGATCATTTACATGTACAGAAACATTGTTGTCTTTTGGTGCCACATAATTTAACAGAAGAGCAGATGACTTATCAAGTGACTTAATATCAAAAGATGTTGTAAATGTTTGATGCAGGACAATCTTGATATGTTACCAGCATTGGGACAAGTGATAAGAAACTGACCATAGCTCTAAAATGTGTTTGGGTGTTTGTTGATGAAGACACATTGGTAGCTGTCAGAAAATATTGAATTGTTAAGAAAAAAATGATAGCTATAATTTTCAAATCGAATGGAATTGTAGAGCATGATGTTTTGAACATACAAAATGCAGTCTTAAACAGAATCCATTCTACTGTCCTAAGTTCTAAGTATTTTGAGCAGTACCTGCTAAAAGTTATACACTCCATAAAAAAAAAATAAAAAAAAACAGAATTCCAGAATGGTCAAATAGTTTCTCCTTCGTGACAATACTTAGCTCATCTTGCCGAACCCTGCACGGAGTATTTGATCACTATTGGTGTGAAAATCCAGACTGTGCTCCCTGTTATTTCATCCCCTCAGGGGGTTTACCTTCTTTAGGTAAACACGGGTGTCACAATCCCAAGGTACCCTAGTGATCTGTTTCTCCTCTTTATTTTCTCCTCTCCTCTCCTCTCCTCTTCTGCTTTTTCTTCCTCTTCTGCCTCATTGTGTTTGCCTTGTAAGAGGTTGAGGGCTCCCCTTGAGTAGCTATTGTCGCCCTGTTACTATTAGCTTCTCTTGGGGACTAAATCACCCGCGTGTTTGCCGTGCGTGGATACCCGTGTCCCTGGAAAGGAGGATCCTGGTGATTGAGGCTCTCAGAGACCAACACATTACTTTGGCCTCTGCTTCAGGTAAACGGGAGGTGTGTTGCGGTCCTCAGCATACCAATCGGCTTCCATGGATCAAGCAATCATATATATGCTGTGTGACTCGATAAGGGTGGAGGCCACATCAGAGATATATTGAAAGCGTATAAGGTGATGAAAGCGTATAAGGTGACTAGCACTGATGCATTTATACTGCATCCCCTTGTTGGGCTCGATGGTGGGTGGTGCAGTCGGGCCTTGAAGTAATTAACTTATTTCTATGGAATGTACTTCTAATTCTTTACTCCCTATGGAGCAACAAATGATACAGGATCAGAGATATTTTGTTATTAAAAGAACTGAGGGCAATTTCGATAATGTTTCTCCTTTCTTAATTAATAAGAGTCTTATTGGTACAGTTGGAAATGTCAAAAATGTTCGCAAGATGAAATCTGGTGATCTCTTAGTTGAAGTCTTATCAATTGAACAGGCCAAAGCCACCCTAAAACTAAAATGCCTTGGTAATATAGATGTTATAGTATCTCCGCATAGTTGGTTAAATTCTACACGGGGAGTAATTTCAGCAGATGATCTATTTAATGTTTCAGAGGAGGAAATTTTGAATAATCTCGTTGATCAAAAAGTACAACATGTGCAGCGTATTACAATCAGGAGAGAGGGCAAAATTATAAGAACTAAGCACCTTATACTCACATTTGCTACTCCTATACTACCTCAATCTATTAAAGCTGGTTACCTAAATTGTAATGTTCGCCCCTATATTCTAAATCCATTACGATGCTTTAAGTGTCAGCGTTTCGGCCATGCAAAAACTACTTGTAGGGGACATTTGACTTGTGCTCGATGTGCATCTGTTGGACATGATAGTAGTGAATGTCAATTACAAGAAAAATGTGTAAACTGCAGTGGTGAACATCCATCATACTCCCGGTCATGCCCAACCTGGATATTAGAAAAAGAGATTATTACTGTGAAAATAAAACAAAACTTATCTTACCCTGAAGCCAGGCATACAGTATCATCTCGTACCCCTAATCAAGATATTAGCTATTCACAAGCAATTAAAAAAAGTCATGAAATCTTGTAGTACTCAAACAGATTTCTTAAATTTTCCAAACTTATCCTCAAATATTCCTAGTATAAATGTCCCACCTATTCCGAAAGGAATTTCTCCACTGTCTTCTGCAAAATCTAAATCCCAAAGATCCCTAAAATTAAAGAATGCAAAAGAAGGGTTCTATAAATCATACTTAAAGAGTAAAAGAAGCTCAACTGCCTCTAAGACAGGTATAAAAAACATAGACCCATCAGATGATGAAACACTCCTAAGTGAAAATTCATCTGAATCCCAGATGGTTTGCTCCAATGCCGGAGCATTCAGCTTAGCTTAATAGGAACCTTCGTTTCTTGGAATTGTCAAGGTTTTCGCACTCATATAGAACATATAAAAACAATTATAAACCTGCATAATCCAGTCTGTTTTGCCATCCAAGAAACATTCTTGAAACCTCAGTGCAGTTTAAAATTGCGTGGATATAATTGTGTGAGGAAAGATGTTAATCATGATTCAGTTTCTGAAGGTGTATGCATTCTTGTGTCTTGTAATATTCCTAGCACTATGCAATTCTTTAACTCTTCATTACAGGCTGTTGCAGTACGCATACATACAACATCTCTCATTACTATTTGTAGCCTTTACTTACCTCGCCATGCGATCATCCATGAAAGCGATTTAAACAGTTTGCTGGACCAATACCTACACCCTTTATTTTACTTGGTGACTTGGAATTGTCAAGGTATTTGTAGCCTTTACTTACCTCGCCATGCGATCATCCATGAAAGCGATTTAAACAGTTTGCTGGACCAACTACCTACACCCTTTATTTTACTTGGTGACTTCAATGGTCATAACACCTTATGGGGTAATGATAATATGAATCCTCTGTGCAAGACAATTGAACAGTTCATTTCTAATAACAATATCTGCCTTCTAAATTCCACGGAAATAACCTATTTCCATCAGCCATCAAGAACTTTTCACTCAATAGATTTAGCTATTTGCTCTCCATCAATTCTACCTTCATTAAATCTTAATGTTGATAAGGACTTATATAACAGCGATCATTTTCCTTTAATTATAAATCAAACTGGTATAAGCAGACCACAAGTCTTCCTCTCCTCTTATTCTTATCATCGTGCAGACTGGTCTCTCTACACTCAATTAGCTGTGATTACTGACCGCATGGTTAGAATTGATAATATCAATGATGCTGTGCAAAAAGTGACTGATACACTTCTAGATGCTGCCAAAAACACAATTCCCAAGCGCTCCCCAATTCCCCGCAAATATCATAAACCATGGTGGAACCATGAGTGCCAAATGTCATTCAAAAAACAAAAAAAGTTGTGGACTGTTTTTCGCAGGTGCCCTACCATGGAAAACCTCATGGCTTTTGCTCGTCGAGTACAGAGAAATAGTCAAAAAGAATCTTGGATAAGATATGTTTCCTCCATCACATCATCAACTTCCAGCAAAGAGTTGTGGAAGAAAGTTAAAGCTTCCAGTGATTTATATTGGGACTTTTCTATCCCAATACTACTCACAGGAACTGACACAATTTCTTCTCAATATGATATTGCCAATCTTTTAGGTGAAACTTTTGCAAGGGTATCTAGTCCAGCCTCTTATGATCCTAAATTTCTCAGAACCAAAGAGCAAGCTGAAAAGAAACCTATAAAGTTTCATGAAAAAGCCATACATCCATATAATTGCAATTTCTCTTTGCTGGAACTGCAGAGAGCCCTGTCCCAAACTAAAAATACTAGTCCGGGACCAGATGGTATCTCATATAAGATGATTTGTCATCTTAATCATGAATCTTTAATAAACATTCTTCTTCTGTTCAATAGAATATGGAATGAACATGTCTATCCCAGTCTTTGGAGCAAAGCAATTATTATTCCAATTCTTAAACCTGGGAAAGATTCAACTAATCCTCAAAACTATCGTCCAATTGCTCTCACAAGTTGCCTTGCTAAAACTTTGGAGCGTATGGTCAATGCCCGTCTTGTTTATGTACTTGAAGACAATCAGTACATATCACTTTATCAAAGTGGATTCCGGAAAGGTCGATCTACTCTGGACAATATTGCATACCTAGAAACACAAATTAGGAATGCTTTTGTATGGAGACATCATTTGGTGTCTATATTTTTTGACATAGAAAAAGCTTATGATAAGACATGGCGTTACAGAATTCTTCGAACTTTGTATAATTTTAATTTCAGAGGAAATTTACCGATTTTTATTCAGAGTTTTTTAAGTTCTCGCATTTTTAATGTCCGTATAGGATCTGTTTTATCTAATCCATTTATCCAATGTGAGGGGGTTCCTCAGGGAAGTGTCTTAAGTGTTACTGTTTTTAATATTTGCATCAGAACATTCTTCATGTATTGCAACCATCTGTCCATGGAACATTATATGTTGACGATCTCCAAATTTCTTGCCAAGGTTCCAACATGCGACTGATTGAACGGCAATTACAAACTGCTGTCAATAATCTAGTTGCTTGGTGTAATGAAAATGGCCATACTTTGTCCCCTTGTAAAAGCAATTGTATCCATTTTTGCAGAAAAACTAGGCTTCATCCTGATCCAGAAATTAAGATATCAGGTACAACTATTCTCGTAGTTAACCAGATATCATTTCTTGGGCTTATATTTGATAAAAAGTTAACCTTCCTACCACATATCTTAGATTTGCGCAAAAGATGCGAAAAATCTATTAATATTCTGAAAGTTCTCTCTAACACCTCTTGGGGTGCAGAACGTAAAGCATTACTCCGAGTGTATCACTCAGTTATTCTATCCCGAATTGACTATGGTAGCGTAGTTTATGGATCAGCCAGATCATCAGTTTTGCGCAAACTAGACCCTGTTCATCACTCAGCTTTACTAATCTGTTCTGGAGCATTCTGGACTTCTCCTGTCCAGAGCCTTTATGTAATTTGCAACCAGTTACCTCTAGATCTGAGGCGTAAAAAACTCTCTCTACATTATTATTTTAAAATGCTATCAGTATCACAACACCCTTTGAAATCGATGATTATTTGTCCCTCTTTAAGAAGGCTATATAATGCACAGCCACATAACATATTACCATTTTATGAGCGTACAAATTCATTCCTGTCTTCATCCGAGTTCCCTGATTTACATATTCAAATCACAGATGCTCTAAGATTTCCTCCTTGGAATATTCTTGTTGTCAATATAATCCAACCCTTTACTGGATACAATAAATCAGTTATATCTTCCCTTATTTTGCAACAAATGTTTTCCCACATTCACATTATTCCTCCCCCATCTCTGTATATATTGATGGCTCAAAATCAAGTGGTCATGTTGGTTGTGGTATTGTTGTTGGAAATACAGTTTACAGCTATAAACTGCATGCATCATATTCTGTGTATACAGCTGAAGCTGTTGCTATTAAACATGCTCTAGAAATAATACAATCCAGCTCTTATCGAAAATACTGTATATATACAGATAGCATGAGTGTGCTCATGCAATTAGACAATTTTAAAGATAAATGTCATCCAATTATAGTGGAAATATTGGGTATTTTAAATATACTGAAGAATAAAGGATTTGACATCTTGTTTTGTTGGGTTCCAAGTCATGTTGGCATAGCTGGGAATGAACTTGAAGATAATGCTGCTAAAAATGCCTCTGATATTTTGCATAAAGCATTAACTTTTTTTGACATTAAACAAATTATCAAAGATTTCATTTCATCCCACTGCAAAAAACATGGGATTTGCAGAAGAACAATAAATTATATAGTATATCCTCCCACATTTTTCCATTCCCAGTTGCTCCCATGCGAAGATTAGATGTAAAACTCACACGGCTTCGTATTGGACATACTAGATTTACACACAAGCACTTATTCTTGTCTCGTAGTGCTCCAGTTTGTGGCATGTGTAATGTACCATATACAGTACATCACATTATAATTGTCTGTCCTAATTTCAATGATTTACGCATAGTGTTTTTTAATACTACAAATTTAATTTTATCAGACTTGCTTGGGTTTAAACCACATAGAAATTTGTTTGCATTTTTACGTGCAATAGGTTTCTTGAATTCTATTTAAGATTTTAGCCAAAATAACCTTTTACATATGCTTTTCTTGAACTTTTAATACATTCCATTGCATACATCGGACTAGTATTTTAACACAGAACTTTTACCTACAGTTTTAAATATTGTACGGTGCAGAAATGTCCAATTTTGGACCTTGCATCAGTAAACCTCACAAAATCAATCAATCCATCAACCCTGTTATTTCATTTTGTTTCCATTTATGAAAATGAAACTAGAAGGAAAAAGATTTGATATTGATGAGAACCTTCTGAGAGTAGAATAGTGAGTGTGCTTTTCTCATGGATGAAACTTAGCTGGTTTGAGGACTGATTTTGGTGCTTGAAGAAGTGTATTGAATGTGGTGGAAGTTACTTTGAATAAATACAATAAATAAATCAGTATTGTAAAATTCTATATGCAAAACATTTAAGTACAATTTCTAAATGTATAATTTTACTATACTTTTAAAGATTGTAAATAAATGTGTATAATATGTTACTATATTTATATATAATATGTGTAGTAAATTAATGTGTGTAATATGTTACTATATTTATATAGTACTATGTTAACTTATCAAAAGTGTATAAATTTAGAAAACTAATATAATTATTGAATTCAATTTTATAACTCGCCATAAAAAATTTCAAATAACATTAGCTTTATTTCTAAAAGTTCTTAAAATGATCATTTTTATGTTTTTATTAATTTACAAATGCATTTATTAAAAATGATGTAAATTTTGGAACTTTTTAAATATTCGTTTTGGAATTCAAATTTTAAATGACTAATATATAACTGAGAAAAATTAATTGAAATTACATTATAATTGGAAAATTTTTATTAAAATGATGTTGAAGAAAATGTATACAATAGCTACAAGCAACTTGGAAATTCTGAAATATAAAAAAAATTAGCATTGATGATAGTAATTATTAATATTATTTAGCTTCATTTTTTGTAATTCTGATGTGGCAGTTGAATTACTTGCACTTTAATTGAGTGATTCAGAAGCTTTTAGATTTGACTTTTGCTCCATTTAACAGTTGGTAGAATGTCTGCAGATACTCAGTGAATAATTGTAGTGGTTCAGAATTTACTTTAAACTGGGTGTCTTTCCCATATTATCCCTTTTGTGAAAAAGTATTTTTGAAGAATAAACAAATATATCTAATAATTACTGTTAAATTCTAATTTCTAATAATAATGATTATAATAATAAAGTTCTAAATTTTTTTTTATAGTTGCATAAAAAAATTGTGTGCAATTCCCGAAAACTTAATTTTTTAAGCAAGATTATTTCACATATTTTTGTGAAATAAATTACAATTGTTTGCACAAGGCATATATATATATATATATATATATATATATATATATATATATATATATATATATATATATATAATATGTGTGTAGAGTAACTGTACATTTCATCTGCTAATTATTGATTTTAGTCAAATAAATCATTCACTTATATTTGTTAAAGTAAGATAAATTTTATGAATAGGAATTTAGGATTTGTTTAATAGTTTTTAATGTATCTTTATATGTTTAATATTCATTTTGAATTATATTATAACGATTTGAATTTGATTTTAATAAAGGCTCATTTAGAAAAATCGTTTAAAAAATTTATTTTTCATAGGTTAATGCAAGTCGAAAAGAAACTGCTAGCACAAAAGGTATGAAAGATAGTATAATGACTAGTAGTTTACTTACATACAGAGCTTCAAATATAGTGCCTGAAAGAATTGAGGAAATCAAAAAGGCAATACAGTATAAGGATTTTCACACTTTTGCAGAAATAACAATGAAAGTAAGATACATATCTAATATATTTCTAATTACATTTACTATTATAGTTTATGAAATGAAAATTTTAACTATTTAACATCAAATAATTTATTAGCTAATTTTTAAGTTATTATTTAAAAGTAAAATGTAATGGAATATTATTTCTTTTATGTGAAAATATATTTACCTTTTGTTTATCTCACTTTTATTTATTTTTAGGACAGTAATCAGTTTCATGCTATATGTCTGGACACATTTCCACCCTTACGATATATGAATTCTTGTTCTTTCAAGATTGTTGATTTTGTTCATGCATATAATAGTTTTTATGGTGAAAATAAGGTTGGTACTCACACACACAAATAAAATTATTTATTTGATATATGTTTATTTTTATTAACATGATTAATTTGATAAAATAATATCAGATTTACCATTGGTGATAATGCTAAGTAATTATGATGTTTGATTACAGTTTACCTTTTATCATAAAATATTGTGTATTTATTGTTTTCTGTAATAACTAATTGTCAACTAAGGTTTTTTGTTATTATTAGAAAATATATGCGTTTCAAATGTAGGGTTTTTGAATTTTAGATGCTTTTTGAAAGTTTTTATCATAGTATTTAGTATTGATTAACCCAAATAGTTATTTCTGTGTTTGAGTCTATTTTTATTCGGTTATTGTAAAACTGCTTGAACCGAATAACTCATTATCTTTATATTGTTGAAATTAATATATATTTTCTAAAAATTATTTAATATAAATTTTTATTTCTATAAATTATGTATAGTACACATTTCTCTTATATATTGCTGTGCAAAACCTTGTTCCCCCTAAAAAATATGTGGGTTTAATTCCTAGCTCAGATTTGAATGTTTGTTGTGTGGTTCAGAATTCACTTTAAACTGTGTGTGTGATTCTCTATATAAGTAAACTTGCTGTGCAATCCAACTAAACTTAAAAATAAATAAGGTTTATTATATGACAAAAAAAATTAAATAGTAAAATGTTTGAAAGTTTTTTTTGAATTGAGACACTTTTTTGTGTATAAAACTCGTTATGCTGGCGAATTGAAAAGGGTAAATAATAAAAATAAAGTGAAATAATATTTTATTTTTCGTTATTAAATACTATTTTCTGAGCATATTTTTCTTTTTGTAAGAAATTATAAGTAGCATATTGCTTTCAAATATTTGTGTACCAAAGTATTTTTCATGTGAAGTTTTTCACAGTAAGAAAGTTACTCCCATCTTCAGCAAGCCAAGTTGGCAGCTGAGTATATTATGTTCTGTTTTTCAGTTCAGCAATTTTTGGGTTTTATCCCCACTTTGTTTGTAGTAGCTGGTAGCATAAACTATAACTCCCTATCTGATTAGCCCTTGTGCTACATAAATTATCAATGAGCAACTAACAAACCAAAGCCACCTTAAGCAGTTATAAATTGAACGATTTCTGTCATAATACAATATTTTTAATATATATGATAGCTTGTAGAAAAAAATTTTAATTGATAAGGGAACCAAAATATCTCAAAATTTATATTTTATTAGAAATGTCTTTTTATATTTAAACGACTTTTAAAGTAATTATTGCCTTATTTAAACATCTTTATATTAGTTATTGAAAAAGTAGCCCTTGAATTTGATTATATTTTCATATTTCATAATTTTTCTACATTTTCAAAAATTTGTTTCATATGCTGTGGAGAAAAAAATTTGTTGTTTAAAATATTAAGTAATAAGAATTCATGTGATATAAATTATCTTTGCATTGCTTGAAAATTACAATAACAATATCAAAACTGCATGAAATAATATAAGAACACTTTATCTATGCTTCAGATAGCTTATACATTTGATGCTGGTCCAAATGCTTGCTTATATTTACTTGAAAATAATCTGCCTGAAGTACTTAGTGCCATTAAAACAATATTCCCTCCCACCAATGAAGATGTGACATTTATTAAAGGATTTGAAGCACCACTACATCCTGTTTCTGAGGTAATAATTTCCAGATTAAAAGTTAAGAGAATTTTTTTATGGTTGTGATTGTTTTGCAAAACATTCCATAGTTCTATAAAATTTAATTTTTTACAATTTTCTTTCATTCTTTCTGAGTTGAGGCAAATATGCTCAGACTATAATTAAATTGCTGATGTACTTGATTAAGTTTTTATATAAATATTTTTACTATTATATGCTAATTCAC
Organism: Latrodectus hesperus; assembly: GCA_037975125.1. NCBI lineage: Eukaryota > Metazoa > Arthropoda > Arachnida > Araneae > Theridiidae > Latrodectus > Latrodectus hesperus. Next base: position 82,817,498 of record CM075858.1, read on the forward strand.
TTTTAATAGACAAACGTATTGATAATATAATGTTTATCTATAAAAATAAATACTATTTAATTCCTTATAAAATATTTGACAATTAATTGAAAATTATTTATCATTTTATATCATATATATTGTATTTATTTCGATTTCTAAATATTTTACGATTTACTTTGGCAAGATTAGTAGCTTAAATATAGTTAACTTTAAAATAATTTTATTTATTTTTTAATATAGTTTGATGAAATAATAAAAAATAAATAAACTTTAATCAAGTGCAAATAGTATTCCTCAGTAATCTTTATGTAAACAAATTATTGCCTTGTCTTTTTAATTAATTATGACAAATGTTAAGATTTCTAACATTCAAGATTTTAATATAATTAAAAAGAACCACATAATATAGATATTTGTTTTTATATAGATTATGTTGTGTAAGACAAATATGTTTTATTAGTTGGATTATAAAATTCTCACCCTAATCATGTTTTTTTTTTGTTTTTTGCATAACTTGTTTCTTTTATTTTTATTTTTTTTATTGCCTGTTGAAAGAGTGATCATATAATAAAATCAGTAATATTTATTTATAGTAAACGAATTATTTAATTTTCTGAACAGTTTTTGGTTATTTGTTTATGTTTTATAATAATTATAACTATAAATAAATATTTTATGGTACCACCAAACTTTAAATATGATTTAATATAATGTTATTAATATATTGAGAATACTTTACCTATAATTTATTACTTTAATTGCAAAATAAAGATCAAATAAAATATTTATAAAATTTCATATCATAAATCATGCAGTAAAGCAAAACAGCTCATATTATATAAATCACAAAGATGGTGTCATTCTTGTAAAGTATCTTATTAGTACCAAAATTTTTTGAATTTTGGTTGTTAACTGATTCCAAGCCATAATTTCTGACAAAGTAAACATATTATTTGAGAGATTTAAACAATTATATTATTTAAAGTTATTACTTAAATAATTATTCATAATGATTGCTAACACATCAAAATTTCTACAGATTTTTAAGAGTAAAAATAAAATATCCACACATAGGTACTTTTAATGTTAAAACAGTTGTTTTCAGTTGTTTAAAGTAAATGTGTTATTTTATATTATTAATAAGTTTTTTCCTTTACAATAATTATATTTTAATGTTATCAACAGGAAAGTTTCATATTTTATTTATGATTTAAATATTTTAAACAAATCTTTGATGTTAAATATTTCATTTGATAATCAATGCATATCCAATTTCTTGTAAATATTAAAGTTTTAGTAAAGTTAATTAAAAATTGTATTAGTTTGTTTTTAAATTATTTTAAATTTAAATAATACTTGAAATAAGTTTTTTTTCGAATTTATTAGCCTTGAACTTGAATTTAGTTTTAGGAATATTTTTTATAATCAAGAATTTAATATTTAATTTTCTGAATATAGTGAGAACCAAAATATTAGCATTCATTCCCTCCAAAATATTAATTTAGTATGATTTTATTTCTGATGTATGTATTTAATTTAACTTTATTGTGAGATCATTCTAGTTTTATTAATGTATCATTTTAAACGCAGATGCTGCTGAACAGTTTACTTATAACACCTCAACCAGGAGCTATTCAATATATAATCAACTCTCAAGTAAGTTTAAATTTATTTTAAAGTAAACATGTAGTTAGTTTTACCTAAAACATTTTTTAATTATATGAAAATGAAGTCTGATAGTCAATCTGATTTTAAATTGTGAAACAAAATGTCAAAACATCCAAATTTGCTGTATTGCATTCACTGATATGTTTACTATGCTTCATTTTAACTTATTTACTTTACACTAACTTTTATCTGAAAGTATCTTCTTCTACATCATATTTTTAATTGTTAAATTTTATATTACCTGGGACACACTAATAAAATAAAGTCTTTAATTTCATAAAACAATTGAAAGACAAAGGTGAAGAAAGTTCTAGTAAATTTTGATTTAATGACCAATCACACAATCAGTTGAATAATTTTATAGAAACCAAATGATCAAAATAAAGCAAGTATTTTATTATCATAATAAGTTTTAATCCAGTTTATATCTAGTAATAAATCCCAAATTCTAAGATTAAATGCTTATATTGTTCTTTCAGATAGATGCCATTGGTGTACAAGCATAATCGTTTTAATGAAATGATATAGTGAAAAAATTAAGATACATAAAAACTTTATTTAATTGCTGCAATTAAAATTCTCTGTTGGTTAGCTGCCTTTTATAACTTCTAATTTATTACAGCATTACAACTGAAGAAAACTCAGATTCTACTTTAAAAAGATGATTCCCCAAAAAATAATATATAAGAACTAAACTTCCTGTCAATTTGAAGGTCAAATGTCAAAATTTCATGAAGCTCTGAATGACATTCCATATATAAATCTAAATAAAATTTGCATATTTCTATAAACACGTAAACAGGATGACAATAAAGATTAATTTCATTCCTTTAAGATTGAAATGGTGGCAGTTATAAACATAGAAACGGTATTAAGGCATAACAAATTAGATGTGTGATGTAAAATGATACACCACTTGCAGCTCGTGTATTAGTTAAATGCAAAAGTTAGCTGGCTTTTCTCAAAAATTGTGAATGCAAGAGAGAAGTCAAATTATACAATAGCAATGTTTCAACTGTAAATGACATTTTGCACAATGATATGCAATGGGAAAAATGTGTATTTATACTATTTTGTGTGCAAGTTCAAACTGTTATTTTTTACAATGCATTAGAAAAGAGATAATTTAGGTATTCGATGCAACATAATGGATCTTGTCACTTGATGTGCTGCAAAATGTGCAGTTTAAGATTCAATCCAAAATATGTATGTTTGTTATAACTGAAAGAGATCACATGTATGTTAGTCCCAAAAATAAATGTGCACTGATGGAAATGCTCTTTTCTTTACTCTTTACCATATAACTGCATTAGAACTTGTATTCAACCCAATCGATGCTGTATGTTTTGTTTTCTACACTGGCCTGAACACAAAGTATTGTTTGTTACTAAATTGCAATAATTGTTGTTTATAACTGAATTTGCCATAAACCCCATTTTATTTTTCTGATAGTGTAACTAATTTCCAAATTTTAACATTTAAAACACATAGTTTCCATATTTGATATAATATTTTCCTATATTTGATATTTCTTATTATGACTGTAAGTTCTTGGTATATAAAAGTTTTATAAATTAATAAAAGTAAATAATATAATAATCAAGCATTTATAGTAAATAATATATAATAGTTATTTCATTTTTTTACATTAAAACATCTTAATATAAATAAAAATAATTTTCCCAAGAATTTTCTATAAGTTTAAAAGGAAAGTAACTCAAATTGCTGCAGAATTATATGGTTGGAAAAAATAAGTATTTTGATCATAAAAACTTAGAAGTTTTAATTATTTTTTGTTTTAGAAACTTTCATTATTAAATTGTAAAAGGACTGTTAATATACTTTGAACTATATTTCAATTGCCATTAAAAATTCATTCATACATATTTTCAGTTATGGACCTATTTAATTATAATATGACCTGATCAAAGAGAATTCACCATATTAAGAAATCCAGATGTAATCCATATTTAAAAATATATAATCTTTTTCAAAATTTTATTACTATTTCAAATGAATCAATCTTTTAAAAGAGAAAATTTATTTAAATTCTTATGCTTATCTGCAATATTAGTTATCATAAATTTTAATGACTATTATCAATAGTTAGAATGATTCATATAATCTTAAATTTCAATAAAGGCATTCATTGTATTAATGTTTAAACTAAAAATATATATCATAGTCGCTCATTTTTGTGACTGACTCTTTATTCACCAGTAAAATATTCACTTCTTTCTGTTAATAAATAAAGTAATATTAAAAATATTTAGTATGCATTGTATAAAAAACATATGCAAAATAAAATTCTTAGTTAAAAACAATTCTTTTTATTGAGGAAAAGCTGGGAAAGTAATGACTTTTTTCTATTTCAAAACTGTTTATTTAAAAACTGATTTTTTTCTTTATGTAGAAAAGCTACTGTCGTTTTTCTCAAAAAATTCTTAATCTTGTATGCCATTCATCTACTTGCTTTATGAACAGTCGCAGCACCAGCTTGTTTTCTTCATATTTGATATCTGAAAGCTCTTTTTCATTTTTATTCAATATGTTCTCAATCATTTAATCACCTAATAATTCTTATGACTCATGGATCAAGATTAAAAAATTCCTGGAGTGAAATTTCAGGAAAGAGCAGGTTTCTTTGTTGAAGTTTATAAAAGAATAACTTATTGTCTCTCATTTTGTGAGGATGCATGTCCACTTTTGGACCTTGTGCCATAAAACCCAACCAATTGGTGAGGTAAATTTTTTTGCCTTTTTCAGTAGAGTGGTTTATTTAATAAGGTCAAAATGACATCGATGTAATTTTTTTCTGCAACATCCTTCCAAACTTACATCCACAAAATTATTGGTTCTTGAATGTCAATTTCATAAAGCGATTCTAAGACATCATTACTCCTTGACATGATTCCAAAAGTATCCTATGGTATTTTCACTTTAAGTTATTGATTACACTGAATGCATGCAAAGTCAGAAGTAAGATTAAGTGGCAGAAATTTCACACGAATTGCTTGAGAAACCCGTGGTAAATAATACTTGAAGCTGGTGCATATGAATAGCTCAAAGTGAACTCACATGGATCTGACTCTGGATTTGTAGAAAATATTTTTCTTTCATTTTGATTTTAAACAATTCCGATATAAGAATCAAAACTTTTTTTATTAGTTACATTGATTAGTATTTAATGTTTTTTGTCAGTTATCTACAATTCAAATATTCTCCAATAATAATGTCGATCCAAATTTCTCTACCATAAAATAAAAAAAAAAATAAAGATGAAAAAATATCAGATGATGAAAAGTAAGCTCAAACAAAAAACGTGTGGATGCAAGTACTTAAAAAAGAAATTTTTAAAAAATTTAATTTGTAAATGGAAATTAAAGTTATCATTGCATCTATAAAACTATGTTGGGAACCAGCCGCTAGTTCTTAAAATTGTGAGTGTTCATAAATTAAAGGTTTGTAAAAATGAGAATCTACTAATGTATTAATATTTTGTGTATTATGCAAATATTTTTAATACAAATAAATTGAAAATTTATATATAATCAACTCTCTTCAAAAGATTAATGACAAATAATATACAATACCTTATATTTTGAATATCTTTCCCACGTGTTATTTTATTTGATATTTGCAGGTGGGAAATGGTCCAAGAATTATGAAACGAAATGAGCATCATTTACTGAATCATCAAGGATTTCCAATTTCACAAATTTAAATGTACTTGTGAGCTTTATTTAACTGTTGTGCTCTTCATGTGTCCATAATTATCATTTTGATTTATATAAGGCAGCTAAACATATTTAGACGAAATTGTAACTAGATGTTATGACATTGTATTTTTATATCAAACATGCTTTTATTCTTCACAAAAATATAACGAATTTCATCATATACCATAAATGAATATAATATAAAATCCTAATGAAAAAGTTATTTAAAATGCTGTAGATTTTCTCTGCATTGCTGTGAAATAAATTATGATAAATCTATATTAAAGATCTTATTGATTATTCTGAAGGCCAATTATATATTTTTTATAAATTAATGAGTTTAATTATAATTTTTTTATTACATAAATATATAAATTTTATAATTTTTACAATATGAGTTAATTTTTTAATAATATTTATATGTACATAATTCAATTACACCATTCATCATTTGCAATTGTTGTTTTTTATATGTAAATTTTATTTTTTGAAATCTTATGCAATTAATCATCTAAGATCAATATATTTATTCCCATGTTTAAAGACTTGTTTATTGTTTTGGTTCTTTTTTATTGTTAAAATAATTTTGGTACTTGTATAAAAATGTGAATTGCCTTTTTCATTGCATGCTTATATTTCTTATAAGTAATCACTTTTTATAATCACCTTTTTTAAACTGTTTGTGGTTGCATTTATGCCGTCATACATATTGAAAGTCAATGAATTTCTATCATCAAGTAATTAGTTGATTAAAATATTAATCTTTGTCTGCATTATATCATTATTCCAGCATATTTATTAAGTATTTAATAATTGCTCAAGTTTTATTTTGAATCCAAAAAATATTCAATCAAATTGTAAGATAAGAGATTGGTAATATTTCATTGTATTAAATACAAACTGTAATTTGCATGTAACATATAATTTAATTGCTATAATATTTAAATTCTCCTTTTAAAATAATTTATTTGAAATGAAATTTTTAATTTGCTTAATGCTATTTCAATAATTAATTTTCTTTAACATATTTTTTAAGTGCATTAATAGTATTTGTTTAATATCAATTGTTTTTCATTATGAAACCATTAACTTTTTATAACAAAGATTACTTAATTGAGAAATATGCTAATTGTAATAATATAATACATTATTTGCATATGGGATATTATCACTCAGTACTTGGTCAAATTGCATATACTGTGAATTTATTGTATTGTTTTTTATATTTATCTTGGTGAAAGTGTGTTGATAAGCACAAGTTGAATTGTGTGAAGCTAAAATTTTTATTTTCAATGTAAATGCATATTATTTTTAGAATGTAATAAATTAAAACAAATTTTTAGATAATAGCAAGAAAGTCTTAAAATATATATTGTGGAGACGTTTTCAAAATAATTAAATGTGTATTGTGATTTAAAAAAATACACTATATTAATGTGTTATAATTTTTTTTAAATTAATTCTAATGAAATTTTATGAGGACAAAAAGTATGCTCATTCTGATCTTTAATCAATTCATACATCAAATGAAAATATATTTCTAAATTTTTGTGTTGAATAAGAAAATATAAAATAAAAATTTTCTAAGGAATTTTTTCCATTGATTTAATTTCCAAACTTTATATTCCACTGTCAAATAACCTTTTCCAAATTAAATAAAGTTTGTATCTATAATATATAATAGCAATGATATTTTCATATGCTGAGGAAAGCTGGATTACTTCTTACTTTGCCTGCAAGCAAAATAATCATTGTATTTTTACAGTAATTCATTTTTGGGGAGACAAAACAATTTATTTGTAATTATTGATTTTGAATTTTTTAAAATAATTCCTTATTTATATGCATTTTAATAGCATTTACTGTTTCCTTTGTACATCGACTTTTCAAAAATACAGAATCTTTGTCAATATTTTATAATTTTACATTAATCTAAGAAGATGATTCATTAAAATATAAATGTGCAATAATGATTAAGCTAGTTTTTCTTTTTTGAAACAGTTATAACAATTTTTATTTTATGTAAAGCATTTTTTAATTGGAATTTTATCTTATATTGTTTGAGAACTGGAGCTTAAATTGTGACTGAAGTATGTCTTTGCAGTTAAAATAGTGAATGAATTTCATAAAAATAGATATTTTAATAATAAAAAGAAAAATTTACTAATGTTTTATTGTAATATGAAATATATTTATGTCCATGAAATTTGAAATGTAATAAGATAATACAAACTTTTATTAATATAATCTTTATTTCGAATTTGTAATTGCTTTATAACAAGCATACAGTCCAAAAGCTGCTATTTAAACATTTATTCAGATTTTTCTGATGTATAATTTTAAAATAAATTTTTATCTAATTTATTAAAAATTCTGTGAAACGAGTCCTTGATGTATAAACTGACATATATTTATAGTTATAATTTACTTTAATTAACACTTTTTGGAATTTACAACATAATTGAATGTATTACAGCTGTATGTACTTTTTTTTTAATTTGGTATATTCAATAATAATAGAACATTAAATTATTTTTAATTAAATTTTTATTAGTTAAAGCTAAATAATAGATATTTTGTTCATGTTATAATTATTATCACATTAGATACATGCCAAGTTCTACTCTATAAATTTGTTTGGATTATAATTTTTATATTTTTATATGACAAATTTTATTAAAAATCCTGAAATATTCAGAAATCTTTTATAAATGGATAATCTATTTCCAGACAGAATAATGATTTATATATATTAATTTTAATAATAAAAGAAGTTATTGGTTTTGCTTTTATGGAAGTATGTTTTGTTATTCTTAATATGTTTTGTTCATAAAATAAATCATTGCTTTAATATCTTTGATTTACATCCTATTCATAAATTAAAAATAAAGTTATATTATTAAAACTTTAAAAGAGCAATTGTCTTTATGATGCAGTCAAAGCATAATATTGTTTATATCCTTATTTTATAATATAAGTAGAAATAATAATCAAGTATTCAGATTTTCTTCTTTAATTTTTTTCTAATGGCGGGCTCAAAGTAGCTAACCCTTTGTCACAACAAGGCTGGAAACTGCCACTCATTCATCATTACCTAGTGGGCACATGTGAACCATGCCATATCACCACAAACCCATTTATAGGGTGGGCTACATTCATTCACCATCTCAGGAGAAAGGACAAGGAAAGCTCAGAGAGAAAGGAACATTCATGTCCGAACTGGATTCGAACTTGGGACCATCAGAAGTCAGTAATGCTAACCACTCAGCCATTCAGCAACTCATAATTTTATTTGTAATTATATCCTCTGAATCGAATCATATATTTTCAACACAAATAACAGTTTAAAAACTGCAAAATGTAAACATAAAATTATGTTTGCAGATTTCCTGCTTTTATTTTGCAATGAAAAAATATGCAAAATCAACTATTACTAATCAAAGAAAATATGAAATCAAATACATATGGATACAAATGATAATCACTGCAGTCATAAATAGTAAACAAATAAATGCTGTCAGAAAATAAGTGTGACAGAATAAACTTTATTATCAGTTTAATAAAATCAATCACATGATATAGGCAATATCTATAATAATATTGGTAGGATTTTATAATATAATTGAATAATTTGATTTTTAATTTAATTTTATAATATTGTTCTGATAATTTCACATGGACATATATAAGCAAAATATAAAAATCTCTTAAGTTGCTCAGTATGTACATCATAGAATACATGCGTCATTTATGTACAAGGTTCTTTGTTAGATAATTTAAATAAAATAATAAAACATGCACTTCAATATTTAAATACTTTTTCTATATACTTAAAACTTATACCATATGTTCACTAAAACTATTAAGAATTTTAATCAAATTCAAAATTTTTTATTACGATTTGAAACGATGTTTGCACAGATTTTTTCCAATTATCACAATATGCGTCTGGCAGTTAATGAATTTCAGGTATTTTGCTGTTGAAAAGTAGGCTATAAAATAGAATTGCCATAAGTTTGTAAGAATCGAGAGCATTTACATATATAGAAATTGAAATTTTTTTTACTGCTATTGATGCTGTAGTTATGTATACATTATATATATATATATATATAACGTTTGCAATGGCTTACAACATGAATATAATGTGCATAGAAATAGATGATAAAGAATCTGAGTTTATATATTCCCATATGAGGAGATTATACAACAAAATATATGATGATATTTGGCAAATTTTCTACTTAAATCCCAATTTTTTCAAAATTTGTTAAATTTCTTAGTTTGGCTATGGAAGCGTCAGTTTTTGTAGTTTCTACATCATATACAATTTGTAGATATTTTTTAAAACAAAAATGAAAGATTTCTCGTCTTTTATTCAGTTTAAAATCCACAGATGGAAATATTCTCTATAACCTAATGATTAGATACATTTTTTTAGCGAGTAAATATCATTCGTAAACGTAAGTATATTTTGACACGTTTTTTCCCTGACATATTTTTTAACTGTTTTCATTTTATTTTAATTAACAAGCCATATATCAAGAGTATTGATTGTTGCTCATGAGCAATGGTTGAATCAAGATTTGACTGCCTTTGATAATCGCGGCTATGACTATCACAATTTAACTTAGAGTGGCTGGAGTTGCATTGCTGTGCTATTTTAAATTTTTCTAATGTTTATGCTGATGCGATCTTTTTTACCTGAATTTAAGGCAAATTGGAACATTTTCTTTATACACACTTACAAATGTATATGTATATGTGCTATTTTTTTCTCTAAATCTACTTAAATAGTTAACATAAGAAGAGTTATACATATGTTATTTGTTTTCATATAATTTTGTTATTTATGATACCAAAAAATAATTTTTTCATGGAACAAATACATTTTTGTTTGATAGTCTTTATTTTTTATTAAATAAATCTACTACACGTGTAAAATCCCATTGACCAGAAAAGTTAGCACAGACTAGCATGAAGAAGTTTCATGTTTCTCAGTATATATTTAATATGAATTAAAATAAAGTAGTTTCTTATAAATGTGAAATAAACAGCTTAAAACATACATTTAAAATTTGGCTGTTTATTTTCAAAAATGAATTAACATATAAGTATTTTATTATTTTAACAACAAATTATACTATTTAAATAAAGAAGAATAACATACTGGCTGCCAAAACGCATTCATTTTTGTCGTAGGTTATTTCCAAATTTTAATTATTTTGTGTGGTAAAAGCATTGGCGTAATTAATAGAGTTATTCTCTTGTTTAAAATAACAAATAGAGAGAAAGTTTATCAAAGTAACAATGGTGTATTTGGCATATTGTTTTCAATCGTTAATCAAAAATTGTGTTTAGTGTCATTACTTTTTTTAGTGAAGGGATTTTAAATGTGTGTACTGAATTTATTGCAGTATTCTCTTATTTACTATCAAAATTTGAAATATGTGTATACACATGACAAAATAATAAAGTAATATTATTTTCTTTCATTGAAAATGAAAGAAAAGAATTTTCTTTTGGTGAAAATAAATTTATTCTTTTGGTGTGGAAGAATACCGAACATTTGGTTCTTGATGTATTGAAGAATACCTTTTTTGAACGTTTTGTTCTTCTATGTAGACATTGTATCTATCCTTAATAAATCGTTTTTTAAATAAATTTCTTAATACGATTAAAATAATAAGTAGTAAAACTATTAACAACAATATGCTGACTGCAAACAAAGAAGAATTTTTGTAACCGTGATCTTTTGTTTTGGATGCACTAGAACTGTAAAGAGCTTCCGAATTCCATTTGCATTTGTTTTCAGTTCCATATTTAATATGATAGCTTTTCAAGCATATTTTGTAAGAATTCCTTCTATCCAAGTTTTTTATACGATGTGAATTGTTTTTGCATTCGAATGCAACTTCAGTATATATATTATTTTGAAAGAATATATTAAGGGTCAAGTTACAATTTGAAATCAACTCATATTTACTGACATTCCAAGCTATTAATGCTGAAGGAGAATCGTCAAAAATAATTTCAAATGAAATTACACTGAAAGGAATGTAATTCTTTTGAGTTGTAGGTGAAAGTCTTATATTTGTAATGAAAGTTGTAGTTTTATCGGTGGATGTAGTATCATCAGTAAGCGTTGGTTTTAAAACTGAAACACTCGATAAAGTTATGGAAGATGTTGTTTGCGGGAGAACGGTATCTTCAGTAACCACTGGACTTAAAATTGAAACAGTTATTGATGAATCAATGAAAATATTTTTGGTAGTCGTTACTTCTGGTGAAATTTCTTTTGAACATACTTTTTTTATTGGTCGTTTAGATGCATACACTATTAAGCAGAATTTTTCCAGTTGCGGGAAATCTATACAATCCTGATTAATGACGCCACTTCTTGGGCACTTCAAGGAAACTGGCTTACTTCCATTGCTATTTTTAGGCCACAGTACACAAGTTATTTTTTCTAATGGAGCACTTTTGGGGAGTACAAGTTTCCAATTCAAACACAGTTCATCATTCACAAATTTATAATCAATGAAAGTTACTTTTGCTTTCGTAGCTTCATTTGTAGCAGGTGTTGGCTTTGTTATGATAGTCTCATCAGTTTTAGACACTGTGCTGGTTGGATTAATCAAAGGAATGTTTGAAGTGATTTGCTCAACAATGGTACTTAAATTACTGGCATATTCCACTGTAGCCGTTTCAGTAAAATAAAGGGAGTCTAAACTGTTACTTTCAGTACCAAAAATCATTTTTGTTTTTTGTGTTATACTTGACGTTTCCAGTGAGTCTCCAAAAAAAGTTGAAGATAATAAACTGGGATAAATTTCGACGTCACTTGTATAATTAGAGAAAAGTAATGATGTTAAAAGACTGCTATTTTCTGTATAACTATCTATTGTTGATTTTTCGGCTTCATCTAGAATGCTGGGTGTGGGAATAATGGTGTCAACTAAGATTTCTGAAGATATACTACTATGACTAGCATAATATGTAAGAGAAGGATTTGTACTAATGACTGTGCTAGTTGGTATAATTAATGAAGCAGTTGATTCAGTAAAATATGCTGGAAATGTTGGACTACTGCTGATATCTGTATATATAACTGCTGAATTTGAACTTTCAGTGTTATCAGCCACTGCTGTTGGACTGGTATCAACATTTTCCGAAGCTGAAGTACTTCCAGCACTGAGTACATTAGTAGATGCATTTCTTTCTGTTGCAAATAGTGTGAAACTTGGCGTGGAAGAAATGTGACTGCTGACATCTGCGTCATAGCTTGTCATTTCCTCTTCCTTTATGGTGGTAGAAATATCTGAGTCTGTTATAGATAAAGCGCTATAAATTGTAGAATATGAAAATGCAATGTCTTTCAAACTATAACTACTCGAATTTAAAGCAAGATCCTCTTCCTCTTCATCATCATCCTCATCATCAAAGAGTAAATCATCACATGTACTTGATTCTCCGCAATTTTTGGATTCAAAATGAATATCAACGTTAGGAATGGTCATTTCCATTAATGGGGAACAAATAGCTGCATCTTTATCATCGAATGCATTACCTAACAAATAAAGATATTTAAACATGTTATTTTTACAATAAAATAAGAATTTTCCTCAACTGGTAATAAATGAAATATCAGAATGTATATTTATTTGAAAAACCACCCATAGAAGGTTTTTGTTACAGCTGAAAATAAATTTTATTATTAATTACTATAAAAATCTGTTAAAAAAATTCACAAAAATAATATGGGAGTACATAAATTATCATAGTATAATATTATAATTCTCTTAATATTAATGTGAGAATTTTTACACATTGTGTCTGTATGTATAGTGAGATCAAAATTTAATTAATTTCGGAAATAATATTTTTACATAATATTAGATTAATGCAATATTTTTAAGCTTAAAACTGAAATTATTAATGTTTTTCTTTTCTTTATATATCTCTACTCGAAAATTGAAAATAAATTGAGCATATTATTTTTGGATAAAACTAACGTACATAAATTTTAGTCTTTTCCACATACTAAGCATTTTTATATAAAACATTTTTCCTTGTGTTTAATTAATTTATTTTTGTAGTTCCTTATTTTTGGTTGAAAATGATAATGAATTTGATTTCCTTATTTTCTCAATAAATTTTATGTGATTGCAAGGAATATTTTCAATATAATTTGTAAGTGGAGTCAAAGAATTGTCTACATCTAGTCTATGATATATGTGTTAAAAAATACTGAATTTAAAATTTTATATGCCATTGTAATAGGTCTGGTGTATAATTTAGTTGCTATTTTTATATATAAAACTGAAGATTTATCAGGCAATAAATAAGAAGACAACATTTATATACATAAAAGTGTTAAAATTGTAATGCTTTTATTACTTTTTCTTAACACTTCATATACTCATTAATATCTTCTAAACATGAGAAGTTAGTTTTATGTAGATGGAATTGCAATAATATTTTATTGCTTTACATTAATTTTTCAGTATTCCTAGAAAATTCTAGTAATATAACCAATGTAAAAATCTGTTCCACTGGATTTAAAAATATATTAATATTTTTAAAAGCGCTTTATGAAATGCAAAACTGAAATTCCAGTCTAACTGCAGGTAAAATATATAGCAAATATTTTAAAAACAAGATTAATTATACAGATCAATAGTATTTGCAGGTGGTAAACTAACCGTTTCGTAAGTCAATCAGCATTACCAAATATTATTTACAGCTGTTAGGATCAACTGAAAATTTGGAAGACTTTATTTTGTGCAAATGGAAAAATATGTCAGAAAAACGATGTTTTTAAACTTTAATTCTTTAGGTAATAAATATTTAAAATTTTATAAATAGTATATTTATTTTTTAATAAAATAAATATTTTTTTAATAATAAATTTTTTTTTTACTTTTTTGAGTAAAAGATTTTATTTTTAAAGTTTATTTTCTTATCTGATACTTGCCAAATTTCAAACATTTAATTATACAAATAGAAAACAATAAGATATGTGCAAAAGGAAGGAAGTACCATATATTGTTATAGCTACATTCTATTTATGCTTTACTATACATATTTGAGGCGAAGGTTATAAAGTATATATTAATATTTTAACTTTCACGAAACAAAAGGACGGTTCAGCATCTCGATAATTTTATTTTGATTAGATTTTTCTGTTAAGATGAAATTAATTGAGTTCATTGTGGAAGTAATTTAAACTGGCGATGTGAGATTAATTCATATATGTAAGCAATTTAGGCACCTTCAATTATCTAAAAGCAAATTATTATAAATCAATAATTATTTTGAATAAATAGTTATATTTAAAATTTTATTGTCTTCATTAATAATACAAATAATGTTGATATTTAAGATTAATTAATATAGAAAATATCAACACATTTAAGATGAATAAATCAACTATGTATAGTAGAATAAACAAAGAAAATCAATTCATATACACTGCTGGAAAAAAGTAGGACACTCATATTTTATAAATTATACTTTATATTTTAGCGCAATTAATATATAAATTCTCTTTTTTCTTTTATTAATATAATTTTCTTTTATTTTCAGTGAATAAATTTTTATCTACATTTAAGAAAATATTATAAAATAGTACTTAAGGATTATTAGTTTGTGAAATAATTAGAAGGCCATCTGCAAAACTATTCTCATTTTGGAGTCTGTAGCAGTTTAATATATTGAAAACATTGTTCTTTTAAACTGTCTTTCTTTCAAAAGATATATTTTGTTGAAAAAAGTCCTCAATTCTTTTACAGTTAAAATGTCTTAGAAGAAACTTTTAAGTGAATTTCAAAAAGGCCAAATTGTGTCCTGTAAAAATGTGAGCAAACGTGTATGAGAAATTGCAAGACACCTACTCATCAGTTTAAACGCTGTTTTTAACTTCTTGAAAAATCTTAAGAGTCAGAGGAAAGCAAAGACAGGCAGACATAAAATGTATGTACTACGTGATCAAAGAAAAATATTTAACGAAATTTTTAAAAAAATTATAGAAGCATATTGGAAAAGTACAAGACCTATCTGGAATGACTCGTGTAACCAGAAGAACACTTTACAACTGTATAAAAAGATCGGATACGTTTATATTCAAGAAAAGAAAACACCATCTTAAATGGAATGAAAGGCACATTCCGCACCGGCTACTGTGGGCTAAAGATCACGACTTGGAACTCCGAGTTGACTTCAATTATTTTTTCTGGTGAAAAAAAATACAATGTTGATGGCCCAGACGGTTGTTAATATTATTGGCATGATCTGGGTACACAAGAAGAAACTTATTCTACCAGACAGATTGGAGAAAACAGTTTAATGGTTTGGATATCTGTTGGTTATTTTGGAAAGACCAATCTAGTGTTTCTGGATGAAAGAAAGACAGAAACATAATAATTGTATTCAAATTTTAAATTTAGAACTTCTTCCCTATGCTGCTGAGATAGACGGAGAAAATAGGATATTTCAGCAAAATGGAGCATCAATTCATACGGCCAATGACGTTAAAAATTGGTTTGAATCAAATAATGTTCGAGTGTTGCCATAGCCTGCTAAAAGTCCAGATTTCAATATTGTCAAAAATATATAGAGTTAGTAACTCTTCAGCTTTTTTTTCGTCAAAAGCAAGCTATATTATTCGTATTGTACTTATATATTATTCGTATTGTCTGGGTACAGAAAAAGAAACTTATTCTACCCGACAGATAGGAGGAGGCAATTTAATGATTCGGATATCTGTTGGATAGGTGGAGAAACCAATCTAGTGTTTCTGGATGGAAGGCAGAAACATTCAGATTACGTTCAAATTTTGA
The DNA here is from genome assembly GCA_037975125.1 of Latrodectus hesperus. Classification (NCBI taxonomy): domain Eukaryota; kingdom Metazoa; phylum Arthropoda; class Arachnida; order Araneae; family Theridiidae; genus Latrodectus; species Latrodectus hesperus. The sequence continues at coordinate 82,833,708 of CM075858.1, forward strand.
GTTCAGTGCTTCTTCCCTGTGGCACTGAGCTAGGCAGAGAAAAAGTTGGATTTTTCAGCAATATGGAACATCAATTCACACCACCAATGACTTTAAAATTGATTTGAAACAAATCTTCGGGTTTGACCAGCTAAAAGTCCAGACTTCAATAGTGTCAAAAATGTATAGTTAGTACTCTTCGGCTTTTTTTCGTCAGAAGCAAGCTATATGAATCTTTGATTTAACTTAGAGAAGCTTTGAATTGTGTTCCAGACAATTTTTGTCAAACCAAAATTCAAGACTTATATGATTTAATGGCAAATAGAGTCTTTGAAAAGTAGTTAAAATAAATAGCAGAAAAATTCCTTACTAACAAGACTTTTATTTTCAATATTTAGAACTGTCCTTTTACTTTTTTCACACAGTATGATGTAGTTGAAACTAATTTTAATTGCAATTAGCAAGTAGTTTTTATTTCATGTTTGAGAGATATCTGATTGTAAATACGTTTTTAAAGGTACTGTAGTAAAATCATTTTGTAGAAATTCAAAGTTCTTCTTTTATTTGAAAAATAACTAGTGTCCTATTTTTTCACACAATGTATACATTTTGTTTATCGCTTGAAATGTACCTAGAAAGATGCTTTGCCTATTTTAATCATTTAAAATATATAAGGAGCAAGAATTCATTCATTATAATTACATACTAGAGGATATCAAAAAATATATTTTTTATTTGCTGTGGGTGGATAAAAGTGAAACTCTCGCAGTTTCGTTACTTGCACACACTACAATTGCTATATGAGTGAACGAAACAGCTATCGCTGCTAACTTTACGCGGCTGTCTATCCAAAGTACAATACTTTGAAAGAAGCCTACAAATCATGATATTTACATCAAGTGCTTGTGGCAATGAGGTAAGCAAATCATTAGCATTGCACAGCATATGCTCATCAAGGGTGACAGTAATGGAACGTGCAGGTACTGTGTAAAGTAAGAAGAGATTGCTAAATTTATTTGTACCAATTTTTTTTGTGATTGTGCCTGATAGATGATATCGAGTAAGTTTCTTTATGTGACTAAATGTAGAATAGCAACCTATAGGGTTTGTTTGTTGTTGTTGTTGTTGTTGCATCAGCATGCTTCCCTGTACCCAGTCCTGAGTGGACTCTACCAGTTAGACAGAAGCAGCCTGGTGGATTATTCGTGATTTTAAAGCAGGAACCAATCAGGAGACCTCCAATACTTCAGAAGTATCATTTTACTTAGAGGACATTGCGACCACGTCCAGGTTTAACGTGCCTCAGCCGACATTAGAAACGCCTGGATTCGAACTCGTTATCTTCCAAATATGAAAACGATGCCCTAACCATCCAGGCCGCCATGGCCTGGGTTTGCGTATTCTTATTAAGAGAAATTAGAGATTGTGTTGGATGAAACTAAGTAATTGGTTTGCGGATCTGTAATTTCTAGATGCAGGAGGGCACGTCAGACTGATCGCACCCACTTCGTTGCACTATTGGTTTAAGCATCACCACACTGGATCTGCACTTGGGTGCCATGATTCGGGATGGAATTGAATTTCACTCCCGCATCCCACTAGTGTCTTTATTGGTATACTGAACATTCAGCGCTACATCTCTGAAGTGTGGTTCCGTGGTGGCCTGATTGATCAGGGCGTCGTTCTCTTTATTGGAAAGTAGTGAGTTCGAATTCCGGCTTGACCAAAGATCCGTGGTGTTCGCTAGTGACGGTTGGGGCACGTTAAAACTGGACTTGGTCTCAATGTCTTCCAAATGAAATGATATCCCTGGGGTGGTAGACCAAGTATTGTGGGTTTTCTTCTTGGCCCCTGCTTCAAAATCACGAAGACTCCACCCGACTGCTTCTATCTAACTGGTGGAGCCCAAATCATGGCCAGGTACAGAGAAACATGCTGGTGCAACGACATCTCTGAAGTGTTGAAGCCCGTGCTAATCCCATACCTTCAACGCTTGCCCGCAGCCAACAGGATGATGTGCGATCCCATGTAGCTCGCAATGGTGTTGTTGCATCAGCTTACCTTCTTGTACCTAGGACAGAGTTGGACTCTTACAGTTAATGGAAGCAGCTGGGTAGGAGTGTTTGTAATTTAGAAGCAGGGAGCTAGCAAAATACACACTAATACTTGACCTGCCATTCCCATAAGGTATTTCACATGGAGGACATGGCGATCAACCTAGGGACATATTTATATAACGACATATTTAACGTGTAACAGCTGCCGCAAGTGAGCACGATGGATCTTCCTAGATTCGAACTCACTACCTTTCGATAATGAAAACGATGCCCTTATTAATCATGCCACTGTGACCTCAAAATCGAAATGTTCAAGAGTTCTTCATTACTTATTAAATTGAATTACTTCTTTGACCTGTATATTCACTCGTTTTATTGCCTATCGAAAACATGTACAAGTTTGCCCAACTGCCACAAGATGCAGAATCAGATTGACTTTGGCAGTATGTGGAAGTCACATGAACTGCCAAAGGATACTTCCAATGCCTCTTTGATTCTATACAGAGGCGTTTAGCACCAGACAGTTACAGACAACGTGGCGGCTGCATTGACTGCTGATTTGTCATGATTCACTAGAGTCTGTCATTTTATGTCTGTATCATGTGTCACTTGCCAATTAAAGAGTTGTGTGATATCTCAAGTCTTTTTTTAAAACCATAAAGTGGTTGTTTCTTTCGTTACAGTTGAGATCCTGACTACGCCACGCCCAGCTGGCAACCGAATGGTTAGCGCTCTTGCCTTCGGTTCAACAGTTCGTGGGTTCGAATCCCACCTTGGGCATGGATGTTTGTAGTGGTTCGGATTCCACTTTAAACCGTAAGTCCCGGTCTAATTAGCCCTCGTGTGCAAAAAATGACCGTTGAGCGACAAACAAACCAACCAACCTGACTACGCCACTGTATTACAATTCTCATCGGTCTGCAATATTGATGACTTCAGATAACGTTTCGTCTATGCCACATCATATTCTGACGGCGTCGTTGATCGGAATTGGCTGCCTTCCTTCAAATCACATTTTTCGAGCGGCAACAAACAAGGCGAAGTTCGTCATGGAATGTCAGAGAAAAGCGTCGAAGTTCATTTTGTTTATAAAATGATTTCTTAGATAAAGACCAAAGATTCGGTTTGAAAAGGCGTTTTCCTTTGATTCAAGTCATTAATACATGGACAATAGAACAGTAGAAAAAAATTACAATGCAAATCACATCATGGTTAGTTTAAATCAGCATGGATGATTTAAAATTTCAAAAATTTTATTAATTAATAGCATTTTAAATTAATAGTTGCAATATTTGTGAACAATACCTTTTTAATCCTGGCTATTTTTTAAGATTGCTTTATAGGTGGCTTGCAATGTATTTATTAATTGAATTGCGAATTTGCTTCCTGGTTTTAAAAAATTTAACATTTTAAAAAGTTACATAAGTTGATTATTTAGCAATTAATTTCTTTTGTAACCTAAATATACAAACTAAGCAATTACAATCATTGCATCAATGTCATACTATTTTTAAATTACTAAAAAATTTATAGTTGAAATTAAGTTTTATTTATAACACTTTATAATTCTTTGTAAATTTTGTTTCATTAAAGATTCAAATTTATGTTTCGTGTTTTATTTAAAAGAAAAAGTTAGAATGATTCAAAATGAATAGAATAGTAAAATACACAGTTTGATTAAAATCAAATGAATGGTGTTACAGACTTTTAGCATAAAAACTATTGAGTGATCAACAAAAAAAATTTAGTATAATTAATTTAATATTATAAATTTCAAAAATATGTTTTCGATAATCTAATTTTGGGGTGGGAATTGAACCCATGAACTGATGTACTTTTAGCAACAACAGTAATCATTCAGCCACCAATTTTTCCTTAGAAATATGAAAAAATGCGATTGGTTTACACTCAACCTAAGTGTCAAAAATAACTTAAATATGATCTTTTAAAAAGAGAAAAAGAGCCTCCTTATGGTGAAGAAACTCCTTGATTGGCAAGATTTATTTACAGATTTTTATGTGCAATGGCATAATTCAAGTTTCAAAGAAATTTTGAGGTGAAATGTAAAATGCATTTCATAAAATTACCTTTTATACCAATTGTGTATTAAAAAATAATATATTAAAAAAGGAAACGAAAAATTAAACGTATTGTAAAAATTGAATTTAATGAATGACTGGTATAGTTTAAAATTAGGTTTTTAATTATAAAATGGTTTTTCTTCATTCTAGTTCAGCTTATGATTATGCCACTATATAACAATTCTCATGGGTTTAAAATATCCATGACGTCAAGATAACGTTTCATACACGTCACATCGTATTGAGTAGGTATTGTAAATCCGACTTGTCGAGGAATTTGCTGCCTGCCTTCCAATCACATTCTTCGAGCGGCAGCAAACAAGGCGAAGTTCACCATCGAATAACTGAGAATAGTGTCGAAGTTCATTCTGTTAATAAAATGATTTCTTATATGAGGAGCAAAGCATCGACTTGAAAAGCCGTTTTCCACTGATTACTATAAACATATGGACAATACTATAAACATATGGACAATAGAACAGCAGAAAAATGCAAAATAAAATGGACATGACAAAGCATCCATTTTAGAGTTACTTTAAATCGGCAAGAATGATTTAAATTTTAAAAATTCCATTAATTAATAGAATTCTAATTTAATAATTGCAATATCTGTAAGCAATCTTTTTTTAATCTTAAAACTATTGCCTTTCTTACACCAACTATAAAAATTATCTTTTAATTGACGTCAGATAACGTTTCATCTACATCACACATAATTTATTACGGCATCGTATTGGGACACCGTAGTAAAACCAACTTGTCGACGAATTTGCTGCCTGCCTTCCAATCGCTTTCTTCTGCAGCAAACAGTGCGAAGTTCATCATCGAATGTTTGAGAATATTGTCGAAGTTCATTTTGTTAATAAAACAATTTCTTATATTAAGACATCGGTTTAAGAAGCCGTTTTCCATTGATTCAAGCCACTGAAACGTTGACAACGGAACCAAAGAAAAATCGAAATGAAAAAGACAAGACAAAACACCTATTTTATGGTTAGTTTAAATCGGCAAGGACGATTTAAGTTTTTAAAAAATTTCATTAATTAATAGAATTCTAAATTAATAATTGCAATAGTTGTAAACAATCATTTTTTATATCTTAAGACCAAGGTCAGGGGCAAACCAGGAAGAATTCGCCGGAAAACTGACGCCGGCAAAGCTTCAGCGAACAAGTGACGTCAGAAAACGTCACAAAATAAGCATTCGGAGAGAACTTTAAAGTTTTCCAGAAAGTTAGAAATATCCGGCAGGGCACCGGCGACAAAGCAAATTATTTCCCTTTTTCTTTTTTTTTTTTCTCTCTTCGAAATAATGTTCGCGATTAACTTTTATCAATATTTTTATAAAGATTAATTCATGAAAAATCTTTGCAAAGGTCATTAAACTAATTTTTGAATATTAAATATTACCTTTTTATTAAATTATTTACTAAAAATTAAATTATTTTTTAATGATGATAAAATAAAGAACATTTATATTAAAATTACCATTTTTATAAAATCTTAGAAAGATTATTAATTTTATGAAATTATATAGATCGAAGATATCTGTAAGATTCAAAAGTTAGAATATATTTTGACAAACATAAATCTATTTTAGGAAATAAGTCATATGTTTTACAAAACATTTGAAAAATCTGAGATGGGTTATAATTTGTATTAATACTAAACATGGATATATTTTTCATGAGAAGGAAATAAATTGAAATTCAGAATCTTATTTTTTTATATTTAAATAAATCTTTAAATTAATTTAGATAAAATACACACAGAAAAACATATTCTACATTTAAATATACTTTATTTAATGTTATTAAAAACATATTGATTTTTGTGTTTAGTATATATATATATATAATTGAAACAGTAGTTTTGCTACGTATTTTATGTAGCTGAGGTTGCTTAGGAGTAATAGATTTTTAATAAAATAAATTCAATATTAATTTTTTAAAACAACTGTGAATTAAAGTAATATTTGTTAACAATTCATGTAAATATTGCTGAGCCAAATTAAGTTTAAATATAAAGATACAATAATATAAACATTTTTCGATTGAGAATTCAGGTCTTAGAAAGCATTCATTGAAGTCTGTATGCGTAACTGCCATTTATTTTTGATTACATAGCTAAAAGTATATATATATATATATATATATATATATATATATATATATATATATATATATATATATATATATATATATATATATATATATATATATATATATATATATATATATATATATATATATATATATATATATATATATATATATATATATATATAGATTATATTTTTTGTTTTTCATAAAATAATTTATATGAAAAATATTTTAATACTATTTAAATTGCGTTGATAATTTGCTTGTCTTTTATTTAAAGACTTATAATTATTTCTATTTAAAAACTTATAGTTAGTATAAAAATTATCTCAAATATTTATTTTAAAAATATAATTATATTATATTCAAAGCAATGATGCAATTCAATGAGTTTGATTAAATTTATATTATGAAATATATACTAGTTTTTTTCAATAATGATAGTTTTCAATGTTTTCAGAAAAATTATCAAAATATAAAAAAATGTCTAGAAATTGTTTCAATATGAATAAATTAATATCTATATATCAGATGTTTCGATGAATAAACAGTCATAATTTTTCAAAACTCTCGTGTTGCCCATCAGTCAAAATGTAAATAATAATTCAATATGATGCAAATAGTTTCATTGGTTCAATGGAACAAGTACGTCATTGTTTCTTCTCCGTGAATTCACGAACAAGGTTTTCACCATAGAATATTCACCATGGATTTCACCGAAGAATTCTCCAGTGGTTTGCGCCTGGCCTAATGTCTCGCTTACGCCAATATTAAAAATTTTACGAAATTATTTTCGATTGTTTATTAAATAATGTAATAACCTCAAACTTATGAGAATAAGATTAAAAATGCTTAAACATTTATTTATAGCACTTAATTCAGCTTTCACTTTTGAAATAATTTTGTACGCTTTGTATTTTTGCAATTAAAATTGCAACTATTGTTAAACATAAATGAACATTTATTTTTTTTACTTTCATCAAAATATTATATATTATATCTTCTATTTTTAACCTTCTATAATTAATTAAATCCTCTATTAAAAAAAACAATTTTCTATTAGAGTAATCAAATAAACTTTTAAATATGTTTAGTTTAGCCATTGATTTTCATTTTAAAGTTTTAATGGATACTATTATTGTACATGAAATCATGATAGATAAAAATAATTTTACTTACTCTCTACCAGTAATTCCTGTAATTCTTTATTATTTAAAAAAGTTCCATTTTCAATTGTTAATACTGAGTTGTGTCGTAAATCCATTTTTCGCAAAAGCGTCATATCATAAGTATAGATACAAAGCATGGCTGTTATCATGTTGAAACTCAGGTCAAAGTTCTGCAAGAGTTTCAGATTACTGAATGCGGTCGGTATGATTACTTTGATTCTATTCCGACTCAAATCCAAACTTTCCAAGCTGGATAACTTAAAGAACGCATTATCTTCTAAGCGCTCAATGGCATTGTTACTCAAATTTAGCACCTTGATGTTGTTCAAAGAAGACAGTGCGTAGGAATTCACTTTTTGGAGCTGATTATAGCTTAAGTCGAGGTGTGTCACACCAGGAGCATCACTCAATGTGTTCACTTCGAGTGATCCTTCAATTTCGCAGTTTTGAATGAATAAATCAGTTAAAGATGAGGACTTTATCTGGACGTTAGAAAAGAGTGAAAAATTGTTTCCATTTAATGAGAGACTTAGCAGCATTGGTAAGCTTACTAGCAGATCTTCGTCAAATATTCTGAGTTGGTTTTCTGCGATGCTCAGATGTTCTAACTTGCTCAAGTTTAGAAAATCACCAGAATTCAATTCTGAGATGTTATTGTAATCTAAATTCAGTTCCGTTAAATTACCCAAGTTATGAAAAAGATTGCCAACAAGCTGAAGATCGCAATTTTGAATTTTTAAGAAATGCAAGGAAGCCCACATTTCACCAAAACCGTCTCCTTCAAAATCCAACTGGACGTTAAAAAGACTTAAATTTTTAATCTCTAAATCAATGCGATGCAGTTCATTGGGGAGAGTTAGGTTGGTCTTGTTGAGAACTAACGACTCCAAATATCTTGTCGGGTGGACAGATGAAATATTCAGCAGCAGTTCCGGCATCTCTACTGCGCTATCATTCCAGCCGGAGCATGCGATTTCAGTCCTGGAGCAGGAACAGTCAAAATGTTTTGAATGAATGCAGCATAATACTGCAGTCAGTTCGATGAGCAAGCAGTAAACAAACAACAGCTTCATCTTGTTCCAGGGGCTCATGGTTCTCAAATTGAACCTGAAATAATTAAAATTATTACATTGAACTAAATCCTTCGAGTTGTTGACAAGTCTTACTGTTTAAATATATAACTCATAAATTATCGATAATTATAATTTTATACATGCATATTTAATGATTTAACAAATCATTTCGAAATTTATCAGAGTAAAGACAAAGGTAAGCATTTATAAAGCTTTATTCCGACTCATCGTTACGTATGGATGTGAATGTTGGATCCTCAACAAAAAAGAAGAAGAAAAACTGTTAATTTTTCAAAGAAAAATCCTAAGAAAAATTTTCGGACCTGTTTACGAGGGTAATCTATGGAAAATCCTATATATAACGATGAGATCTATAAAAAATGTGATAAATTTGAAATGACTGACATAAGAACAGTCAAAGTGTCACGCATCAGATGGCAGGGCCATCTCTACAGAAAGCCTGATGTTGAGCTTACCAAAGAGATGACCTTCTCAAAGATCGAGGGAACAAGAAGGGGGCAACCACCCACAAGATGGGTAGATGATGTTGAAGGGAACCTCAAGATATTGAGAGCCAACTGATTGCGGGCCGTTGTCCCTGACAGCGTCAGAAGGAGGAGGATCTGTGAGTCAGCCTTGGCCTGCAAAAGGCTGTTGTGCTTATGAAGAAGATTTAATAATTTAAGTACAAATATAAAGATTTATTAAAATTTTATTAATTATTTGACTACACAAAAACTTATAATTAAAAGGAATATAGAAAAAAATACAGATTTTTTTATACAAATTTTGTGCACTCTATTTCCGAAGAAATCTTTTCAGGATTTTTACAAAAATACAAGAGTAAATTTCCCTAATCAAAATTATTCACAATTTCGTTGGTTTCTAAAATGCATTAATAAAAATGTTTTTGTAGTTTAGTTATTTAATGCATCCACCATTTGTGTAGTTGCTCTAGTTTAGTTAATTACAAAAAATTCTGATATTTAAATGGATCAGTTTCTCAAATGAAGTAAAAATAGCAATTTTAATTTCACATATTTATCTATAACTACAGCCTTCAATCTGTAAAATTTATTTTTAACTTTAAAAAAAAAAAAAAAAAAAAAAACGTCGGTCATTGGGTGATTAACCCTTCACCACAACAAGGCCGGAAACTGCTACTCATTTGTTTCTCAGTGGGCACCTGTAAACCAAGTCACGGAGGCGAGTAGAATTACGCACGTCATAGCACTACAAACCCATTAATAGGGACCACATTCATACATCATCTCAGAAGAAAGGACAGTGAGAAAGTTACATCTATGCCCGAACCGTGATTCTTGACCTTGGAGTTCGAAGCATATGTTCCGGTTTGGTAGTCATCCTAACAAGAAACCCCCAGTGTTTAATTCCCAAGAATGCTCGGTATTCAGTTTTATTGATTCACCGAAGATCTGATATACTCAACATTTTCACGATCTTCAGTATTATAAACGCGTCATTAGTCCGATGACATTGGGAATTATTTCTCAACGTATTTGGCTGTCTTTACCATCTGCATACTGGCACCCCTTTTTTTACTAATATACGTTAAAGATTTTCGAATTCACAAGCACACAAAAAAGAAAAAAAAGAAAAAACACATGGCTCAATGAAAACAGATTTAGAGACTATCATTTATCGCAAAGGTTGCAAACTTTTGTAAATACCCTTGTAAAAAAACCATATTTAGTTATGACCTAACTCTATTAATTTCAAATGTTATTACAATAAACATTTTTGTTATTTAATTATTGTGTGTGTGTAATTTTCCTCATTAAAATAAAAATTTATCATCAAAATATATTATAATATCACCAAAGATAAGATTTTGAATACATTTTTAATACAAAAAAAAAAAAACTCTGTGGAACGACAGCCCATGTGGGACAAGTCCTAGAGTTCCCTTATCTGTTTTCCTGACCAAGAGGCTCTGGGGTGTGAAGCCTATGTTCTGATTAGGTGGTCAGCCTAACGCGAAATCTCCAGTGTTAAGTTGTCAAGCATGCTTAGTACTCAATTTATCGACCCACTGAAGAGGTGAAAGGCTGAATCGACCTTACTCAGCCCAAGGATCGAATCTCATATCTGTGCATAGGGAGCGGTTCTACAACTCCTTCGGCTATTTTCTATTACAATCATGCAAAATAATAATACGCAAATTATTTTATAAACGTATTAATCATAAAAGTTCTGATAATATTTACTATAACTTTACATTAGATCAACTCTTGATTTTACTTAACATATACATTCTCTGATTTTTTTATATAAAAAAATCTGTCAAATTTACAATTTCAAAAAACATTGACAATTTTTCTGACATAGTTTCAAGGTTTGTATACCTTCCTTAAGTAATTAATTTTTCATATTTCTCTGTGAACTGGAAATTTTAATTTCAGTAAATTAAAATTCATAAAATATAGTTTAATTCAAAGTTATTAAAACTGCTATAACTGAATGCTGTCATTGGAATGTCGTAATCAACTATTCAAAATTATCCAACATAGATCCAACATCAACATCCAACATATCCAACATCAATCATAGAACAATGATTGATCCATCGATGTTAATGGTCTGCAGAGAACATTTAGATATCTTTAAGCAACTTTTAAAACTATATTTATAAGCATATACCAACATCAGGAATGTCCAAATGAAAATATTTTCCTCGCTTAAAGTTTACTTTATTTAAATCTTAAAAGAAATTTTAATTCAAATTTACTTAATTAGGATAAATTTTAATTTGAATTCATCTTAACATATTTAACATGCTTACGTTACTTTCAGTACATAATTAAATGGAAACTGACAAAATTTTGTAAACAATGTTTACGTTTTCATTTTAGAAAAGTCCCTGAATATCATTTGTACATAATTTATGATCTTAATCTTTCCACGTTTAACTGTTATTAAAATAATTTTAAAATAATTACTCAGAAATTATGTAGAACACTCAATCGGTTAAAGGAGTATGTAACATAAAAATTAACATAATTATTTTTATAAGACTAGACGAGAACTTTTCTAGCTCAGTTATTTTTCTTCACACAAGTAGCGATTTCATTCATTTAGTTTCAGATTTCAGTGTCTGGAACTTTTTTACTCACAGTTATTAATGGAGTCGGGAAATAACTTAGAATTTCACACAACTCAGCTGTTTTTCCTCGTGCTGACAATGATTACTTTTATGATCCAAATTTGCAACTTTATTAGACATTTTGTATATTTTTACAATATAGAGTTCAACTTTTTTAAAAAAAGAATTGTCGCTCAACTATTACTTTTTGCTTACAAAGTTCGATTCGACTAGGACTTATAATTTAAAGTGGATTCTGAACAGCATAAATATCCATATCTGATGTAAAAATCAAATCCTAGAGTCGCAAAGCCTTAGCATTCTGCAACTTCTTTGGATTGTCAGTGACTAATAAATTTCATTCATGTCTGACCCACAAAATCCTTTTCTGACATCACTCAGAACACAGATCAGTCCACAACAAAGTTACTACAGAGTACACAGCATGAGGAATACAAGTGTACTCCAGGACTAGTTATGGACTTCTATAACTATTGCCTTATTATATAACAGTTTCTTTTAATGCTTGAAAATTCTTCAATCCAGTTAGCTTTATACTATAACAATTAAACACTAATTAAATAACAACTAAATAAAACATTTGTAATAATATAATTTCTAATACTATATCTTAGTTATTTAATACTAATAAAAGAGATGTGGAATATTCTGTTTTGACCAGTAAATGCTTAATCAGAAACAAACTGTTAACACTGAAATTATCATGGTTATGACTTATTTCTGATTTTAGCTTATAACAATTCATGTAGTATGGCTATTTGCTTTTATTTCAAACTGACTAACGTAGAATATCTGATGGCTGAAGGACACCTGAGCAGTGGTTCGAATCCTGGTTTGGGCATGGATGATACTTTCTCTCGGTGTTTCTCTGTCATTCCTTCTGTGATGATGCATGAATGTGGTCCACCCTATAAGCGGGTTTGTGGTGGTATAGTGTGGATAATAATGCTACTCGTCTCCGTAACTTGGTTCACAGGTGCCCGCTGGGTAACGACAAATGAGTAGCGGTTTCCAGCCTTGTTGTGGCGAAGGGTTGACACACAAATGCCCTCCGTCGTCAAGAAAATTTGATGTATATGTCATACTATTTAAATCTTATATAAACAAAATTATGTGGAATTTTAATTATTGAACTGTTGTCGACAAATAAAGTTTTTATGGGTTTTTGCTGCTAAATGAAGGAATTTCAATATATAATTTTAAATGTGGGACCAACAAATATATTTTGAAATTTGATGGCAACTGGCTACTTTCCTATCTATGAAAACCACATTTTTAACAAATTGTTTTGATGCTAATCTTCTCATTATAAGAGAAGTAAATTTTTTGTCAATAAAAAAGTTTTCATTCATATGTAAGTAATAAAATATTTCTATTATTACAATTATTTATAGACTTTCAGTATTACTTTTAAGAATAATTTTTCACGTGTTTTCAGTTGATTATATACATAAAAATTAAAATTATAGTAAAGGCAAAATTTTTCTATTATTTTGCTATAAAAACCTCCAAAGTACTCAGCTTTGTTATGTATGCAATTGTAAGAAATAAAGAGCATAACGAGAATTCCCAATCAAATCCTACTAAATAGTTTAATATACATTTAAAAATGAACTAAGAATATGCAATATAATAAATAAAAATTTGTTATTATTTTACAAAGATTACATGTTAATAAATCGAAGCAATTATTGAATGTTATATAAGCAACAAACGGTGATGTTTTTCAGTATAATGCTTTTAATGTAAACATAATGTGGAATGCTTAGTGATATAAGTATTATGATGAATTAAATATTTTCAAAGAACATAATTTTATTCTTAGATTGTTGAATGAACAGTTTTCTTATGACGATTATTTTACTTATTCAGAAATTATGCAGCTTCTACATAAATGTTAATATCTGTATTTTTATAAGCAAAGCAGACAATAGCATGTATAACAAAGTAGATTTTAAGTCAAATGAACGATCAAATACATCCAAGCAATCGTTTTAAACTATAATCTGAGTTTTATATAGAATAAATATGGGTAATAAAAGTATATTAATGTTTTTTATTACATGATTTCTTTAGCTAATCTAATTTTTAAATAAAAGCTAAAACTATCAAAAGATAAAGAAAATTTAAACTACATAATTTTAGGTTTATACAAGTTTAGTGTAAAATATCTGATACATTTTGATATCTATATACTTATAGAATTATTTAGACTTCTAAAATACTTATAACTGTAAATTACTTCATTGAAACTATTATTAAAATTATCATTTTCCTTAACAATGAAACTATGCTAATTTTAAGTAATTAATGTTAAAAATAAACTTAAATATTTTAATAAACACATATTATTATTAAAAAAACTAATAAAATAACTATATGACATTTCCTTTACGATTTTTGTAAAATATTACAACATTTAAATTTGATTCAGATATTTTTAACAATTAGCTAAGTAAAAAAATTTGAAATATTAAAAACTTACAATAAAATCACATATCACCAATGAAAGAATTGTATTTTACGTTAATAGATACTTTCTTTTCTTCCTTAAACTTAAAAATCAAACATTAAGAAAGGAAAACAGGAAGTTCAATCCATCCGGCGAATTTCCTGCTTTCTGTTCCAAAACGATAAAATGATTTCATGCATAATTTAATTACTTAAGTTCCAATAAACACTGGAAGACAGTGGTAAAAAATTTTTTCACACACAATGAAAAATAAATGTAACTTGTAAATTTTAAAATGTAAAATACCTAAACTAAATGAAATCATAAAAGAAACATTGTACCTAATATGCACTATTCAAACATTACCTTACTATTTACTGACAACTTTAGTTTTTTGTATAGTATCTTCTAAACATTCCAAAAATTTAATTTATCTCTTTAGATCGAGAATCCTAGTAAGTATTAGCATAATGAAAAAAAAGTTCCCGCAAAAGCAAGCAATAAAACATTTTTATCTCCAATAGAACCTCTTTTGAAACAGATTATTTAATCCTTCAGATAAGTATCCTTTTTAAGTAGTTAAAAAATAAACATTTTAATTCTTAAGATTGCCATGATTGGCCAAAAGATATCAAAATCAGCATTTATATGACTTTAAAATTTTCTTCTTATATCCGAAAAGTTTATCTATGTTTCGAATTATGAAAAACAATTTCCACGAAAGCAAACAATAAAACATTTTATCTCCAATAGAACCTTATTTGAAACCGATTATTTTGTCCTTCAAAAATTATCCTTTTTAAGTTATTATAAAAAAGCATTTTTAATTCTTAAAATTGTCATATAATTGGCCAAAAGATTTCAAAATCAGCATTTACATGATTTTAAATTTCCCTCCTTATATTTAGAAAATATTTATCAATGTTTCTGATAGAAAAAAATTCTAATTTTATTTAAGTCATTACTTTTGAAATATTTATACAGAGTGCATCACGTAAAAACAGCTCATAAAATCAAAGCATAAAATAAAATGTAATTTATTAAATATGATTATTTCCCTTCACTGTAGGTGCTGGAATTTTCCTCCAGCCATTTCACCACCTATATGAGCACGCTTGAGATTGATATATATTCTTGTCAGTTCTTGTGTTATGATGCTATTAATGACATCCTGAATTTTAGTTCTTCAATTATGAATGGATTTGTTTCGTATACTCTTCCCTTTAGCAGTCCCCACAAGTAAAAGTCGCAAGTGGACAGGCCAAGTGACCAAGAGGACCACAAGCCTTTGCTGATCGTCTTCTCAAATGTAAACACATCATGCAAAAGGGACAATCATGATCAGATATGTGGCATCTTACATCGTGTCCTGTTGAAAGTAACATAAACTGAAGCTTCTCTTCTGGATCGTATGAGTAAAACTCCTTTGGGATTCCCAAATCAAATTCATAGTTGTCTTAAGGACTATGAGCCCCACACACAGGGATTTTGTTGCCAAAAAATGTAATGTACAAGTATAAACAAGTAATTGTAAAAAAAAATCACACCATATTCTATGATATTACCACAAGCCGGTTTTAGATTCAGCAATCTATATATACACGTATGTATTACTGTAGCTCTTTTTCCACGCTTAACATTAATTTACAACGTATTACAGTTGTAATATTAAAATTTAATTGTTTCTGATTTCCAAATTTTTGAAATTTGTAAAGTTATTGAGAAAATTTTTAGTGTAAAGAAATATAAATAAATTACATATCAAAAGCAAATATTTATAAATGGGAAAAATATTTATTTCTAATTTTCTTTTTTCAAGAAGGATGATAAAGATAATTATATTTTACTTCATAGATAATTATGACTTTAAATATTTCTACAAAAATGTTTTTGAAATGAAATATGAAAGGATGTCGATAGGAAAAAAATATTTTAATTATTTTTCGCATTAGAATATTCAAGGATAGTTTCCAACAATTATATTGAAGATGTATACATTATGACATACCATAATTCTTTGACTAATCTATTATAAGATTTACAAAGCATTTCAAGTCATTCTTTATGCAATGTGAAATGTATTTTGATAAAATTTATCTCTTCTATTCCATGAATAATGATTGCATTAAATGTAATTGATGAAGTAATTTTCTACTTTCACACGCCAGTGAATTTATCTGTTTTTGTGTGAAGTCCAAACAACTGTTCTCTACTTTTGTTCGTTTTATTTTTGCATGTAACATTTCAATTTCTTATAGTTAATTTGCTATATAATATCGCTTGTCTGATGAAGATATTTTTCAATATGTGAAAGTTTTTGATATTTCAACATCAATTGCTACCTCTCAACGTTTGCTCATTAAATTAAAATTGATTTCAACATATTTACGCTCAACTATAGGACCAGGTCGTCAAAGTGATTTAGCATTTCTATATGTAGACAGAAAAATTTTTGAAAAGAATTGACTTTATATAATTGTTGTATTTTCTAAGTGCTAATTGGAACTGGACTTAGGTTGGTACCAGAGCTGGAAATTCAATATTGAATATGATCTATAGGCTCTCAAGGAATTTTAGAATTAATTTTCATTTTCAGTGGATCTTGTCACACACGTCGGCTTTAAGGGAAACGAGATTGCTGATTCGCTGGCTAAGGCTCCCTCTTTGGAACCTTCACAACCTGATTTGCCATCCACTTTTAATGAGCTTTTTGCTGAGAGTAAAAAAACGCTTATGGATGTCAGGAGGGTTCGGCTTACTCATAATTGATATCCTAGAAAACGTCCTGCTGGCGCCTTGCTTTTTGAGGGAACAAGACGCCAACAGACTTGTATTTCACATTTCGCCAGTGATCACAAGGGGCCTCAAATATGTGCAGGGTCAAAAGACTTTATTTCTGTGAACAAAATGTAAAACTGAACAAGCATTGCCTGTGCTGCTTGAATTTTGTCTTGGAAGAGGTTTTTTCACAACTTTAAATTATTTTAAATTTTAAGTTCTTTCTTTATCGAACATATAATGAATATTTGAAACTTTTGGCAAACATTTATAGGCCAAAAGCTCCAGTGTTTATTTTTATATTTAATAAATAATAAAATGTTTTTTTAATTCTTCACACTCTTTTACTTATTTTTTCTTATTGAAATTATTCTATATTTGTTATTAAAGTTAGAAATTCTAGTATCAAATTATCTCCATAATGTTATCCTAAAATGTAAGAAGTTCTGATGTATAAATATAAGTATCATTATAATTGTGTGATAAGCATTTAGTTTAAGTAACTTTTAAAGTTATTCGTGTATTATGTTGCCAAACATTTCTGTTAATAAAGAAGCGATTTCTATATGTACAAAGTATTTTTATAACTTTTAATACATTTACAAAATGCAAATGCCATAGTAAAAAATATCTAAGTTACAAAATGTTTATTGTTTCCATAGGAAATAATGAATATGTACAGTTATAATACAAATATTTTTTATAATAATTAAACATTTGTATTGCATCATTGAAAGAATTTTGACAAATAAAGTGCATTTCACACGAAAAAGAATATAATGACCAAATGTCCCTTAAAATGCTTATGCTCAAATATTACATTGAGTACTTTGCTTGCAGGTGGCTGGAGATATTCTATTCCACTGCGAAATCAAAATTAAGTCTGAGTTTTTCGAGCTGTAAAGGAATTGCTTATATTTTGAAGTGCATGTTTTGTTTTCTAATGAAATACTTGGTATGGACGAATTAAAATCTATTGTGAAGATATTTACTTCATTGGTGGGGAAACAGTGCACCTATTTATTCTGTAAGTACATTTCTCCCTTTTGAAGATTTTGGCTAGCAGCAGACTTAGAAATATGAATTCCCTATAACGATCCAATTTCAATGTTGCTTATTTCTTATTTTGAATCCTTTGCTAGCTGTCGTTTCTGAATGCTGAGATGCTGCTTCATGCAGACAACTGACCCTTAAACGTCGATCAGATGACAAGGGTGACATCCTAACGAACATCCTCCCTTTCAAGCCACATTAATGAAGGGACACTGGGACGTGCATAGACCTCAGCACGTGTCTCCATGGCTGGATTCCTTTCTACGCGAGAGCCTGTTTCACTTCGATTTTTCTCTAGAAACTCGTACAAGTGCTAAAGTGATAACTCTGGAGTCTTCAGTGGGTGACTGCCATAAATTTCTTCTCATCTTCTGTCCCAGAAAGGAAGAATCTGTAAGTCTACTAAGAAATTGGTTCGCCTCTGCTTAAGCGGCATTAACTTGCTACGACATAACAGAAATCCCTTAATGGGGTCATTTTTCCTTTAATAGTCTATGCGGTTGATATTTAAATTAAGTTAAAGCTACATTATGATATATTGGCAACTCTAATGATGGCACACAACAGGAGATAATTTCCAGCAGGTAATCCTTTTCAACATATCATCATCAAACATAAACATAGATGAGGATGATATCCAAGCAAATTACAGACTTTAACGTATAGACTATCAATATTTAATCTTTAAAAATCTAATGTCATAAAATTTGAAAAATCGACATCTTTCAAATGTGATATTACTTTTTTAAACTTGGATTTTGGTCAACGTCACCACTAAGCCAACGTTTGAAATAAGGATGACAGTCTCCGAAATTCAATGAGGCCTGTATTTTTACAAAACTCTGAAGAGGAAGCCTTCCAAAATCCTTGGAATAGACAAGATTGAAATCAATAAAAACTATAATGGCTTTTTCCTATTATTTTTTCGTTGACTATTCTTATTTATCTTTGTTATTTCAGCTCTTTTCTGTACGGCTACTTTTACCATTCAAATAAAACGGAAGGAGAAACTCATTTGTGCCATGTGCATCTTAAATTTTTGAAGCAAACAAGAATAGTTTTAAAGTATATTTTCTAAAAGAATTAAAATTGAGTTTTTGGCGATTGAAGCTCATTTTAGTCCTCAAAACTTGCATAAGGTGAGTGTCTTGGTGTGCGCTTGGACTTCATTTCACGCTTTCACTGCTTCACTGACATCTTCATCTTCTTTCACACTGTCACGTCTGTAAAAAGAACAACATTTAGTTACACAAGAAAATGTTATCATATTTTCTTTTATAAAGAAGTGAGTAATTCTTAAACATCAGCAGAAACACCCTTTTGGTATTTTTCAAGTTTTATATTAAAACTCCATGAATTAACACCGTCAGGAATTTTTTCGAACACTTTTTCTGAAAGCTTTATACCGTCATTTTAATATTACATAACCACATTTTTGAATATCGTTTTTATGCATCTCCCCTCTTGTGGAAAACGCTAATAAATGCTTAGTTTCTCATCAT
Source organism: Latrodectus hesperus (assembly GCA_037975125.1). Taxonomy (NCBI): domain Eukaryota; kingdom Metazoa; phylum Arthropoda; class Arachnida; order Araneae; family Theridiidae; genus Latrodectus; species Latrodectus hesperus. The sequence goes on from CM075858.1 coordinate 82,853,077, forward strand.
AACGACATTCGGTTCTATCCCCTTTTATTTTGCTGATTCCATCATTAAAAAATTATAATTTGTTTCAAAAAATCGTTATCCTGATTGCTGGCGGAGTTCTTGTTTGAAATGAGACAAGTTACTTGTTTTTGTACACGTTTAAATTAAAATGTCCTATTATGCTATTTAATAGTTTCATTTTGGAAGATAATTACGTGGATTTTAATAAGGTTTTAAACATGGTGGCGTGGTGATAGTACTTCATGCTCTGAAGACACAGTCTTAGAGTTAGGCAGGGTCAACTCACCCCTTCAGTAGGTCAGTGAAACTGAGTTCCAAACATGCTTGGGAACTAAACACTTGGAGTTTCGCGTTAAGCGTTAACCACCTAACGGACATTTGCTTCGCACCCCAAGGCCATCGGTCACGAAAACAGATATGGGCGCTGCAGGCCCTGGCCCCATTGGGCTGTCATGAAATTTAGTTTTAGTTTATTTCACAATAAAATTTAAGATTACATATAATGGAATGGTTATGATCAAAATAATAATAGTATCAATAATTTCAGTGCTTGATTGCCGCATATTTCCATAGGTTTGGGCTTTGTGACTCTCCCATATGTATTCTAAGCAGACAACATCAAATTTTTGATGCTACTCATTTCGATTCGTATTCTGCACTTGTGTTCTTAAACTGTAGAGTTCAGAAATATTGGCAGGCTAGAGAAATAAATAATTGCAGTGCTTCTGCTTCAGTACCTGACGCAGCAAAACAGTGATCCGCGGCTCATTCCAAACTCCTCTGAATCTTGAATGGTTTGAGGCAGTCTCTTGTGGAGAGTTTCCGGCACCAGGGGCGCCACCAGACCAGCTGAGACGCAGAGGGCGCCGATGATCAGGAAAGGGATAGCTTTGTTGTAGATGCCCTGCAAGCAATTGTTCATTCAAATCGTTTCCGACAGTATGATAAAAGCTTAATTATGACATAAAATGAAACAACAGGCATCAATACTTTAACAGCATTATATTCTTGATTTATTTGTTGAAAAATATTTCTATCAAAAATATAGTGTAAAAAATATGATTATGTAAGTTTTTAAAGAGGGAAAAAGTTGATAGTAAAATATTCAGAGCTAAAAGGAAAGGCCGGTGTCTTAGTAATAGCGTTTCACGCTCCCAAGGCATCGGTCCGAGGTTAGATCCTCGGGTTGGGCAAGGTTGACTCAGCTTTTCATCCCTTCAGTGGGTCGATAAATTGAGTATTAAGCATGTTTGGTAGTTAAGCACTGAGGATTTTCACGTTAGGCTGATCATCTAATCGGGACATATGCTTCACACCCCAAGGCCTTTTGGTGAGGAAAACAGAGATGGACACTCTAATGTCTTGGCTCACTTGGCCCACATTCCACAGAGTATAGTTTTTTGTTTTGTTTAGTATTAAAGAGGCATTCTCAAAATTTATCTTTGGTGATATTATAATATACTTTGATGATAAATTTTTATTTTAATGAGGAGAATCAATAATTAAATTATAAAGTTCTTTATTGTAATGGCATATGAAATTAATAGATTTATGTCATAACTAAATATGATTATTTTTTTACAAGGGTATTTATGGTAGTTTGCCGCCTTCGCGATAAATGATAGTCGCTAAATTTGTTTTCATTGAGTCACGTGTTTTTTTCTTTTCTTTCTTTTTTTGTGCTTGGGAATTCGAAAATCTTTAACGTATATTAGCAAATAAAGGGGTGCAGATGGCAAAGACGGCCAAATACGAGAAAGAATTCCCAAAGTATACGAACTAATGGCACGTTTATAGAACTGAAGATCGTGAAAAGCTGTGTATCATTATATGAACATAAATCAAATATTCTACTTTGTCAATCTATCTATGAACGTATACCACATGCAAAATACTGAGACTCTGGAAATTTGCAAAGTGGATGAAGTAAAGACAAAAAAGCCTCTCTTCAAACATAGCCGAATATCTTAGCCGGAAAAATATGGGGACAGGAAAATAAATTCGAGATTTAAGTTAAAACAATCGCCAAAATGTGTCTTCCCCTTTCTTCGATTTTTTTCTTTGTCATTGGGGCCCCAAACTTACCTGAGAACCTTTACAAGATATAAGATACAAAAAATTCTTCGCAATCAAAAATTTTAATCATCATTAAAATTTAGATATCTATAAAATAACTAGACGTAAAATTGTTTAATAAAATATAATAAATTTTAAAAAATAAATAAAAACATTTTTGAAGATATTTTAACAATAGCATATAGTACTTCGTTAGAAAGAGTAGAAAATGAATCATCTATATTTCTTTAATTAAAATGGTTCATGCAAAACATTAATTCTTTCATTCTAAGTGAAAATGTCGATTTATTCTTTTATTACGAGTTACGTGGCTATTGATCTTAGAATTTGTTCAAGCAGTATGAAAATCGCTTTTTATTCCTAACTTTTATGAATAAAAAAATCCAATATATAAAATGAATCAACATTAAAAACACTTCTTTAAAAGAGACTTATTTGATGCAGGATAAATGAACCGCTGAAGTGTATCACTTACCAAGTAGCAGACGTAAGGCATGCAGATGACAGCGAGGGAGGAGACCACCGAGCCGACGCCCATTCCCAGGGCCCTGACCGGCGTGGGATAGAGCTCGGCTGCCTGCTGGTAGATGACCATGAATGCAGCTGCGGAGCCGAATTTTCCGAGCATGGAAGCGACGATAGCGGACCAGGCCATGTCTGCAAGAGAACAGTTCTCCAATAAGCGCCACATTCACTACATTCTATATTCATTCAGATGCAAATTGTTGTGAAATGTGTTTGTGAGTTCTTTTAGGACCACATATGCCAAAGTAATCATAGCGGCATTTAGTTTATAATATTAGAAAATAAAAAGCAAAAACGACAGGTTTTTTTAGATTTGTGATGAAATCGCTGGAGGTTTATTTAGCAACATAATATAAGCGTTTTATGCAATTTCTTCAGAATATATTTCGAGGTTCTTACGGAAACAACTTGGAAAGTAGACCAAAATTCTTGTATGCATTTTTTCAGGGATAATTAAATTAGACTTTGAACTGTTCGGTACGATGTTTTGATGTAAATCTGCGTTTACAGTTGAAGGCTGATATCGAGTCTTTCAATCCATTTATCTTGATTTCTCGATTTGGGTAAAAGTACTTTGGCGTTTTTCGTCTATTTTTGAATTGCTGGAGAATAAAATATATTTCCTTACCTGTTTTCACAATTCACTGTAATTCAGTGAACATTTCAGAACATAACAATGCATACATTACAAAGAAAATCGAATCCTTTAGTTTAATGTACAAAATTTTTTATCATACGGAGCTACTTCACGTTCTTAAATAATGATTAATTTCTTAGATCAATACTGAAGCATATAATATAATTTTTTCGGACAAAAAGTCTTAAATAAATCTACTATTGCTTCACATTGGTTTACCTCTGGATACTTTCTTCTAAGTTCCTAAAATACAGACTGATCTATGCAGATTATTTTTAGTTAATAAATTTTAACATTGCTCTTTTATTCGGTGTCATTTGCCATTCAGTTCAAAAGCATTTACATTATGTGAATGTGGACATCTAAAGTCAGCGCTCTCGGGAGAATTTTTCATTTCAGAAACGTCATTTGAATTCTAGTGTCTTGAAATCGCTTCTGCTGAAGGTGATCGGATGCAATGTCGAATTTTTTTTAATTTTTATTTTTTTATAATAATACACTATCTGGCCAAAAGTTTCCGGACACTTAGTAGTATGGACTTAAAGCGTCCTGAGCCATATATTAACATGATGTTGGTCCTCCTTTTACATCGATGACAGCCTGCACACGTCTGAGAAGACTTTCCACGAGTTTTTGATAGATGGCCATAGGAATTCACTTCCATGTCATCCATACACAGCTGAAATGTTTAGTCGATGAAGTTTCATTAAAGTGAGAGTGAGAATAGTCGATTTGGCTGGCTAAGTAATCTGCTCTCTATTTCACCCCAAATGTGTTCTATGGGATAGATCGGGGCTTTGAGAAAGCCAGTTCATATTTTGAACATCCATTTCGTCAAACCTAGTCTGCGTGCAAGTCTCGATATGTGAATGAAGCTGCTGGAAGAGAAATGGGCCTTCTCCAAAATATTGTCATATATTTAGGAGTGCAGCATTGTGCAGAATGTCTCACATCCATTTCAGAGCTAAAGTTTCCAACCACAGGGTCTAGACCAAATCAAGAGAAACACCCCCACATCACTAGGGTGTATGGATGCTTTTGGACTAGTAGTGTACACTTAATTTTGAAAGAGAGGACACGATAGCCAAATAAATCTACAACTATTACATTTGCTACTTAATTCTAAAAGTCAATGCGATATCTTAAAACAATGGAACATGTTTTGCAATCCACTCTGAAAATAATGTGATAATTTTTTTTATGATTCATAGCATTGTTGTCTGCAGTGCCTTGTGATATCTACATAGATACCTTCGTATTATATATTGAGTTTAGCATTAATACGCTTGTATTGGTAAAAAAAACTGTTATATGCAATATTTTGTATTGCTAAAAAAATAAACATAGGACAAGAGGATTTTTTAAAATCCTACTCTGCTCTAAAATCTTTTCAAGAGTTAAGGAGATAAAGTCACATCACTGGCGTAAGCAGTGCCAGGTATCAAATCCGTTAAAGGCAAAGATGGAGAGCCTTTTCCTCAAAGTTTCTTTGAGTTTTTGTTGTATTTACCGTATTTTCCGGCCTATAAGACGCCTTTTCTTTTTAAATACATTTTCAAGGATAAAACTTTATAGTTGATCATTATAATATATTTATCCAACTTTGAATGTAAAATAATTAATTACTTGACAAGATTTCACTTACAATATCAATAATAGAGTTCTTTCGTGCTCCGAGGATTTAACAGTAACAATTTGGTAGCTAAAGTTTTGTTTCAGGGCATAACGAAAGTCAGCGGTGTCTCGTCTATGTTTCTTATGTCTGCAAGTTCAAAAATTTCTCATTTTCATGCATCAATGAATCAATGAAATTTAATAGTTTCTTTCGTTTACATTTTTTTTAGTGTATGCATGTATAGTGTGTAATCAATCGAAACTTCTATGCTATGTTACAGCAATGGCAACGTTGTTTTCAAACCACAACTTGCCAAAAAATTTAAGAAAATCGAACAGTAAAAGTTTCACACTCTTAAAAGTCGTTCTCAAGAATTGAATATTTTAAACGAACCTAGCTGTGATCATCGACAGCTGTGATGACAGCTGTGATCATCGATGAGTATTCGCTGCTGTCTACTCAACTATAATACTCCCAAATTTCAAAGGAAAAAAAGTGCGTCTTATACTCCCGTTAATGCGATGCATATTATTCTTCTGGGTTCGCTGCTCGTTGAAACGAATAATGACTAAGTAAGCAAATTGGGTTAATTATGAAAATTGTTTTGACTCATCATTCCAACTTTATTAATATTTTATTTATATTACATACAGAAAATATTGAGACAATTAACATGTCTAATTTCATACGATGTAAAGATTGGTACATTATAAATATTTTCTGTAATGTAAATTCAGTAAAGCTAAGGAAAGTAGTTTTCACCCATAGAACGTTCTGTACATAACATTAGTTGCCAGTCATAATACATGGTAGAACAAATGATTCAATTATATCAAACAAAATATATAAATTAATAGAAGGTTTGACACATCAACGATAAATTACCAAGGATTTTGCAGTAATTGTTTTGTTGGGGAAGTTTGATCAACTTTCACTCGACACTTTATTCAAATGTTTTTTTCATAACAGTGTAGAAATCTTTGATAGGACATGTCCAAATAACTATTTTATGCAAAAAGACCAGTAAGTATCACTTTACCTTTGGTGAGGAAGGACGGCACCAAACAAGCAACTCCCGTGAGAAGGACAAAGACAGTGTTCGACCACTTCCGTCCTACTTTCTCCATCAGGAAGTAAGCCAGTGGGAAAGCCGGAAGCTCGACGGATGACAGAAGGAAGAAGTTCAAGAAGTCGTTCTTTCCTAAATTAGTCACATTCAGCGTCAAGCCGAAGTAGGCAACAGCGATGGCCGTCCTGTTTATAGAAGAACATATACGCATTCATCAGCAATTGCTGTTATCGCGCAAAGACAACATGATAGTATAAAAGATAATTTACTACTATTATAGGACCAGATTCAGATACTGCCAAATCTTCAGTATTTGGTGAAAAATTTGGAGAATGAAAAAAGTATTGTAATAATATTATAAATATATATATTTGAGAATGATACAAATAAAAATTACAGGCCTTTAAAAATTTGAAGATTTTAATGGAAGTCAAACAATTAAGAAGCGAGGTTGATAAATTTATATTAACACCTGCATGGAGCAGTGGAAATCATTTGAAATATTAAAATTTTTGCATTTTGTAGTGTAAAATCAATTACATAAGAATCTGGTTGCAGTCAATGACATTTTGTCATTTTCTATAGCCCAACCTTTCGATAGCTTGCGTAAGAAGTTTTTGGATGACAATATTTTGTGTATGTTATAAATTTTCTTATTCCTGATGAGAAATTACAATGGAATTATTAACTTTGTAACGTTGTTTCTTTGGTAAAGAAAAATAACTACTAATATAATGAACTACTATATAATAAATATAATGAGCAGCTGGGTCATTTCTATTATATCCGCATGTTAAGAAAAAGTGTGGTGACAAGTTGGATCTCAGATAATTGATGAGTACCTATAATTTAAGCAGAACTGCTTAATTTGTCAATCAATCTAATCACTTAATTTGGAGGAATTTCTTTGAATATCTTCCTCGGGAAATAGGTTCAAACACTTTTTCAATAATTATCTAAATCAGAATCGGCATTTGGCCTGGTTATCTAGAAGATTATGCACAACTAATTAATGACTGCAAACGCTTATTGTTGTATACATTGTTAAAATCAATTTCCTGCACTTGATGACATCTCATGAAGAGTGCATTGGCATTCCTCCACCTACCTATCTCGGAAATGGACATTGCCATCTTGGAGAAAGTTGCTGGGTAGGAATATTTGTAATTTAGATGCAAGGATGAAGCAGATTTTCTAATACTTAACCTGGCAATTTCCTTGGAGGACATTGCGACCACGAATAATTTAACACACCCCAGTCGCTTTTAGTGATCACGACGGATCTTCGGTTGAGTTGAAATTCGAACTTACTATCTTCAGGTAATGACAAAAACACTTTACCAACCAAGATTACCATTAGTATCTCATAATGTTAGTGGAATTTAACTATTGCATTTTGTTAAACAAAATTTTGCTTCATAAATATTTCATTCTCATAAAAATTAAGGATAAGAGGAGGCGCGCTGTATCGTGATAATTTAAGCAAACACAATAATTTAATGTAATAAATCATTATCTTCAGCGGTATCAAGTTGTAATGAACATTTAACTTTAAACAGTCACGTTTTTCAAAAAGAATTTTTTTTTGGAAAATTTTTCTCTATTATTAATTTTTGATATCATAATCACTTAAAAAATATCCTACCAGAAGGAGAGTACATACCAGTTAAGAGTAACAATGAATAACTTTTTCCTCAATTGAGGGTACTTCAGCAGTGAGAGCAGTGACTCTTTGGAAGGCCCTGATGACCGGTCCTTTTCGCTGATCGCCTGCAAGGAAACGAAATATTTCGAAATATAGTTTGCTTTCACTTACATTATAATTTTAGCAGAGATTTTACACTGGAGAAAATAATAACCATGACACAATCTAAACAAATTATCAAAGCATTAGTAAAACTATTTCTTTTTGCTTTTCATTCAAAAAATTTTCTTTTTATTCCTATTTTTTTCATATCAAAAATTTTAGCATAACTTTGCTCCGTGGAAAATAATCATCAACTTTGATTTATTATCTAATTTGAAAACAATTTTTATGTTATTTAATTAAGTTTAAAGTTTTATTTTATATTTTTATTCTTTATTAAGAATTTAAATTTAATTTTCTATTTTTTTCTTGTTTTTTACCTATTATAACTTTATAATATATACATATATATATATATATATATATATATATATATATATATATATATATATATATATATATATATATATATATATATATATATATATATATATATATATATATAAGTAAAAATATAACAGGAATTCTCAGATAAAAATTGGAAATTAATTTTATACCTTCAGTTTAGAAAGGAGGTCCTTAGGAATTTCAGTGCCATTTTTCTTAGCAATTTCTTTTATGACTTCAGCCGCTTCTTTGCATCGATTCTGAGTCATGAGATACCTTGGAGAAGGTTTCAAGTAACTAAAAAAAGAATAATAAAGACATTTTAAGTGAACCTAAAAATAAAAACTATTCTTAATATTTTTATTTATTTATTTGAAAATAAGCTATTTTAGTTTTCGAAAACAAAATTCTAAGAAAAATAGTTAACGAATAATTTACAGTAATTGTGTTTGGAGATCAATACTTAATCATAAAAATGACTTAAATTTCAAGGTCATTAAAAAGCCTTAATTGTCAAAATCATTAAAAAGTCACAGGATTCAATGGTTGTGTCATGTATACACAAAATTAGAGATAGTAAACCAATAAAAAAGTTCATATTTACGAAACGCGTGACAAATAGAAAACGAGGAATGTCATTAGATAGGTGAAACCATTTAGACAACTATAAAAACCATGCGCAATTGAAAATGAATGGGTATTGTTTTGAACAGTATTAAATGACGTAATAGTATTGATTTGGGTATCATCAGGAAGAATAATACTTTTTATTAGGGATCATATAACATATATTTACATATACTTATTAAACTAAAAAAACGCAAACTAAAAATATTAGTTATATATTAGTATTAATACTCCCATTAAATGCGTCTGAGTATATATATGTATTTCAATTAAGGTTGTAAGAAAAAACTATAATATAAATTATTATAAAATCTGACAGTCACATCTAAAAAATTTGACGGGAAAAGAAGAAAAAGTAGATCCAACACCAGATGGACTAATACGGTTGAGAAAACACCTAAAGAAATTGAAGTCAGCCGTTGAAGATCTGAGGCAGCGGATGTTTTACCGTAAAAGAGCTTTCATAGACAGCCTTGGCTTGTAACAAGCTGTCGAGCTACAGAAAAAGAGCAGTCCTAAATACATAACAAGGGAATATGTTTTGTATTTTTTTTTATCTCAAACGGCAGAATAAAATTGTTTTGACGTATTAGAGGTGTAAGATAAACACTTTCGTTTTTTTTATTTATTTATTTATTTATTTTATTTTTGTGAAAGAATGTTTTCAATATATCTTCTTTAGCAATAAATTTCAGAAAATTTAAATAGTAAGACCTACGTTTAATACAAGTATAATTGCAGAAGAGAAATAGAAAAGCCCTATGTTAAAGTTACTCCTATACTAACTCACTTTAATGATGTTAATCGTGTTTCTGTTCTACAAATGTCAGCATAACTTTTTCAAATTGATTTCAGAATCTGTCAACCAGTAAGTGCGCACTCAATTTAATGGTGCTTATTTATAATTTCTTGGAATCGCTTTATAAAAAATCAAAGTCCACATACATTTTAAGACATATTTTAAATAGTTCTGGTTATTTTTTTTTATAATGTTGTTTTTACTTATGACGCTTGGACAAGCCAAGATCGCTAGCCAAAGGCTAAGCGAAGTTAAGTCAGAAAAGTGCGTCTTTCGTTTAATTAGAGCACCATGAAGGTGAAAGTACGACTTTTCTCTGAGATTCCTCCGATAGATGGCACTACCAGAAGATCCCTTTATTAATTTTGACTTTGATCTGGAAGGGAGGAAATTTTCTGCTGACCATTACACCCATGGTATCTCATAATGTAAATTGGCGCTACAGAATATTATAGTTGCTTTGAGTTAAAAGGTGTAATGACATTTAAATTAAGTGAAAATAGGGTTTTTTCAGTTTGGTTATGTTAAAGGCTTCCTACATTGCTCCATGTTTCAGGTTGAAAATTAAAATACGTGACTCTATGTAATAAACACTTTGAAAATGATAATCAAAGAGTATTTTTTACCTCTTGTAAGCCAAGAATACCGCGATGGGCAATGTCGTGACCAGACCCAGGGTGGACCAGTGTCTCGCCAAGTAAGCCACGAGAGCAAGAGAACACGCTCCCAGAGTCCATAGTATCCAGGAGATGCAGACAAGGAAGGCTCGCTGCCTGGAACCCACCTGTTCTACAGCTGGAAGAGAAGAATGGAATACGTTAGTATAACATCATTAATTAAATTCACTTGGCCACCGCAAACTAATCAACTAATTAAAGATTACGCCGTCTCGAGATATCGCTGGCGTTCTATAAGATGTCTTTGTCAAATATTTGTGACGTAGATGAAAGGTTGTGATCTGACGTCATAGTTGCTTTAAGCCATTGAAAGAACAACTGCATTCATAGCTTTAACTAAACAGAAGACGTATTTAAATGTAATATACATTAAAAACAAGAATTGAATCGTTTCAACCCTTTTTTTAGCTATTAATATAATTTCTACGATATCTGAAATAGTTTTTCGAAATCTTTCTCAAAAATTATGTGAAATGTCCTTAATATAGACTTTTTCACTTTTGCCAAAGTAATCACTATCTTTTGTGTGGGTTCTAAAAATATCGTTAATCCCTATAAATTTAATAAAACTGATAAACCATCAGGAAATGAAAAAAATACATTGTAAATTACATTTATTATTTTAAGACAATACCTATTTACAGATTTTTTATTAAAGCTTCAAGGAAAAATTTAGTTATTCATTAGCTGTTTCCTAAAAGACAAAATTTAAATTTTTCAGACACAAAATGGCTAGTTGAATTTTTCTCATTAAGAGCAGAACATCACATTTAAGCTGCCTCACGGAGATACCGTGATTCAGATATCTTGAACCCTACTCAAAATCCAATACCGTTGTGGGTTCCAAGCTTTATTTATTTATTTTTAACCATAAAGTGGCTGTTTCTTTCTTTCCAGTTGAGATCATGATTACGCCATAATTCTCATTGGTTTAAAATATCCATGACGTCAGATAATGTTTCATCACGTCACGTGGTATTGAGGCGTCGTCGTAAATCCGATTTATCGACGAATTTGCTGCCTGCCTTCCAATCGCATTTTTCGAGAGATTCAAAATCTGTTGAAATTGTACTTTAGGATGATTTTTTTTAATGTTTTACGGTCTCACACTGCCTTTGGGTTAAAATAACAATACACGACACTGTAACATAATACAAACAATACATAAAATGAAAATATTTTGAGGATACTAACATCAGAAATAAAATATTATCCAAAACGGTGAAATTTTCAAATATTTCTTTTCTTAGTAATAAAATAAAAGTCTTAATTCTCAGTTGGAACTTAATCTAAACATCTACTAAAATAAAATCATAAACCAGCTTAGATTTTTATTCATTTTTTAAAAATATTAAATAATATTATTGTAATAAAAGGGATTGTGTATACGTATGTGTCGAATTCCAAATATTAATTATTGAAATTTTGGCGCATAAAATTTTAAAATCTTAAAATTTCAATATTTAAGATTCATATTATTCAAATATTCCAGAATATTAAAGTGTGAGCCCCAGATCAAATTAAATATTCTCTGAAAACACCAAATCTTTTTCTATTATTATTTGAAAAATATGTATATACATACATTAATTATTCAATAAAATTCAACAATATTAATTTTAAAAAATTAACGAAATAAATGAAAAAATGAAATATTTATAGAAACAGAGAAATTGAAAAAAATATACTTAAATAAAACTTTTATTTTTTGGCTTAAAGGTTAGAAATCAATTTTTCACAAAATTTGAATACTAGCCGAAAGAGAGAAACAGAAATTCTCTCTCAATTTTTAGATTCAAAACAATTTAAAGAAATTTATGTTCTAAATTATTTTTAACAAGACAAAAGCGATTCTTTTCTAATATAAAATATTTAAGAATTGGAAAAGTCCAAAAGATATATATAATGTGATTCTAATTTGCTTTTACAAATTAAGAGAGTATCTTCTCCAAACGGTCTATCATGTTGTAAGCGACTATAAGGTAATCTCCAGAAATACGTACAGAAATCTCACGGGGCATTTCTGCTGCTGTTTATGAGGTTGGAGGGGCATAATCCGGGTCGAGTATCGAGACCCCTTGTTCTCGCTTGATGCGTTTTTACTCTCCTCTTCTTTGTCTATAAGAGTGGAATACACCCTATGTTCTTATGTAATTATTTCTCAACTGGATGGGTATTATCACTCTCCTAATATATAAAAACCACATAGAATCACCCTGTATAAATACAGAGAGGGGAGTGGATCCCCCTGCCTTGTTTCGAGATGATTTCTTCTGGTACTCACTTATGATGTAGGGCAGCTGGAAGTTGGAAGGGACGGTTGCTCCAGTCACTGTGCGCAGGATGGCAAACACCGCAAAGGTGGGCGAAAAGATGGACAAGATGCCAGAGACGAACGCCACCGACACGTTAGCCAAGAAGGCGGTCTTCCTTCCGCACCTGCAACGCAAGGTAGCTATTAGACAAACAAGATTTCCATGTACTTACACAGGTATATATTCATTATAATATTTGAAATTTCTGAATTTATTTATTTTATTTATTTATTTATTTATAACATTACATATATTCAGACTTGTATGCTTGATTCTTGAGATCCGCTTGTAAGTCTTTGTCGATATTAGGACAAATAGCACAATGACAGATGTACAACCACAGAAGAATAACGAAGAAAACACCCAGGGCCACGGTGGGAATCGAACCCACACTCCTACGCTCTCAAGCGATTAGCAGTGATGCCTTTGACTACTCAGCCACGGAGCGCCCTGAAATTTCTGAATAACCTGGGTTTGTGAACGAGTATTTAATCATATCAATATAATTCATTTTCCGCAGATTGAAATTTCTTAAAATTGCAAGTTACGTTATTTTTAAAATATAGTGTAAAAACTTTTCATTATGCTTTTCAGTTTGCAAATTATGTCTATAATAATAAATTATATAAAATATTTATATAAAAAGTATATTTCTTGCTTGATTGACATGAACGGACTGTAGAAGGCTTCAGTCTCGTATCCGCAAAAATGATGAATCGATATACCTGACACAGACGAAGACCTATGTGGTTATGGGGCCAAGTTACTCTTGGGCCCAATGTCTCTTCATGGGTAATGAGAGGAGAGTGGTTGCTCAGGTGTTGACTTTGTCCCTTAGCAGGGGTTCAAAAAGAGGGAGCCACTGTCAGTGTTTGTTGTGTGGAAATAAGCTCTTGCGAGCGATTCGGAAAAGCCACATATTGATTCACTTCCAGAGAAAGTGGCAGATGTGTGACTCAATCAGTGCCAAATTAAAAAGCAATAATAATTTTAATTTCTGAAAGATGAAATTATATTCCACAGGGTTGTAAGACAATGGAAGCAGCAATCTGTTAAAAGATAAAATGCGAGTGTTAAAATCTTTGCCATTAAAATAACTGTTCAACAAAGTCTTCTTATTTTGAAGTTAAGAGCAAGTCCAAAGTTGAAAATAAATATCATTAGAAATTCTTTCAAACATGAGAGCTACAAGTTCAATCAATTTTACAACAAGACAATGATCATCAAGCATGACACAATAGTACCTAACGTAGCAAGTGTGGTCTTCCCAGTTGTTGATAAATATTAATTGTGTGGTTCTATAATCACCACACTTACTCAAAACATTATATATATATATATATATATATATATATATATATATATATATATACCAAGCCTTGGAGTCTTAGACACTGAGTCGTACATCAGACAATTTTGTCTCGGTAAATATCATTCAACACCTATAGTGAGCACATACTGCATTCGACATTTGAGTTAGGAATTTGCTATGGTCTGACTGGGAAAAACGTAGTCCTCATTACTCGAAGGTAGTAGGTTCTATATTCGACCCAGTTGAAGATCCGTTGTTTTCACTAATGGTGTCAGTGGTATCTAAAATAGATTGTGGCCGCATTGTTCTCCTGGTATGGGATCATATCTCCTTGGGTAGTAAACTTATTCTGGAGGTCTGCTGCATCTTTCTTCTAATTTATGAGGACTTTTTCAATTTCTGGATCATGATGGCAGTCTCACTGGGTGCCTTACTGTACCACATGCCCTTCATTCCGCTACTTGTAAGGGCCAAAAAGTGTAATAATTGTCAGTGATTAAACATTAGGAAAATAAAACACATTAAAATTAAATATGCAGGTTAGAGAACGTCTGAGACAACTGCTTCATTTTCGAGAGGAGTTCTTCACTATAATACTTTCTTTGGCATAAAATTTTATTCATTTTAATTGGTGGTACTAACGCTCAAGAACAACTAAAGAATGATCGCTCTGGACATTCAATGCTTTGACTCCCATTTCGAGCGTAGATATTCAGAATTCCAGTTTAAGATGTAGGGCCCATTTGAGAAAGCGTTCATGAGCTTAAAATAACCGTGGAATGACAAACAAACCAAATCACACTATGGTGCCAACTTATACACGGCTTTCCTCTCAATTCTCACGGTCCTATCTTAGCGAGGAAATTTCAGTGTTGAAGAATATAGGTAATGTAAAATTTTAAATTCCTTATTGTGTTACTAATGGACCAATCCTCCAACTTCTGCTAGCTGTGGCCAGCAGTGGAAATTTCAGGGAAAAAGGAACAAATTTGAAAAATAACGATATTTACATTCTACTTCACTACACTCAGAAAAGTATTTCGTGAAATGGTCATGTGTAAATTAGTTAAAAACAAACAAATGAGGTTTGATCTTCGAGTTGGCCAACATAGCCTTTCATTCCTTCACTGGGTTGATAAACTGAATACCAAACTTGATTGGGAACTAAACTCTGGAGGTTACATATTAGACTGACGACCTAATCGAAACATAAGTTTTGTAAACCTAGGCCCTCAGTTATGAAAACAGGTATTGGTATTATATTCCTTGACCCACACATGGGCTATCGTTTCGCTGTGTGTTTAGTTTCTTTATATATATTATTTTCAGCAGTTCAGCATAAATGATCATTTTAAAATAGTTAAAAGAACTAGACATATCCTTCCTGAAGCGAAAAGAGTTCCTGAGCAGAATGTTACATCACTTCAGTTGATTACATCGCAGGATAAGCAATTTTACATTGAGTTCAAATAAATGTTAAAAATGATTACAAACTCTAAAATCAAAATATCAAAATCAGTCATAATTTTTATTTTAAGCTACCCAGAGATGACATCTTGATAACAGCGTTGTTCCATTCTGTGCAGATATTCTTCTTTAAAGCACGGACAAAAATTTAATAGACACTATTTTTTTTTTTTTTTTTTTTTTGCTGAGGGCTAACTAGACCTGGACTTATAGTTTAAAGTAGATACCGAACCATTACACTTCTACAAACTGATTTTTTTCTGTAGATTAATATGTTAATTGGATTTCGAGTCACTATATATACAAACGGCCAAACCTAAGGTGGGATTTGAACCTGCGAGCTGTTGAATCGAAGGGAAGAAACACAATGATTTTATTTCTGTAGATTGATATCTTGATTGTTTTTAATGCTAAGAAATATATCATATCCCCGCCATCAGAAAAGAAATATCTGAAGCAACTATTTTTTCAATCGCAAAGGAAATCTTTAGTTTGTTTGTGAAAATACAAAATATTTTTTCTTTGATTACGTCATTCTTTTTTTCAGTAACTGCTACTTGTTTGTCTGTTTGCACTTTGTTCGAAGAAAGTAAGGTCGCCGGAGCATCAACAAACAAGAGCTCATCCACCCCGAAGGTCGTCTCGGAGGTCATTGTCAACCCAGGAGCTTCAAGAATAGCAACCGTGGGAGCTGGAAACGGGACAAAAATGTGTCGTTCGGGGTGCGCATTCTGTTCCCTCGGCATTCAACGAAATAATTCACTTGATTTTGATTATTTGTGAATGAACATCGCTAAGCGTCTGGTGAGCTGCATTTTATGGGGAATCGGGATGTCGCAGTGGAATCAGCGCATGCGCGTAGTACTTATTGAGTACTTAATGATAGGTATCCATCAGTTCTTAATGAATGGTGATAGGTATCCATAAGTTCTCGTAGTACTTAATGATAGGTATCCATAAGTTTCTATTTATTGACATTCCAATGACAAAATATTTGGAATAAAATAAAATCTTCATAATGAGAATAGAGGGAAAAATATTATTGCAACTATTTTAAATAGATACCAAAAACTGGACAGATTTAAAAGGAAAAAATAACTGTAATAACAAGATGAAGGTAAAAAAAATGTATTATTATTATTATTCTAAATTGGATTTTATTACTTTTGCTTTAATACCATGAAGATTATCTCATCTTGTCTTTGGGATAAAATCGTATTCTTTTTATAAGAGATTCCGAGTTAGATCCCAACCATTCTTGAACAGCAAAATAAATGTTTCTCCCTTGATGCAATCGCGAATTGCATCCTTGGGAATTTTTTATTGCATGGTGTGAATAAAGATCACTATTTATGAAGATGCGTTTATGCAGTCCTCCTGGACGGCAATGACTGCATAAGCGAAACTGTAGAGCAGGACCTGACTGATCTGCTGTGCGGTGCGAAATAATATAGGATAGCTTAATTCCCTGTTGCCTCTATACACGAAAAACTGTTCTCGTCAAGCTCTCCGTTGAATAGCAGGAGATGCAGCAGGAGATTTACATTTCACTTGTCCTCTCTGTGCATATATACATATATATGTCTTACTTAAAAAATAACTGCACTTATTTTGTGACTGCACAAAATAATAATTGTGACATAAAAATAACTGCACAAAATAAGTGCAGTTATTTTTCTTAAGTGGAGAACAGGAAAAAAATTACATAATAGAAAGTAGAAAGAAGATCATATTGTGCATTTCAATTATTTGTTGTTTTGACAATCTAAAGCAAAGTGAACGGATAACTGTTTGGCTAGCTTTCTCAGCAAAACAATACAAGAGCAGGTTTGATTTATTGGCTGGTCACTCTATGGTCACGTTTTGCCCATAAAAGCTCATTGTAATGGCATATACAATTTAAGATTTTAGGACAGTGGTGGCCTGGTTGCTTAGGGCATCGTTCTCACTATCGGAAGGTAGTGAGTTCGAATTCCGGCTGAACCAAAGATCAGTCGTGTTCAGTAATGGCGTCTGGGACACGTTAAAACTGAGCGTGGTTGCAATGTCCTCCAAATGAAATGATACCTCTGGGGTGTCAGGCCAAACATTCGGAATCTTTTGTTTGGTCTTTGCTTCAAAATTACGAAGACTCCACGCGACTGCTTCTATCTAACTGGTAGAGCCCAAGTCAGGGTAAGGTACAGGAAATATGGTGGTGCAACAACAGTTTAGGATCGTTCTCGAATCACTTCAAACTTACATTCCTGAAATAAGAGTCGAACCCCCGAGCAGTACGACTCATTTCCAGAGCCCTAAGTATCAGTTGCCATCTCGCTCCCACATCAACAGAGGAGCTTCAGAATGAAAATATGCTATAAATTGTGTTAATATTATAATTTCTAGTTGAGGCAAGATCGAACCTTCTGTTTCGTAGTCACTAGAACAGCACCGCTCCTTTACGTTATACGCCAATTCCTTTACTTCTGACACAAGATAGGGTCGAAGGACTTAGAACGATAAAAAAGGAATAATAATTTGAATTGTTTTTAAAGCACCTTCTATTAAGTTGTTCGGAAAGTAATTTCATTTTTCCTACATGGATCAGCTTTTCGATAGTAAAAACCAACCACTTTATGACTGTAGAACCCTACTACTACCAGAAAGATGGTAAAAGCTATTGGACTAAAATAGACAATGTGCAATACAATACAATATTTATTTGCTGCACGTTTTACATTTTCATGCAAAACGAAATTACTTTCCGAACAACCCAATAGTTCTTCGATATCCAGAGTTGGAAAACACAATTAAATTCAACCGGTCTACATTAATATAGTTTACAGTGAATCACTGGTGAATTTCATGGCAATGTTAGAACATTTAAACGATCTTCCTGTGATTACAAACGGTGATCGTTGAGGACGATAGCAGTCAGCCGTAGGCCAAAGTGCCTGCGAGCAAGCGTGTGGTGCACGTGAAGATAAGGCGATTCTATTTATATAAAGGCCTTATTTTATTTAAATGCATTATCAACCTTTAAGAACAAGTGAGGCACTGTGCTTGGGTTTTTTTAATCTTACGTCTCATTTTGTTGAGTGAAACTTTCAAGATGATGCGTGCGTTCAGAAAACGTGAATATCTAAGCATTTTTTTACTTTTTGATAAGCGACCTTTGAATTCTTCTTTTGACGCATCGATAAGATTGGCAGAGGGATATTTCTTTCCCATTTCTTACAGGTGCATTTCTCATTTAGTTGACTGATCCTCGACGGTCATTATTTTAAAATTAATTAGCATTCGTTTCTTTTTAATTAGTCTTTGCATGCAATGAAAACACTTAAAGGCTAATTAAACTGAAATTACATATATTATCAATCTTTAAGAGCGTTTTAAGAAGCTTTAAATCGATTCATTATGAACATCGAAGGCAGAGGTAAGACTTGAACTAATGAGTTGTTAAATCAAAAACCAGGAAGAAAACCACTGAGTAACCAGCTCGGTGCTGTTGTGGTGGAAATGTTGGCTTATTAGTCACCAACTATCGCCTTTTGCACATAAAGGCTAATTGGACCGGGAGCTATGGTTTAAAGTGGATTCCGAACCACTGCAAACAACCAAGTCCAAAGTGGGATTCGAACCCACGAACAGTTGAACAGAAGGCAAGAGAGCCAATCATTCGGTTGTCAAGTTGTGATGCGAAGAGCAAGAGCTCATTGTAGACCTCGTTACTTTATCGTGGATCAGAACAATAAAAAGCTGTGTGTCGTTTCGATTGCAATAAGTAGCTTGGTGTGGATTAGACATAAGATTCAGATGACAGCAGAAGTGAGTCGCTTGGTGCACGAGTCACTCTTACTCTGATCTGAATCTTATAATTAATTCAATTTTCTCTCTTGCATCATATCAAAGAGATATTTTGTAATCATGTTTTTAAAATAAGTGATCAGTTTCTTAAGGAAAAAAAGGGGAGAAGAGCGGAACTTACCAGTCAGCCATGGCCGAGAATACGAAGGTGCCCACGACGCTCCCCGCGTTGGCCAACGTCAACACCAGGCTTGGGAAGTAGTTGTTGTCGCACACCAGGTCCCACTAGAAATGCAATGCATGCCTGCTGTTATTGTCACACATAGACTTCATTTATCAACACATAGACTGCAAGTTCACATGTAATGCATTATTGGCGGCTTTTTCATTTAATAACACGCCATTGGCGTGATGCACAATACTCATTTACATCTGAAATCCATTAAAAACAAAGAAAAAAATTATTTCATCACATGTCGGCAATAAATAAACTTAAAGCATATTTGTGTCTGAATGTAATTTCTAATACCATTCCATCTCATCGATGCACGTAACGATGCGCACAAATTCACAAATGAATGATGAATGACAGGATTTCTTACAAATGTTATTCTCAATGGCAAAATAGATTGATATAAGTATGCAAATTTTTATTTGTATTTTATTTGTATACACACACACACACACACACACATATATATATATATACAAGCTGACCCAGCCACGCGTTGCAGTGGCTGAGTTTTTAAAATACATTGAATCAATTTTTTACTAATTCTTGGGTTCAATCAAATTAATATTTTCTAAAAAAATTTAGAATAGGTTCATTCATAGGATATTAAAAATAAAACGTTTCACCAAAATTTAATAGTAATAGGTAAAGTATAGCCGACCAATGGCTGAGTGGTTAGCGTTCCTGACTCTTGAGCTGTGGGTCCCGGGTTCGAATCCCGGTTCGGGCATGGATGTTACTATCTCTCTGTGTTTCTCTGTCCTTTCTTGTGTGTTGATGTATGAATGTGGCCCGCCCTATAAACGGGTCTGTGGTGGTATGGCGCGGGTAACGCTACTCGCCTCCGTGACTTGGTTCACAGGTGCCCGCTGGGTAACGACAAATGAGTAGCAGTTTCCGGCCTTGTTGTGGCGAAGGGTTAGTCACCCAAGTGCCCGCCGTTATTAAAAAAAAAAAAAAAAAAAAAAAAAGGTAAAGTATCGAAATTTTGAAATTAAGCACAAATCAACATATACTTTCTGAATTTACATTTTATTCATCTTATATTAAATTATAGTTTGTAATCAGTGACTTACTTATAAAATATACTATATAAATTAAAGACATCTAAAAATAAATTGTTATAAATGAGGTAGATAACATTGACATCGAACTATTATTATTTTAATTTTAAATTATATTAAAACTAAAAATTTTTTCCGCGGCATTATACTGAAATAAAAAAAAATTTAAAGAATTTATCATTTGAATAAATAAATTAGATCAAAATGTTCTACTGAATAAATTAATAATTATCAAATTATAAAATAAAAATAATAAAAGGCTATCAAGAAATACTTACATATTTTCGAGGTGGTATGAAAATAAGTAGAGAAAAACAGTAATAAATAAAATTTTATTTTACTATTTATAATATTAAAAATATTCAAACTGAATACTGCACAATAATAACACAATACAAAGTATAATTATGAAAATGATTCACGAAAAATTGTTATAGTATCATTATACATCATGAAAATATATGTAAATTCTATATTTAACCACGCGCTTGCACGCGCACGATAATTTTCTCGAAGATGGTATAATCTAGAAAAATAAACACGTCGCCATCTGCCGAATATTTGTGCAACTTAGATGCTAAACCGCCATCTATTAGGAACTTACAGAACTAACCAAAAAAAATAAAAATAAAAATTTAGGGTTGTACCACCCCTAACATTTAGGGGGATGAAAAATAGATGTTGGCCGATTCTCCTAGATACCGGATAAGCACAAAAAATTTCATCAAAATCGGTCAAGCCGTTTCGGAGGAGTATGGCAACGAAAACTGTGACACGAGAATTTTATATATTAGATATATATATATGTATATATATATATATATATATATATATATATATATATATATATATATATATATATATATATATATATATGTATATGTATATATATAACTATTTCTAGCTCAGGGCTGTGTCTTTGGCAGCTTCGGGCACAGGACATTTATGGTTTTTGCACTTACTCCATGGACACGACATCCTCATCCTCAACTATTTTTTACGAAAAAATATTTTGGAAATGTCAAACAATCTTCGCTTTGTTTTATGTAACTCTGATTAATCTGATTAAGTTCAGCTAGAACCAAGTTTTTAACTATTTTTAAAAGGAAGAAAAGAAATAAAAGTTAACTTACATTTTAATCGAAATAATGTTTTTATTCATATTCTATTTTTGTATTGGCAATTTCAAAAATTTAATTATAAGTGTAAAATTGGATGCTTTATTCTTTCAATTAAGTTCTTTTGACGTCCTTTGTTTTCCTTCGCCATGCAATTATACCACCATCAAAACCAAAAATGCGTTACATTTAACTTCATTACCAAATAAAACATAATTCTCCAATACGATTCTTGCTTATTTATTCGATTCTATGGTTACCCGAAGAAAGTTTTAATATATAACGAGATTTTTTATTCACACGCATACTTCACATTCGAAAAATATTTTTGTTCTTATTACCAAGTACAGTTTTGTTTCTTAAAATAAAAGAAATAAATAGGAAAATTGTAAAAGTTTCATTTACTCAGTATTAATGAAATATTCTTCTTATACGCCATTTATTTTAAGAATTCATATTTATTTCAAGATTAGATAGTTAAATTTCTTTGAAAAAGGTAATGCAAACTTTTTGATTGGTAATAGTTCTAGACTGCTTTCCTTCACATATACAAGGAAGATATTTTTTATTATTTCTTGTAGCCATTAAAATTTTAACGATTAATATTTTGAGATGACATACGAAAGAAAATTAATAAAAAAAACATTTTAACAGCTAATAGAAATTTGAAAGACTGTTTCGTAGGAAGAACTACAATTACAAGTAAAAGATATAGTTTACTGCTTTGTTGGTATATGGAAATGGAAAATGTTTACGAATTAAAATCCTTAGCTGAATTTATTAGAATATTAACGAAAAGAAATTTTAAAAAAATTATTAAACACTCATAAATAATTCACAGTAATATCGAGTATTTTCAGAGTCATGAAAAAAATCATAATACAATGTACATCATAAACGGGATAAATACTCGATATTACTTTAAAAAATACCAAAATTATATTTATAATCTAAATAGTTTAATTTTTATTTCAATATTGTTTTATTAACAACAAAATTTCAGATTTCAAATGCTTTTTCCAAAACTTTATGAATAAAAACTATAGAATTGTTGAAAATACACATTTTTACACTTTTGGAAAATGTATCGTTTAAAATTTTGCATTGAGTAACTAAATGAGAAAAATTTTTGTATTTGAAAATGTTTTCAATTCAGCGCATAATTTCTTAAAAAAATGCTTGTGTAATATGCCTGACACAAGCCTTTCATTATCATTTTTAAACTCTTTAGAAGAGTGTTTAATAATTTCATTTTTATTTTGTTGCCAAATAAGTTTTTATTAGTTTCTAACTTATAATCTCGCTTACAGATAAGATTCAACATTTCTTCTTAATCAAAATCGTTACTATTAACATCCTTAAGAAAAATTATTTATTATATAATTTAGCGTATGTTATTAGAAGTAGTAAACAATTAACATTAGTTAAAAATACCCAGTTTCTTATGTATTTTTCTTGAACAAAAATACGATTATGAAATTGTTTGTATTTGATTAATAATTATTTATCAATTTAAATTTATTGTTACAAAAACAATAATTTGAATTTAAGCAAATACTTTTAGTTTTGAAGCTTCCCAAAAAGTTTTTAACATGAAAATGCGTAATTCAAAATTTAACTCAAATATACAGGAATTTTACGGAAAAAAAGATGCCTAAAAATTCCTAATCTATATTACTAGAAACTTGCAATAAAATTTAGAAAATAAAAGCTTTCAATTTAATAAATCATATAAGATTTATTAAAAGAAATTTTATCATTACCACCTGGTATAAACTTGTGGAAGAAAAGTAATATAAATGATTTCACGAACAAAATTAACGGAAACGCGAAAAACATGAGAATAATGCCTCTTGCGTCAGCTGTAAAAAATAAACAAAATTAAAATGTGCCCATCAAAGCAGAATTCTTTACACCGTAAAAACTTAATTAAAATAATTTACGCATTTATATCTGAATTTTCTCAATCGTGGGATTTATCTTACTTAACTCTAGAAAAAAATGCATTCAAATGACTAAGGCCTTCGAAAAGTCCTTTTTTGATGATTTACGCTTTTCTAATTGTTTTAAATCTTTATTATGTTTTTTTATTTTCTTTAAAATTAATATATATATATATATATATATATATATATATATATATATATATATATATATATATATATATATATATATATATATATATATATATATATATATATATTTCACATACATGAGTTTAAATTATTTCCTCATTTATGTGAAATATAAATGAGAAAAAGTTCATTAAAATGAATTCAAATGAAATTCATAATCTAATCTTATAGGATATGCATTTTAAAAAAAGGCTAATTTTCTTAATATATTTGTGGAGTGTGAAAGTACCTACCTTCGACACCACAGTTTCCTCGTACCACTTCTTCTGGTAGATCCAGCCGCCGTCGCACTTTTTGACCGGCCGCCGGGGCGCTGCCTTCCCTTCCGATTTCAGCTCCGGGAAGCGCCCCGTCGCCCTGTACTCGAGGGCCAGCGCCGTGTAGTTGAGGTCGTACATGGTGCACTTGGAGAAGACGCCGGGGGCGGTGATGGGGATGGAGGCCGCCTTCCTTTCCAGCTCGGTGGCGTTCAGGTGCTGGAACTCGGTGACGGCGCACCAGTGGTCGGGGGCGGCTACCATGAAGATGACGTTCAGAACGTAGAAAGCGGATGCGAACGACGTAGGCACCATGAAGTTCAGCAGCAGAGACTTCTGGTACTTCCCGAAATCCCCCACATCCTTCAGAATGTCTTCGAAATCCATTGTTCCAAATCCAAAAAATTTAAACGGCAAGAAAATTCCAAAAAATAGAAATCCAAAAATTCAAATGATATGCCGGTGCGGTTGGAGACAGTTGTAAGGTTGCGCTGTCCACGGCAGTGTCCACTGATGTCTCGTGGAGTCAGTCAGAAACAAAGACAGGAGAATCATTTTGAAGTATTTTATAGTCAGGGAAAAATTTTTTAATGAATATTTCGAGTGGAGCGCCCCTTGGCGGGCACAATAAAGTTCCTGGTGACGTCATTCAGCGAGAAAGTCGCACTTTGTTTTCCTAGCGTTCGAAGAACTGGGCCTCAGGGAGGATCTTCAAGGATCTTCCCGAATTCCCATCGATGTGTTTCAACAACAATCTCCCGAGGAGGGGAGGGAGAGGATGACGTAACACGACTGCCGACGATCCTCATCGCCTGCGACTTTTCACCTTCGCTCTATCACAGTGCAAATGAGTGTGCTGGTATATTCAATGTGCACCCCTCACCAAACGGTGCATTGTTTCATGTAATGGTGTGCATTGCAGTCAGTTTATGGGTGTATTTCTCATGATTTTTTTTTAAATAATCGAACAATAAAATTCTGTTTTGATCTTTTAAATATTCTCAGTCAAATAACATGTCTCCTATCTTATCTTAAATTCAAATATATATTAATATCACAATATGTCTATCTTAAAATCAAAATTTATGAGAGGAATTTTTATATAATTGATAATTATAAATAAACAAACAATATTTTAAATGGATCAAAATATCTGGCATTCCTACAATAATACATCCTTAATAATGAATGCAATGGGATTGTAATCATCCTTTAACCATATTTGATGAATATTTTAATTTTAAATATATTTGAATGTTTAAACATGAAAATGTATGATAATGAATTTAATCATACATTTTTAAAAAATAATTTTCTTGACAAGTAACCCATTTCTGACGGTTATTTAAGACGAGGAAGAAGATAGAACTCTTTAATTATGATTTTATGCATTAAGTGAAATGAAATAATGAAATCTAAATAACCTACTCATAAAATATTCATGATGTTTTTTAATAAGTAAAAAAATCAATGTTAAATGTGTGTAGTTAATAAAAAATAAGAATAAAACTTTCGGTTTTTATTATTATTATTTTTACAAAAAAGGCTTATTTGTTCGTGCATAAATTTATCAGGATATAGAAAAAAATAAGCAAGATTGACAATTTTTATCTTGTTTCTATATGAAAATAGTATGTTTGAAATGTTTTTAAAGTATTTTTTCTGTAAATGATCACATTTCGCAACACCTGATGAAATGAAATTATACTTAAGTAACTCGTCGACAGCGCAAATTGTGTGAGGCAGCGTTGTCCTGATTAGTTGGGCGTCGTTCTTACTAACAAAAGTTATTGAGGTCGGATCTCGGATAAATGAAAATCCATCATGTTTGATAAAGGTTTCTGGGGTAAGTAAAATAAATGATGGTCGCATTGTCCTCCAAGTGAAATGATGGTGCTTCGGGTGGCAGATTAAGTATTCAAACGTTTTCTGCTCGATACCAGCTTTTAAATCATAACTATTTCCACCTGGCTGCTTCCATTTAATCGATAGAGCCAAACTCAGGTATACAGGAAAGCATGCTGGTGCCACATCAACAATGCAAATTGTCACAGGTAATGAAATAAGCTGTCAAAAATTAAATTTTCGTTAAGAAATAAAAAAATAATAATTTTTGTAAAAACAATATATAAAATAACAATGCAAAATTTGCTACTTAATGAAGCATGAAAAATGAGTTGAAATTTTAAATGCTTCCTTTACCAATTGCAAACAATCATTTTTTACTTGTTTGTATATTGACTCTCTGTAGCTGTAATATCTTTAATATCAATTCATCCTAAAAAATTTAAAACATGTATTAGGTTGTCAATTTTAATCCAGCTAAATATCATCTTCTTCTATTAATATATTTTTAAAAAAAGAAGAGCAGAATATCTGATCAACACTTACACTAATTTTTTACACCATTAAAAGGTTTGTTTGTCGCTCAACGGTCATCTTTTGCACATGAGAGCTAATTAGACCAGGACCTAAGAATTCCGATCTACTACAAACAATGTCCAAAGTGGGATTCAAACCCACGAACTGTAGAACCGAAGACAAAAGCGCTAACCCTCATTCGGTTACCAACTCTTCCAAGATTAAAATCTTTGAGGACTAATATTTTTTCATTTTCATATATCGATTTGAAGGGTTTTTAATTATATCAATCATTTCGTCTTCAAATTATTCATCGAAAAATGTAAAAATTTAATACTGTCAATTATGATATTGCAGAATTTTTTTTCATTTTAAATTCCAATTCAAATAAAGACATGTTGATATAAACTGCACCAATTTCTGTTAGATATTGGCCGACGTTTTTTAGCCTTCTTTCTTATTTTTTGAGACAGTTTCCGCCATTGTTTTTAAAGATCCTTAACATCAGAACCACAAATTCATTCATTTTTTCAAGACACTGTTGTAGTTTTCAGGCATATCTTCAATGAGTGTCAAAGTAATTTAGCTTAATACAAATATCCAAATGAAACTTTCTTTTATTCAAGATATTACACGAAAATCAGCTAATCAGTAATATTTTTCCTGTCGCCTATTTTTGCCGACCGCACACTCTTCTAATTATTACCATGATATATACATCGTTATACTTTCCTGTACCTAGCTCAGAGTTGGGTTCTACGACTAAGTATAAAGCTGCTGGGTGGGAATTTTAGTGATTTAGAAGCAGGGATTAAGTAGACGACTCCCAATGCTTGACCTGCCACTCCTGAAGTGTCATTTCCCTTGGAGGACATTGCGACCACTGATGATTTAACAAGCCGCAACCACCTTTATCTAACACGACGGACTTTTGGTTAATTCGGAAGTCAAACTCACTAACTTCCGATAATGATAATGACACCTTAACCAATTAGACCCTCACGGGCTCACCATGATGAAATGCTTAGGCCGACAATGGCATAATTCCGTATACATAGCCCAGAGTTGGGCTCTACTAATTAGGTGAAAGTTGCTATATATAGTGGAAATCTTCGTCATTTAGACGTAAGGACAAGCAAGGACACCTGCAACCCCATGAGATATTATTTCACGTGGAAGACATTGCGACCACGACCTATTTAACATGCCTCAGTCACCTTTGGTGTGAATCTTCGGTTAGTTCGCGAGTTGAACTGACTGCAATGAGAGCGACTCCTTAACCAATGAAGTTATCACAGCTCCGCCGTGAAAAAGTGGGGATTCCACATCAATACAGGCACAATTTGATCTTAAAGAACTTTTAATGTGCATAGATGCTCTTGAAAAGAACATCGCTGATGAATGTATCTCATGGTTCAATAGAGCCGATCTCACGAATGCGTTCACAGTCAGTCTGCTCAACACGGTGGAATCCACGTTGAACAGGTAACTTAAGCGATAATTGTGAACTTAAGTAAGTAAAATATTTCCAACATGAATAAAAGATTTAAGCAAAATATTAGAAAACGGAGATGAATGCAGAGACTGATATGATGATGTCGTGTCCATGAAGTACGCGAAAAAACCCTAATTGTGCCCGAAACTATCAAAGACAACCCTGGTGATCTGTACAGAGTTTTATCTGTAAAAAGAAGCTCCACAGGATCCTCTATGCTGATGTTAAAAATCTTGGCCAGCATTGCTGCCAAGCATTGCAGCATTACAGAGGCTGATATGATATATAAGAATGAAAAATATTGCCACCATATATTCAAGTGCGCAAGGGACACTTTAAGGCACTCTAATATCGACAGCATAAATTACCATCCGTGAATAATTTTCTTTTCTGCTTAATTTATTTTGCTGGAGGACTTTCCATAGATAATGGGCCCTGTTACAAGGGATGGACCTAGAGCTCTTTCAAGCTCTCAATCAAATGGACGTGTTTGCCGAATGTATAACACTCTCCCATTGTTCAGCAGTACTTAGGATTGAACTCGGAACATTTCGTGTCCTGAAGAATGAGTCCTATCCTAACAATAAATCAAGGTGAGCCTTCAAAATGTGTCGATCGATTTCAGCTACAAATGTTTAACGGAAAAAAAATCTGGCAATACTTTTAAGTAAAAGTTTAAGTAAATGATTTTTCTTTTCTTTCTGAAATTCGCTCAATATTTTTTCAGGTGATCCTTTATAATCTAAGCGATATATCTCAGATTTACAAATTACATAAAAATTTGGTTATTCTGAGATGAAATTGCTTGCTTTGGTCTTGTGTGTCTTCCAAAGTTACATTTTCAGGAATATGATTCTAGAAACAGTAAATAGTGTTTGGAGGAGGGTCATTGAACTTATCCTAGATGACCCGAAACTTTAAACTACTAATTCTGCTGTTTATCTCGCATATGGCGGAGTGCTTCGGCAGTCTCCACAAAAGGTAAGCGATAGCCATCGGTTTTGCAGTTTAGTACTTCTACCTCACATAGATAGAAAAAGAAATTTTTACGAATTGATTCAATCCATGGAAGTAGTTGAAGGTTATCTCCCAACAGAATCAAAGACCGAACAAAAGAACCCCCAGACTTGACCTGAAATCCCCAGAATTATTATTTCACTGAGAGGACATTGCACGCACGAACAATTTAACGTACCCAGCCGCCTTTAGTGAATACTTAGGTTCAATTAAGAATCAAACTCATTACCGAACGATAATGACATTTTTCCTAATAAGACCGCGATGGCCTGGTTGGTTAGGGTGGCGTTCTCATTATCGGAAGGTAGTGACTTCGAATCCAGGCTTAACATAAGATCCGTCGTTTTTACTAATGGCGGCTGGGGCACGTTAAAATTGGGCGTGGTAGCAATGTCCTCCAAGTGAAATGATACCTCTGGGAATGACAGACCAAGTATTGTGGGTCTTCTGCTTGGCACCTGCTTCAAAATCACGAAGACTCCAGCCGGCTGCTTCTATCTAACTGGTAGAGCCCAACTTACGGCTAGGTATAGGGAAGGATGCTGTTGCAACAACATTTTTCCTAATTAGGCCCCAACTGTCTGAGGTATTTGACTGCTTTGTTATTAAATTCCTACTATTAGGAATTGATAGAAATTGATTACTATTAGTAATTCTTATTACTAATTGCTGTCATTAGTACTCTCACTACATACATCTTGTTCAAACTTTTAATTGTTAATAAAATACGTTTTATTCATCCATTCAGGTTTAAATGCATATTTTTAAGCTTGTAGTCGATGACACTCCATCTTAATACAGTTTTTACAAATAGTAATTCGTTAATTTAATTATAGTTTTATATGCCAGAAGAAAATTTAATCTTTATTGACATAAGTAGGAAATAACTGGAAATATATTGACACAATAAATTTTTTCTTTGTTGACCGGAAACGGACTTTAAAAATTTTTTCTTTTATATTCATTGTTTTCCAACATTACTTCATTAACTGTCTCAGCTATAATCCATTCTGCGTATGTTTGCTGATATTTATTATTATATTAAAATATTTTAAATAAGCCTTTTGTTTCATCAAATGGAATGAAGAAAATATTTATACGCTTAGCAATACATTCAGCGCAAAAGCAGCTTAAATAGAATTACTAAAATAGAATTAATCATAATTTTTTTTAAAAAAATCAGTTACCAAATGATGAATAGTAAATTAAAAAGTCAAAATATAGTAAATAGATGGAAAATATTTTCTATAGGTAGCTCAAAATTTAAGACACACAGAATAAAAGAAAAATGAAACGAAGTACCAGCATGGCCAGCTTCTTCAGGGGGTGTTGACCACATTGGCACAAAGTATGGCTTTTCTGCACTGGCTTCAGACTAAAGTCTTAATGAAGAAGCTGGCCATGTTGGTAATTCGTTTCATTTCAAAATTTAAATTTACGTTTAGTTATATATATATATATATATATATAGTGTGTGTGTGTGTGTGTGTGTGTGTGTGTGTGTGTGTGTGTGTGTGTGTGTGTGTGTGTGTGTGTGTGTGTGTGTGTGTGTGTATATATATATATATATATATATATATATACATACATAGGATTCTGAATCAATGAAGATATTTTCTCCCATTTCCAAACATATTCTATCCAAATAACGACACCTAGAATACTTTATTGTTTGTAAGTGTTCTTTAATGCTCCATTGGTCCAAATGCCATCCTGCTAAACATTCAAATTTGAAAGTCGAAAGAGACGTTTCTTCCGGAAACTAATGTTTGTGATCCTGAGATCTCCCCCTTTTGTGGATTTTGTTATTGGGATTCCAGTGGTGTTCTACAGTGCCTAGGGCTCAGTGGTGTTCTACTGCCTAGGGCTCACCGTAATACCCCAGCCACTATTAGCGAACACGATAGATCTTCGGTTGTGCCGTGATTCGAATTCACTACCTTCCGATAATTAACCCGGATTAACTAGGCTACCACTATCTTACTGCCAGTAATATTCCAACATTAAAATGAATTTTACAAGGAAGTAAACTTTAAGATACATATGTTTTTTATTTACAGTAAAAAGAAATACAATTATTTTATATTTTATGAATTTTATAAAGAGATACTGCATGTTACACCAGTGAATTTAATCAACCAAATTAGGTTTTTTTTATATTTTCTTATATATAATTATATATCCGACCGATGGCTAAATGATTAGCATTCCTGACTCCTAAGCTGTTGGTCCTCGAATAGCAGTTCAGGCATGGATGTCTCTTTCTCTCTGTCCTTTCTATTGAGATGATGTATGAATGTGGCACACCCTATAAGCGGGTTTGTTGTGGTATGGCGTGGGGAATGCTACTCGCCTCCGTGACTTGGTTCACAGGTGCTCACCAGGCAGCAATAAATGAGTAGCAGCTTCCGGCCTTGTTGCGGTGAAGGGCTGGTCACTCAGTGCTGGCCGTTATTTAAAAAAAAATTATTCCGTAATTATACAAAATGGTTTTAAAATTTCATTATTTCTAATAAGGTGTAACAAAGTTGAAAATCTAATGAAAATTATGTCCGAAAATATTTAAACAATGAATAACTTGATTTTAAACGAATAGTTTTAAGTTTCAAAAATATATATGTATCGTAATAATTATTTACATCAGCAAAAAATTGGTATTAAATGAATGAACATGCATTAAAGTGGTGTGGGTGATGCCTGGACTTTACCTTAAGGTTAATGGACTTAAAACATTCGCTCATCACCAAGTACCACGCCATTTTGAACCACGGTCGGGTGGTGAAGTCACTTCTGATCTGGTACTTACCCCTCCCAGCCCACGATACACCAGTGGAAAGACTTTGGACGTCACAGATTAGCGTGGACACGCCCCCAATCCATGGAGCTCCAGCAACCCAGTGAGGGAGACTGTGTGGTCACCCTCCCAATCACTGCCCGCAGTAAATGATGCTTCATTTTGCTGATCTTAAAGGCAAAAGTTGTGAAGTCACTGAGCCACAGAAGCCCTGTGACCTAATGGTAGTTGAACACTGTTCCAGGTGAGTATCTTGAGTTCGATCCCAGCTATACTCGAAAAACGATGGATAGGTGTTCCGTTTATGTAAACACGTCTGCTGGGGTGGATGCTTGAGAATTTTCCGAGTTACTTCCCTTTGCGGTATGTGGAAACGGTCCACTATTTATGAAAAATTCCCCCGGGAGTTAATTTACAGGGGGAGAGGGATATTGAAATGGTTTGCAGCTGTCCACTGTGAGGTGTCAACTGATTGTCATTTTGAATGTTTCTTTCTGAGATAAGAGGCACAGACGTTCTCCATCAAGTGCAGCCTTGCTCGTCGATGGCCTCACCTTACATGGAAATGGCATGCTTCGTATGGAAAGGAATGGGATCTCGCCGTAAGCATCCATCGAGTGTTTGACCTTGGAAAATTAAACATTTATTCACAATGTTTGATGACCGAACAAAACATTTCGTGGCCTACTTGAGAGAACTAATCAAGCGAAAACTGAAATTAAATTGAAGTGGGAGCAGAAAGGATTGTAGCGAAATGAAAACTTGAATTGAAGATGTTTACGTTCGTAAGAACTCAGATTTCCTTCCTTAGAGGTCACCGAATCGAAAAACTCGCGTGGAAGCATGCCCTCAATGTGAAAGGCGAGCACGTGTTGAGGGCAGAGAGACACAATGGTTTCCCTCTTGTGTATAACGTTTAACCATAACAAAAACACATTCCGCTTATGATTCGAATGTTCTTTTACAAAGATGAAGAAACATCATCTGAGATTGATCAGGGGATGATTTCGCACAAGATAAGATTCAGTTTTTAATGTTTAAATTGACACATCAGAAATATTTGCAGCATTTCTTTCAAGGCTGATGAAATATTTGTATTATTGAATAATTAAGTAAATGAACATATCGAAACAACTTTCAGCTGTCGCTATCTGATGAGAGTATTGCTCGGAATAATAACGCGGTCATTTCTAATACTCAACATAGTAAACTCCCAATGATTCGATCCATAAAAAGGATCATAAACATAAACAGAAAGTGCTTCAATTCAAAAGAAAACTTTAGGCATATTTTCTAAAAAATTAAATCCACAAATGTCATAATATGCTTCAATATGTCTCAAGTAATCGGTATATTCATGTCCTCTATATATAGTGTGTATAGATTGCTTACATGTATATCCTCGTGTTGATTTGCTCCATTTCTATCTGAATGTTATTTATTCTTTCTTTCTAATATCAGAAATTCCCCCCTTCAAATCAGCAGATTATCAGAATAATGTATGCCTTAAAATTCACCTCATATACTCATAAATAACATTTAAATAGTTTCCGAAGTAACATTTCGGTAATTTCATCGATTCATTATTATTTGTGAATGTTTCGAGAAATTTTTCCATGCAACAAGAGCTCCAAAGGCTCAGTAGCTTCACTTAGCTTCCCGTTAATATCAGCAAAGTGAAGCATGCTTTGCCGCGGGCAGTGATTGGGAGGGTGACCACACGTTCTCCCTCACTGGGTTGCTGCAGCTCTGTGGGCTGGAAACGCGTCCACGTTCATCGCTAGTCCAAAGTCCTTCTGCTATTGTGTCGTGGATGAGGAGAGGTGGTTACCAGCTCAGGTGTGACCGATCGTAATTTCGGGGAGGACTAACAATGGGCTACAATTTCTGTAGGTCATGCTCTTTTTGGGTCATTAAAAAGGCAAGAACTTTCCTGTTTACCTGGTATTTTTCCCACAATCATGGTCCATGGAGCTCATAAAACTTTGTGCAACGACATGCATGTGTGATCAACTGAATTTGAGTAATGTGACCAAGATCTTA
The DNA here is from genome assembly GCA_037975125.1 of Latrodectus hesperus. Lineage (NCBI taxonomy): Eukaryota > Metazoa > Arthropoda > Arachnida > Araneae > Theridiidae > Latrodectus > Latrodectus hesperus. The sequence goes on from CM075858.1 coordinate 82,886,632, forward strand.
AGTTTTAAGGGAGTTCTTAAAACCTCTACATATGTTGGTATTGAACCTACAGCAAATCAAAAGACTGGAGCAGTAACCATTCAATAACCAGCTTAGAAATCAAGTATGAGGCTATTTCCCATGAAACATTTTACTCAGAAACAATTGTTAAACGTTTTAAATGAGGTTGTAACTTTTTACGCCGATGATGAAATATATTACTTCAGGAAACGTTACTCTACTAAATTCATGAAACTTCTCTTTATTTCAATACATTTTGTCTGGTAGCACGAATCTTTCCTGACAACAAAACCTGTAATCTATGTGGGCTTTTCAATCATTTCATAATATGTTGATACCATGGGTTAACTATCAAAGGCATTCTAATATTTACCACGGGAAATAGCCATTCGCGAATACTTTTCCTTTTCGCGTAAATTACAATCGAATGGACTTTTCATAGCTAAATTCATCTGCCACAAATAAGGAAATGTGGAAAAACCCCAAGCACTTACACTGACAAATGTGGATGCAGAACCAAAACTTTAATCAATCATTGTTGCTCAACAATGTCAGTTATCGAATTTATGACTTTCAGCTGTGGGGAACACTATCCTCCTGCAGGACTAAATAAGTCTCCTTTATGAATTTGTTGATGTACGAAAATATTTTTCGGCTAATAGAATTCGGATTTCGATTTTAAAGTCAACTCTTACCAACATGGATGTGGGACTCAAATGCACAAATTATTGAACTGCATAACAAAGGATTCAGTTGGCTATCAAGACCACATTTTTGTGACATAGCATCTCTAACGATCAAGTGCTTTAATGTCCACCGCGTAAATTACTTTCTGGGAGAACTTTTCATAGACAGTGGGCCGTATTGACGTGTTGCAAGGGAGGAAACCCGGAAAACTACCGAGCAACCCCCTAGACAGAGGTATAATATACGTCTCCCATTATTCAGCAGAGACTGGGATCAAATTCTAAACTTTTCATTCTAAAGGTTGTAGTGCTATTTCTCGGCCAGAGTGAGACCTACATTTTTTAATTCCACCAAAGTGGGTCAAACATACAAAAGTTCGAAAAAGATATAGATATTTATTTGTAAGTATGTGTTCAAGAAATTTCCCTTCTCATCATAAAAGTAGATATCCCTAATATACAAATTCATTAAAAGCTTTAAAAAGTCTAAATATTCATTTGCATGAAACTTAATATACATTTGAAATCGACATAACGCATTAAGCAATCATCTTTTTACCTCATGGTTATCCATTATTATTGCGAATATTTTTTAAGTACTTTTATTGGCTTAGAAATCACAAGAAAACTTCTACACAAGTTATTTATCACAAAAGAACTTTTCCGTAGAATCACTCATAACTGAATAAAATTACAACTAGAATCTGAAAAGCGTCATTTATCGAATTCTCTCCGTCTGCAGATAACACTTATCTCACACAGAAGACGTGAAGAGTCTTAAGATTTTTTTTAATAACATTTACAAGAGATCTCTTAGAGTTAAGAGCATCTTTTGGCGATCATACAAGAGATCTAATTTGAAAAGAAATCATTTTGACGTCTTAATTTTCTTGATTTTAAAGATACATAAATTAACACTTCGTCATAGCGTCACCCCTTCAATGACGTCATCTCTGAATCCCCAACTAAGAGCGCAAAGAAATGCTAATGCAATTAACATTCATCACGTGACCATTCCCTAAATTATTTTTTTTAAATCCTTCCCTTCATTTTTAACTAGAGAGACTTTTAGAGTCTCTCTCTCTCTCTATATTCATCTTTTCCATTAAACAACACTCTCGAGATCACTGAGGCCCAGAGTGGCTCTTCAGGACGAAAAATCATAGGTTAGATCACAGCCACTGCTGAACAAGGAGAGATGATCGTTTGACTCTAGCCGCAGTGGCCTGATTGGTAAGGGTGTCGTTCGCATTATCAGAAGGTAATGAGTTCGAATCCTGGCTTAACCTAAGATCAGCCTTGTTTGCTAAAAGTGATTGGGACATGTTAAATACGTTGAGGTCGCAATGTCTTCCAAGCGAAAAGATACCTCTGGTTTGGCAAATCAAGTATTTTGGAGTGTTCCGCTTCTAAACTGCGAAGAATACAACCCTGCTGCAAAAACCTAACTGGTAGAGCTCAACTTAGGGCTAGGTACATTGAAGCATGCTGGGGTAACAACAACACCAAGTGCAGGATAATCGACCGTTGTAAGGGAATTTAAGATTTACCATGTAAATGCCTTCCGAAAGGACTTTTTTAGAGGGCCGTATTCACATGACGCGAAGGAGAAAATCCGGAAAACTCTGAAGCACGTACTCCGACGGATACATCAGAAGCAGAAGCGCAATAACCATCTCGCGTTGTTCAACAGTTGCTACGTTCGAACCCGCATCTTAGTCTCTGAAGAATGCTGTCTTACCACTAAGCCACTGTGATAAGACAGCACTAAGATGAATGTTGGGTTTTATCACCCGGTACTCATGTCTTCCGGGTAGGTGCTTGCTAATTTTCAGGGTTTCCTCCATAGCGAACCCACTATTTTTAAAAATTCTCCTGAATGGCAATTTTGCTATGGATATTAAAATGCCTTATAGCAACCTTAGGCCTTATGTTAGGCTGCGCACTTACGGTGTCAAAGCTGTTGGGATTTATATTCATTAGCCCCTATACAGTGTTCATCGTCAAACAGAGATCTATCAGTAAGGACATGTAACTATGAATCTCTTAGGCATCTGTTTATTTGGTTCCAATAGCAAATAAAACAATTGCACGAATCTGTTGTTCGCATGTGTGACTCTTACAGACATCCATATTTAACTTAAAATGAACTAAAAGCTCAACGAAATTTAAGGGACAACTTTTTCTCATTATTAACTGCGCTAACAAAACCCTCAATGTGTTTGGTTAGAAGATAATTTCTATAGTGTATAGTTAGGACTTAAACGACAAATCAATCATGAGTATACAATGCGAGTGGAAAGCTACTGTTTTGGCAGAAGTATGATGAAACTGACTCATAATTGTAGCTCATTTCCATACAATAGCGCTCTGTCGGTCCTTTAATGATTGCCAATACTCGACCATGTACAGGAAGGCAGCTGTCAAGTATCGATGGAAAGAAAGCACCATTCAATAAACTAATTTCAATAAATTTTAATATTTTTTCATGAAACAAAGACTTAGAACTATTGAATTGGTAAACTAAGGAATGTCTATAGATATATATTATATTATATTAATATACAGATATACATCTTGAAAAATTATGTAAAAAATATAGATGGAAAAAATACAAGTTCACTACTTGAGAAAAGCATAAAATTTTTTCAATAATGCTCTGTTAAAAAAGTTTAAAAAAACATTATTTTCCAACAAAGAATTCACTTAAATTTTGTTGACGTTTAAAAATCATTTATCTAAAAAAATGTCTGTCGTTTATCGATAACGATATTTTGTAAGCCCATCCTTTTTTTGTGAAATTTAATCCAAAATTTGTGCGGAACCACTCTCGAAAGATTCGTTATGCAAAATCCTCCATGAATAGTGACCCTCCCCTTTTTGTAAAGCGATGCCTCTCTCTGGTGCCAAAATAAAACGCATATTATGACTTATTGGGAATTTCTCATTCCCAATAAACCCGCATCGCTTATTGGGAATGGGGAAAAATAAAGTTAGTTTCTTAAACTGCAAAAGTCGAAACTCTTTTGGGAGAAGCTTGTTGACTAAAATAGGAATATATTGATTCCACAAACAACCAAGTATTCATTCGGCGTTGCGGCATCGCTAACTTTTGCGAAAAATTACGAAACTAAACGATGAAAATAAAAAAAATCCATCATGGATGCAGTAAAAAAGTTTTCTGGTATTTATAAATACATTTACAACTGAAATCTGTTTTAGAGTTTCTAAGCTCTTAATCTCTTTTTTTAAGTTTGTCTTAATGTTTTAAGCATGTTTAAGCATGAGATAATTTAAAACTGGTTAAAATAATTTAAGAAAATTTCTCAAACAATGATAAATTAATATTTTCGAGAATTATAAAAACCTACTAAAAGTAAAGATAAAGAACTTGTGGAATACACTCCTGGCCTCCGTAATATAACATCGTGAAAGAAGCATGAAATTCCCAACATGCATTGACGGAGGTGAGATATGCAAATGATTCGAGTCTCAGGGCAGACAGACACACATAACGCGCGTCTGTGACACCACTTCAAAAGAGCTAGAGATTTAGACGATTTCAAGTTCGGCAGTTGTGTTTTTCTTGTGGTTTTTTGTGAAAGCCTTGAGAGAACCCAGTTGTTCTTCTCTTAAATCCAAACAGCATATCCATCTCCGCTAATTCTTTGAGATCATTCTGGTTTCTAACTCGATGTGTGATCTCTTCTTTCTCAATTTCTTTCTCAAAATTGAAGAGAATGGTTCATGGTCTCCGCATCTCCAGCTTTTTTGTACAGACAGTTTTGCTGAGAATGTCGTTTCTGGTAACTTCCTCGATCAGCTTATCTATGTCCTCCGTCTTCTAGGTCTCCGTCTATCAAAACTCCGCCCTTCTTTACTACGCTCATTTTGAAGATGTTGACTCCAATCTTGGCAAGAATGATGGCTCTCTTGATGAGTTTGCCTGTTTTCTCTGAGCTTTTGTCCTCTTTTGGATAAGCAACCACTATGTTGTCTCGTGTTTGTCTCAACTTTTCACGCCTGTACTTCACTCTGCTGTCTTCTCTTTTGAATTGTTTCCCTTAATTTTTGTTGCTGAAGCTGGAATTTCCGGCTGCCACTTCAGCAAAGGTTCTGGATCTAATTTATGCTTCCCCCTCTCTTTCCAAAAATGCATTTCTCTCAATTTGTTTCAGTGCGATTTGTAGTATCTCCACAATTCCAAACCTGAGTCTCTGTTGGAGTGTTTGTCCCACTTTGCTCCCTGCAAGTGCCACTGTGAGTTCCTGCTCGACTTCGAGAAGTCTAGTCTTAGAGTGTCTGAATTTTAGCCCGCAGCACCAACTTCCAATTGGCCGATCAGTTCATCCTCTTGCGAAGACTCCCGTCTCTCTCCATTACTCCTCTCGCTCTCGTACGAAATGGGAATCTGAAACGAAAAATTCCCAACCATCTGCCGTAAACCGAGGTTAAAGTTTCCAGGAGGCACCACGTGGAGGTGCAGGTCGGTATGAAAATGGAGCAGAGTGAATGATAATAGCCGTGCTCAAAGTAGCGTAAAGATGCAAAAAACTAGTACGCTTCCCCGGATAGACTCTTTGCCGTTGTCCGGATATAAATCACTTCAAAGAACAATCTGTATCCACCTAGGACTGCCTTCCTGATCAGGAGGGGGAGGAAATTTTCTCCAGACCATTACACCCATGGTAGTTGTTCAATGACCGACCACAGAACTTCTATTTCACTGATTTAACGAACACGTATATCGCCTGTACTCTGTGGGTTCAAATCTATTACCTCATGGATTGCACAAGGTTAAGAGCTCTAATCTGAGACAATATAAAAATAGAATGTTCTTTTCTGTTAAAATATTAAAAGATTTCTCCATTGGAACAGACTTCCGATTTACCTCTGCAAAAATAAGAATTTTACGGAGTATTCATTAGAAATTACAGTCTACCTGAAAATATAAAATTTCGTTTCATAAAAGTGTTCTATCATATCCATCGCTGCTGAGTTGGTAGCAATGTAGTTGACACTCTTACCTTCAATTTTAATATTTGCAATTAAATACTCAATTTAAAATCCTGCAAATTAAATTTTTTGTAAGTTTGAGCCCCCAACTGAGCTTGGATGTTTATAGTGATTTTGAATCTACTTTAAGCCTTAGCTCTCGTTCTAATTAGCCTTCGTGTACAGAAAGTAATTTTTGAACTAAAAGCCAACCATATACTTCGATAAATAGAAATAACAACTCTGATATTCCGTTTTTTTAGAGAGTATCAAATTAAATAATGAACAATTTGAATTCCTTAAAATTTATTAAATAAAATACACAAAATGAAAAAGAAGCAGAAAAGCAATAATTAAGAATGTCTATTTAAATTATGAAAAAGTTTTTTTTAAGAAAAGAAAAAGTAATAAGAAAAATATTCGGAATAAAAAAAGCTAAGTTAAAAAAGAAATCTGTATTTAAAAAAACAAAAGAAAAATAAAGGAAAATACTAAGGAATTAAGTTAATTAAAAATTTATTTCTGCTTATTTCATTTGAAACTAAATGAGATCTCATTTGATATTTGGTATTTATTTCCATTCAAATATGATCTTATTTCTTATAATTTTATTAATAAATGAAGAATTTAGATTCATTTAAATATATAGCTGTTGTATAATGCCCGGATACTAGGATTTCCATTTGTCAGTACTACAAAAGGTGGAAATGATGGCACCTTATATTGTGGAACAAGCAGTGGGAGCGCCATCGTATGATCCCTGATAGTGGATCTTCACTGTTTAGAAGCAGCGACCAAGCAGAAGACCTCAAGAGGTATTATTTTATATGGAGAACAATGCGACCACCATATACCCCAGCCACCATTAGTAAGCCCGATGGATCTTCTATTGGATCGGGATTCAAAATCATTTATATATATATACACTGCTGGACAATTTCTAAGGATGGATAACACTATCATCCATTGCAACCACAAAATGAAAGGAAGCAAAATCTGGAAAATTAGAATAAGTGCGGGATATACTAAGAAAAAGTTTGCGTATGCAAATTTTTTTTCATGTCTGTTCATCACGTGATAGCGTTTATAAGAGCTTTAAAGGTTTTGACGCGTGTGGACAGTTGTTGTTTCAAGTCAAAGTTTTACAGGAAAGATTTAATAAACGAACTTGAAATTTTTGGCATGTCTTTCCGACATCACTTAGATGATTTTATGCGTGGCCGAATTATTGGAAAGATCAAAGAAGGGCGAAAAATAACAGATGTTGCCAGGGTGTTCTATATCGCTCACAGCTTTGTTTCACGGCTGTGGAAGTCATTTAAAACTACTGGAATGTGAAGTTGGCGGCACGGAGGAGGTCGTGTTAGAAGTACGACGCCTGCAGAAGACAGATATATCGTCCTATCAGCGAAAAGGAACACGCGCACCACAGCTCAGCAGGTGGCAAATCAGTTTCTTGCTGCCTCAGGAAAGCAGATCTCCCGAAAAACTGTTGCCAGATGTTTGAAAGGAGAAGGACTATACGCCCGCAGACTTGTTGTGTGAGTCCCATTGACCAGACAGCACAGTACTGCCCGTTTGCAATGGTGTCGTGAGCATCGCAATTGGACTGAACAGGACTGGGCATGCGTACTATTCTCAGATGAGAATAGGTTCAGTCTGTCATCGGATTGTAGACGCCAACTGATCTGGCGCGAGAGTGGTACTGCTTATCATCCAGAAAATATCCAGGAAAGGGACCAATATCCGACATGCAGCGTCAGTGTGCGGGCCGGCATCATGATCAATGGCCGTACGCCCCTACATGTGCTTGCGAATGGGACTATGACGGGCCAACGATACATTAATGAAGTTCTACTTCCTCATGTTCGTCTTTTCCGTGGTGCTGTCGGTGATAAATTTGTTTTTATGGACGACAACGCAACATGTCATCGAACACTCACTGTTCAGGATTGTCTAGGCAGCGAGGGTATTCAACACCTCGTATGGTCATCACGTTCTCCAGATCTAAGCCCCATTGAAAATGTTTGGGATGCTTTGGGGTGGCAAGTTGCTGGTCGAAACTATCTCACCGACAAACAAGAACACCCTCATCCGTGCACTCCTAGAGGAATGGGATAAATTGCCTCAACAGCTGTTGGATAATGTTGTGCAAATTATGATACGATGTGTGGAATGTTGCATTACACTCCACGGTGGACATATCCGGTACTGATACCTTTCTTCAAGGTGTCTGCTGACTTTTAGATGCATTGTTCCAGTTTTCCGTATGCAGCATCAAATGAACATTTTTCTTTTCTTTCGTATGTTTCACACCTTTTGTACTTTCCAGAACAATAAATATTCTTTATTCTAATGTCTGAACAATATGGCAACTATATTTTATCCTACAGGCCTCATGTCTCGCTTAATGTTATGCTACATTGCAATTGTGATCCAACCTTAGCAATTGTCCAGCAGTGTATATATATATATACATACATACATATATATATATATATATATATATATATATATATATATATATATATATATATATATATATATATATATATATATATATATATATATATATACACACACTCGACATTAGTATTGAGAAAATAAAATTGAAAAAGGAGCCGATTTGGATAAAAATTCTACTGTCTGTATAATCTTTATTATCAGAACTAACTGTATAATCTTTATTATCAGAAAACAATCTCACTTAAGAATTATTTCCGTAGTTAAATTGGTTCAAAGTGAATATAGTTATTTTATAGATTATATTTGCGTCAATCGCTTCTAATAAATTTAAAATATATATATATAAATGAGAGCTGACTGTTATATATAAATGCAGATGTTTCCAAATTGGGCGATGTCACAATCGCCGTGACGATGTCGGCGATGATAGATCGTTCGCTTTTGACGTCATTACAGCTTTCTGGTAAGAAAAACCATTTCTCTGGGTATATTCAGATTTTACTATGGATTACTCATTGACATCGATCATCGCTTAAACTTTTTACGTTTAGGGACATCTCAACCTTATCGCTTACACAAGTTTCTCTGATAACGTTTCTTTACCCACTTTTATCAGAAATCGCCAGGGATGCGTCTGATCTCGGAGTATTCGTATTTCTACACTTATACTTTGAGTGCTCTGCTCCCGATCCCGTTTTCTGAAACACTCGTTGCACAAATGCATTCTATTTAAAAAACGAATAAGAATAAAACTCTATTAATTATCTTCATGATTGAAGCTTTCCATTTCCTCCAATCGATCATTTGAGTCGAGAATGCAGTAAAGTGAGTGAATTTTTATATTCAGAAGAATAGTTAGTAGATTCGAATCCCACTTCAAGATTGGATGTCACGGAATTTCAGTGATCAAATAAACTGAATTTCACGGATGAAACATTAATCGCTATAAATAAACATCTGCAGTCACATACAAATCAAAATAATACGACCGCGTATCAATATATATATATATATATATATATATATATATATATATATATATATATATATATATATATATATATATATATATATAAACTTTGATCCAGAATGTAAATATATCTTTTATAATCGAATATTTGAAAAATATATTACACCACTTCAAAATTTAAAATATGTTTTAGAATGTAGCATTTTGTTGTAGAATATGAAGTATTTCAAATTTAGCACGAATGTGTATATAGAAATATTTTATATTCTTACAAAAATCAAAGTGTATAACTCCAAAGTTTGAAATATACTGTATTTCAAAATTAAATAAAGTTATACGTCAATTCTTTATTAAAATATATTTTATTCTAAATTATATTTTAAATGAAGGAGAGAGAGGGGTCTATTATACGTATTATAAAAAAAACATAATATCGCTCTGAACAAAAATATAGTTTAAGTAAATAATTTTAAATTTGAATTGTTATATTTTGTTTTCGAAAGGAAAAATCAGTATCGCATGTATTTTTGTCGAGAAAATCATTTAATATTTTTGCAAACGAAATCGATCATTTCCCAAAAGGAGAATCATAGTTTTCCCAATATGTGGAATTCTTTGTTTCTAAGAAGGGAATTCTAAGGGTAAATTAGCGGGAGAAAACTTTGACTCTATATTTCCCCACACAAATTTCAATTTATTAACTATAAAGTGGCTGTTTCCTTCGTTCCTACTGAGATCATGATTACGCTACTTTATTACAATTCTTATTGGTTTAAAATATCCATGACGTCGGATAACATTTCATCTACGACACATCGTATTGAGAAGGCGTCGTAAATCCAATTTATCGACGCATTTGCTGCCTGACTTCAACTCCCATTTTTCGAGAGGTTACAAACAAGGCGAAGTTCAACATCAAATGTCTGAGTGTCGTCGGCAATGAGAAAAAAATTCATTCACGATTTCTACCAGTAATAAAGCAGTATTTTTTAATTATAATTTTTTCAGTTTGTAAATAGTTTCAAAATCATGTAAGCTATTTGCGGTTCTAAAAAATTAGTTTTCAAATTTTCAAATCTTCAGCGATATTGCTTCCAAAATTGAACACGCTGAAAATAAAACAAAGGAAAAAAGAAATTGAAAAAGACAAAACATACACGTTATGGTTGGTTTAAATCAGCAAGGACGATTTAAATTTTATTCCTTCTTTTTCTATACAAAATCGCTGAAAATGAATGAAAAATTTTCTCTCGCATTTCATTTTGGATTTAAGATCACCGATATCTTGGCATTCTCATAAATTTCAAGCACAATTTTCATAAAATTTCATCTCAGTATCTGTTGCAACAGAATCATCAATTACTTTGCCTTTGATCATTTACATCTTGAAGATATTTCCATGCAATTTTATAATCCGGTATTTTCCTGCTGAAGATATTTTTAGTACCGATAAAAAATTAGTATTTTAATTATCATAGACCTATCAAATTTGTTTCTTTTTAACCTTTAAATATTTTTACGTAAATTTTAATAAGGTTTGAAACCCTGTGCCGTAGTGGCAGCTCCTAAGCCACAGTCTGACGTTCGGTCCTCGGACTGTGTTAAAGGTCGACTCACCCCTTCAGTGGCTCAATGGAACTGAACTGAAGTGAATCGCCCGCCCTGTCTAGTGGTAAGTGCCTGATGGCGGATAGGGAAGTCCTAGGTTTAAATCCCAGTTTGAGCGTAGGTGTATCTCTCTTTGTCTATCTTGTCTTTGTTGTTTCTTTGTGAGAACGGGTTGTGAATGGTTGTTTACTCTATAAAAGCGGGTTCTTATGGCATGTGTATACTGTCAGACTCTAAATCAAAATAAAGTTCAGTTGGAAAAGTAGAGCAGCGCACCCCATAATGCCAACCTAGCCGGCACAAGACAACAACTAAACTAAATGCTGAGGGATTCGCGTTATTCTGGACATTTAACCCGGATATACGCTTCGGGCCCTAGGTCGTCCAATCATGAAAATAGATACAGGCACTGTAGGTCTCGGTCCCCGTGTGGGCTGTGGTGCCACACAGTTTAGTTTCTTTCTTTCTTTTTTTAAAATATTTCTTGGTATTAATTTTTGGTATCCAAAAAAGGGTACTGTAATAATTTTATTAAAAATTCCTTATATAACCAGCATGTGGGAACATTTATTCTGTATTTTTCACATAACTTGACTTTCCACTATCATTTCATTCAAAAAAGAAAACCCTTTCTTAAAAAAAACTAAATGCCTTGAAAGCAATTGCAAGTAACAGGTGGGATGCACGAATATTTCAGTTACTAAAGATTGTCCAGTCTTATGTTATCAATGGTTTGGATTATGGATGTTGTGTATTCGTTACTGCCAGTAAATCAGATCAAGCAATTCTAGAGACTCCGTATCACGTCACCTTAAGAATTGCTACAGGCCTTCCTAAATGGACATTCATCCCGATTCTTCTTCCAGAAGCCGGAGTTGTTCCCATATCAAACAGGTACTAGATTCTCTCCTTAAGATTCTGTGTACGAAACATTTGCAAACAAAAACAATCTCCTTGTGCTATTTGGTGAAATAAAATATTCAATCCCATGAATAGAGGCCAATCCTTGGCTCTCAGAGCAAAGAATTCGCTTCTTCCCGAGGAATTCAAGAAAACCAAATATTAAAAATTCCAACCAAATATTAATTGATTTGTTGTACGGGTGATATGCGGTGTAAATTAACCAGAGGGCTATAATCATGGCTTAAGTATGTCCAATGCCAACAAAGACCCACCGAGTACAGGCGATATACATGCTCGTTAAATCTGTGGAATTAAAAGTCATGTGGCCGATCGCTGAGCAGTGACTATGGGAGTAATGGTCTGGACAAAATTTCCTCCCCCTTCAGATCAATATCAAAGTTGATAGAGTGGGTCTTCTGGTGGTGCCATCTATCGGAGGAATTTAGAGCAAAGTCGTACTTTCACCTTCGCAGTGCTCTGATTAAACGAAAGACGCACCCTAATGACTTAAATTCGCACAACCGATTGCATAGCGAGCTTCACTTGTCCAAGTGTCACAAGAAACAACATCATGCCTGATATCATACATATACATCCTCTTTTGTTCTTTCTCATTTGTATAATGCATGGCCTTTATGAATAAATCACGTTTGTTTTGTTTCTGCACCTTCAGTGTCCGGTTTCGACACTATCCTTAATTTATAGCCATATGTGAATTTTTGAAGCGATATATTTTACTAGAAGTTCATAAGTTTGAATTTAATGAAATATAAGGCGGTTTAAATTAGAAATTTAAATAGAGATTGATTTTTAAGTTATAATTAAAAATTAATTTCAACACAGAGAATGATTGAATTTCTTTTCTAAATCAAATATTTTTAAAAAATTTATTATACATATATATATTTGATATAAGACATTAATTTATTATTGAACTATGTCAAGATACATAAAAATATTTCTATATCATAAATAGTACCTAAAATTTGAATTTCAAAATACTTAAATTTATGAGCTCCTTAGAAAATCTTTCTAACGCTTGTATTCATTAATAATTAACGCCTAATAAACGAAGAAACTATGACCAAACTTAGATTAAATCTTAAAATATACGGCATATATTTAATACAATCCCTTTGTCGGGAATATTTGGATTTTCGTGGTTGCTCCGCCAAACGCCACATTCCATTGCCTTCTTCGGCAAATCTAAGCGATTAGAGTCACAGCATTCTGGACCGGGGCCGTCGCGAACTTCGCGTTGGCCCCGGCTGGATGGGTCTTCATTGTACTGTGTGATGAGGAGTTGTAGGTGGAACCATTGATGCCTGGGGAAAATGTGATTGGAAACCAAAAAGAATTGTGATACAAAAACAAAAGAAAAATGGTACTTTTCTACTGAAACACATTTTCTAACTATAAAATTTAATTGGATTTTTATGCAGTACTTATTTTAGCTTTAATAAGAAAGTTCAGTAAAAATTTTGATACATCTAAAATATAATGTAAATGCTCTTACTACATTTATCTGCATCCAAATAATGATTACCTAATGTTTTTTTTTCCAATTTTTCCACAAGAGGGTTGAACCCTATGCCACAACAAGGCCAGAGACTGCTACTCATTTGTCGTTACCCAGCGGGCACCTATGAACCAAGTCACGGAGGCGAGTAGCGTTACCCGCGCCATACCACCACAAACCCGTTTATAGGGCTGGACACATTCATACAACATCACAGTAGAAAGAACAGAGAAGGAAAGAAACATCCATGCCCGAACCGGAATTAACAGCTCAGGTGTCAGGAACGTTAACCACTCAGCCAATCGGTCGGCTGATTACCTAATGTTAATGTTACTAATTTATCGCAATTAAAAATCATAGATTTAATTTGTAATTCTGTTTTCAAAATCTACTTTTTTTGTTTCTATTAAAATAATTTTCTATGAATTGGTTCTAGTCAAATTTGCCAGTTCTACTCCACTCATGTGGCATTATAATTAAATTTTGGTTATCATCCAATCAATTGATTTCAACAATATATCAAATATTTATTTTCGATGCTAATGGTAGTGAGATCAAAATTAGTTTCGTTATTTGTTAATTCTCGTAACCATCGAAAAGATCATATATTATTTAATGAATAGATTGAGAATATGAGTTTATATTACTGTAAAGATTACGGCTAAAATTTCAAACACTTTGACAGATGTTTACAAGTTAATTTTGGTTACTGAAGTTTCTCTCAAATCACTGAGTAAGTATTTTGAGGCACAGAAAAATCACGTTCATTGTTTTATAAATAACAATTTAAAAATATGTAGACAGTCTCAAATGTAGATTTAATTGCCATTGGTATTTATTTTTACATCTTTTTTATTTTACATTTATGGTTTATAAAGTAAATGCAAAATTTGTTTTTACTTAAAGAAATCACTGAGAAAAATATATTTCGTTGTGTTCTTTAACAAAGATTGTTATTTCTTGTCACCAAACGTGTTTCCGTACGAGTTTGACGAAAATAAATGTTGCCCACGCACTATGCAACGGTACAAAATTTAAAAAAAAAATTGATTTAAAAAAATATAAAAAAAATTTTTACTTATTCTTAAACATAAAAATAAGATTTTATAAGTGAAAGGAAAAATGTGAGCAATCGTTTTACTGTACCCATAATTATTATTTTCAATCTATTAATATATTTTTTAACTATATTGCAGTTTAAGGTACTTCATGAGTTTGCTCTTTTGTCATTTTTTACAATGCAATTAAACATAAAATTGTTCTATTTTGAGTGTTATACAGTTTTAATAATTGTTACTTATGTCCTTATTGCATTTTCATTGCTGTTATTTTTATCATCTACAAAAAACAATAAGGTACCCTGAAGTATTGTTCTACCGTTATTTTTTCATAAAATAATGAAATAAATAAGTTCTTGAAAAAATTAATAAACATAGTTAGTAATTTTGATGAGTAATTTATCAAAAGTATCATCTAAAAATCTTTAGTTATCCTTTTAAAATTCTATATGTTATTTTCTTTTAACATTTTAGTAAGTAAAATCAAACATAAGGAAAAACTGATGAACTGTTTTTCTTAAATAAATTCTTTAAAATTTTCTTAAAGAAATGTTTTTCTTAAATAAATGCATTTAATTTGTTAAGTATTGATGAAATTCTTATATAAACAATGTAAATTCCTTTTGATACATCTTTCATAATAGCAAACCTGCTAGATATTAACTGTTGCATTCTTAAAATCATTTTGGTACTTTTTTTCATTATTCTAGAAATGTCAATCTTTTTTTTTCTGAAAGCGAGTTAAATTTTTGAACATCTTATCCTGTTGTCACTAACAATTTGATTTTGTGCCCATTAAAGAGCTATTTTTAGTTGTCCTTGCTGTTAAGGTATAACATGATTTTTTATTTGATGAATTAATAATATTTCTAATACTTGATTTCTTTTTTAAAACTGAATTAATGTAATATTTTTAATTGTACTGCAAATTAATTGCTTGAACTCATCTTTTGTTTTGAATGCAAGATAATGTTTTTCTTAAATAATACTTCCATCAGATAAAGTGTATATCATGCAGCTATTGAAATAAGGCTTTTGATAAATCATTTTTCAAAATGAAAAGATTAAGAAACTCATTGTTGTACATTATGGCAATTTATAATTCTGACTTTTGTATATATTGATATAATAGGAAATAAGTAATTTCAGGTATATTTCCTTATTTCAACTAACCATTTGATCTGAGTTGTATTTTCTTAATTTACAAAGAAATGGAATTAAAATAAAAAATTACTTCTATTATTTTTTGTATAATATAAGAATTGAACATTCTATTCAAAAATGTTTCATTAATTTTTGAATTTAACAAAGAAAGTTTTTATGTAATAAAAATATTTCTCAATTTGTATAATTTATCTTATTTTAAATTGTGTATAATTATCCTTTTTTTTAGCATTCTGAGGGTAAATGACTATCATTTTGAAATTTATTTGGCATATATTTAATTTATACAACTACCTTTAAATAAATCACTAGATTATAATATTATAATATTCTGAGCTTCATTGTACATTTACAAATACTAGAGAACAATGCATTTTAAACTATAATTTAAGTATAATTTGATTTATTTTCAATTATCAAAGTTTTTGACAAGTTTATTATTTATATTATGTCTAAGAAATATAATTGCTGGCTTAGTTTCATATGTTGAAAAAGAATGTAGAGAATCTTGCTTCTCTTCTCTTGATCTATGAATATATGCCACATACTACTAGAATATATATATATATATATATATATATATATATATATATATATATATATATATATATATACACACACACACACAGGTCCATTATTTTGATACTACCTATATAAATCACTTTAAGTATGAAAAATGAACAATGTTAAATTTGAAATTGATAAATGTTATAAGTGTTTTTCATGTATTTGTATGTTCTATATCATGAAGAAATGATTTTTTAATTCAATTTTGATATTTAAGTTAAAATAGTCAAAATTTGCAAAACTTTTGAAAACTATACAAGAGTAAAATCACTTATATTAGTAAAAGAGTATGTAGATGTATTCATCAATTAATGGTATTCTTTGATATTTTGGTACTATCTTTGTTAAGAATAACATGTTTACTTGTGTTTCTTCTCCCCAAGATAATTGGCAATAAATTGATGGATTGATGTGACAAGCATTATTTAAAAAGTTAATAAATATTGCAGGCTATTGCAAACTTATATCATTCGGTCTTGCAGCATGATGCATTGAATTAATAAAGTAACTGTATTGTAAAAAATAGCACTTTCAACTATAAAAAGCCACTGCTGATGATAAAGTTCAATATATGATCATTAATCTAGCATTAGAAAATCCTATTATATTCTGTAAACATGACAACCATCTCAATTGATAAACTAATTTCCTATTGAATCAAAACGTCTCGTTTTGAATTTAAATATCTTGAAAATAGAATTTTAACACTGTCTTGAATAAATAATTGTGATCTCATGAACTAATATAACCCTCTCCCACTGCACAACCACCATAATTTTATTTTCTCTCCATATAGGTTACTTGATGTCAATTGAATCTGGTAATTTTGAAAAGTAATCTATAGGAGATTTTGGGATTATGAGTCTCTTTAATAAAATATTTATCAAAAATTTGAATTATTCAGGTGCCTTTTTAAGGCCATGTTTTATTGATATTTTTCTAAATTAATGTTTTTTTTTTATTTAAAGGCTTTTTAATGAAGGGGCAGCTTTAAGTATATTTGAATAACATCCATTTGACAGATGAAGTTAAAGTGAAATCCATTCTTTTAATAGATTCTGTTAGTGATCAAACCATTATGTTATGTCTGTCTATATTAAACAATAAGTTAGCTTGATATTTATTGTTTAATTTCTTTTGTTATTGAATAGTTTTCCTTATAGGTTAAATATATAATATTGATATTTAAATGAATGAAAGAATGGAGATCTATTTAAATAATAAATTAGCAAAGAAAGCTCTCGAAAACCTTAAGATTTATTATTTGTGTATTAGTTTAGAAGTTGGATTAAATTGAGCAATATAACATCTATTTTCAGCAAAATATCTTATATTCTTTTGTAATTAACTTTTGATTAACTCTTTATATTGATTTGATATTGTGAAATATATAAAACTCTTTCCTTTGTTTTTAGACATTTGAACAATTCCTTACTTTAAAATTTCATTTTGAAATTTATCTTATTGCTTGATAATATTTATTTAAATGATGATTTCAAATAATTTTTCTACTGCAGATTAAAAGGTAACTGAAATATTTGGTAAATGAATTTTGGTAAAGGTGTTAAGTCACCTATAAACATATTTATCACAGAAAAAAAGTTATGTTTATAATCCCAAAATCCCCTTTGATTCTTTTTCATTTAAAAAAATACCTGTGATATTTGAAAAAAAATTATATTCCAGCAAAAAAAAAAGTTTTTTTTTTTTTAATTTTTAATAAATTTGTAATTTTTACTGAAAATGTGTAGTGTTAAAATGTAACATAGAATGAAGTTTATATGATAGAGTGTATTGTAATTTATAATAAAAATTATTTTTAATGTGTTCATTTTCATATGTTCACACCATTTTTGTTCTATTGAATTTTAAAATTATGTTCAATGAGTTTTTTTTTTTACTCATTTTAATTTGTTTCTAAAGAAATTTTATAAATCGTCATAATTATATTTGATTCTTATTATCTTCAAATAATACTTGTTATAGTATTGTGACCTGTTTTGCATAATTTTTTTAAAAAAATTTCTGTAGAATAAATTTATAGCAGACTTAAAATATAAAAAATGAAATAATATTAAAAAAATGAACAAATTTTCTGTTTTTTATTTCATATCTAAAAATACTCCATCTTCTATATATATATATATATATATAAAACTAGTTTTAAACAAATTTCTTAAAATGAAACTCATTGTGATTTTTTTTTGGTGTTGACCCATTCCTGTCCTTATGTCCTGCAATGCCATTCCCTGTTTCAAAGTTAATGGTGGAAGCAGGTATTATAAGATTTAAAGTCTCCAATGTGTATCCACTCATGTTGAATGCAACTTTCTTGTTGATATATGTGCATTATTTTTGCAATATCTCTTCATTCTCCAAGTCACTACCTGATTTTAATGTTTTTGTTCAAGAAAGAAAATTCTCCTTAGAAGGGTCCACTCAAAGAAATCCAGACATTCACAGTAATATCCACTTGAACCTCAGTCCAATAGAGACATTAATAATTAATCTGCCTTAAAAAAATTGATATCATGATAATAAAACATAATAGCATTTTGAGAAGAAATTTTTTTCTCAAAAAGCTTCTTTTGATGATGCTGGAAGAATGTTTTCTCTTTTGTACATGTATATACTTCTCCCATAAGTATACTTCAACAGATTAATTTTTCATAATGTTGATTTGGCTCCAATCCTATCATGCTTGTGTGGTTAAGCTGTAGTAAAGTTACTAACACTCTGGCATTTAATTCAAGAGTATATTAATTGAATTTCTATCTTTGGCATGTCTTTGTGTTTTTTTCCAACGTCGGGCACTTGAGGGTTGAACCCTATGCCACAACAAGGCCAGAAACTACTACTCATTTGTTGTTACCCAGTGGGCACCTGTGAACCAAGTCACGGAGGCGAGTAGCGTTACCCGCATCATACCACCACAAACCAGTTTTATAAGGTGGGCCACATTCATACATCATCACGGAAGAAAGGATAGAGAAACACAGAGAGAACAGAGAAAGAAAGTAACATCCATGCCTGAACTGGGATTCAAACCCAGGACCCACAGCTGAGGAGTCATGAGCGCTAATCACTCAGCCATCGGTTGGCACATGTCTTGTTGTAGTCTTTCAGAATCTATTTTAAATTGCTTATTGTCATCTAATTAATCCTTTTGAACAAAAAATGACCATTGAACTACAAAGAAAGCAATAATGTTTGGATCAAACTGCTCATCCACACAACACTTAATGGGTTTAATTACTCCTTTGAGCTTAAGTGTGTTTCATTTAAAACTGTAGTTTCAAGTCCAATGAGAAATAATGATGGCAGAGCTTAAAACCAAACTGTTTTCAGTTATATTTTTCTTTATTGTAACAGGCTGAGCTATGAACATGTTTTATTTATTAATAAAATGTAAACTAGATATTCTTATTTAACAGGAATACTCAATGTGACTAGATATTATTTAATTTCAACTAGCTTTTTATGCTATGACCCTTATCCCATTGTTATGACTGTATGTTACTGATTTTCTGTAATCTTTCAATGTCTTATATCTTAGATGAAAATAATTTGTATAAAGATAACTGCTTTTTTTTAAATGTAATATAAAAATCTGCTCAGTAAAAATAATAGAAGTATATTAAAAGAAATTATAACGCTCTCATTGATTTCAGTAATGAAATAATTTGAAAAATAATGGTTTTTAATGTAAACCAAAGTTAATAAATTCAGGTTTAGTAAATTTTAAATTTAAAAGATTCATAGGGTTAATTAAATATTTATTAATTTTTAAATTTGTATATCTCTCAAATTTTAAGTAAATTTTTATAGCTATATCCTAAACATATTGCTGGAAAGAGATATTAAGGAGAAATAAAAACTTTATTTAAAAAGTTTTATTTTACTTTATATATATATATATATATATATATATATATATATATTCTTCATTTTACAAATACGTAGGGATAGGCAGAATAGTTCTTAAAATCAAATTTCGTAAAAGAAAAATTAACATTTAAATTTTAAAACTATTTTTTTAACCACATTACTCTCTTTTTATATATAGTACCATTAGAAAAAATATTTAATATACATTATAAAAACATGCAAAGTAAAATTTATAGTTAAAAATTTCTTACTTTTCTTTTAATGGAAAAAAAATCAATTATAGTATCCCTTTTTCTGTTTCAAATACACTTTTTCAAAACACAATTTTTTTCTTTGTCAAAAAGCATTTCACTGTTTTTATGAAAAAAATGCCTTAATGTTTGCCATTCATTTACTTGTAGATAGTTACAACACTTTGTTGTTTTCTACTTGTTTGATTTCTGAAAGTTGTTTTACATTCTCATTTATTATGTTCTTGATCATTTAATCATCAATAACTATCAATAATTTAACTGTAACAAATTACATTCAAATCAGATTAAAAAAGTTCCAGAAGTGAAATTTCGGGGGAGTAGTAAATTTCTTTGTTGAAGCTTATGGATAAATAACCTATCATGAATCAAGTCATCAGTTACATTTTTAAATTACAGTAGTGTATATAATAACATAAGTGGTCAAAATGATTTAGATATCATTTTTCTGCAATGTTATTCCAAGCATACATTCACAAGAGCATTGTACCTAGAATGTCAATTTCATAGAAGGATAGAGATTCCAAGACATGATCACTCCTTTCAAAAATATCATACCATATTTTCACTTGAAGCTATAAGTTACACTCAAATACATGCAAAGTTATAAGTTAAATTAAGCAAGAGAAATTCCATATGGATTGCTTCAAAATATATCTGGGGTTAATGATACTTGATATAAATCACGCACACTAGGATTTATAAAAAAATATTTTGGCTTAGTTTTGATTTTAAACAACTTCAATTTCAGAATCAAAACTTATTTTCATTACACTGATTAGTTAGTATTTAATGTTGCAGTTAGTTATTAACAACTCAAAGTTTTGCAATAATAATAAGGATCAAGTAAAAAATAAATGCAAAGAAAAATGCATAATTACATATCATTGATAACTTATAACATTACATAATTACATGTCATTAACTTTGCATGCATAAAGTGAGTTTGTAAAAAGATTTTTCAGAAATTTAATTAGTAAACGGTAATTGAAATTATTGCATCTATGGGACCTAATTAAGAACAAGAGAATAGTTCATAAAATTGTGAAAGTTGTTAGAGGTTCATAAATCAAGTACCTATTGTATGTGTATATATGTGTTTGCTTAGTAAATATGTATATAAAAGCCTAATAATTGGTTTTTGGAATGATTTTTGTTGAATTAAATTGTAGAGTCAATTTGAAATAATTGATTCATGATGGGATCTATTACGAAATTGTTCTCTCTGGTAAAGAAAACATAAAAAAACATTTAATAAGTAATTAAATATTATAAAGGCATGAAACAAGAATAATCAACATTAGTATTTTTTTCTGTTTGTGGAAAAAATCAATATAAAAGAACATGTGTATACAAATGTTTTAAATGTCAGTACAGAAGAATATAAAATACTAATTTTAAAATATTAGCAGAAAATAAAATATAATTTCTAATTTATTTTGAGCTTTTCAATTATTTCAAAATTTTCCCATTCAGAATTTATAGAGTTTTACCTTACTAGTTGAATTCTGAATTTGCCAAATACAATATTTACAGCAATTCTTTTATTCATTTATAACAATCTGTATGGATGTAGTTTTATATCTAAAATTGAACTTTTCTGAAGTACTTTTTTTGAGGGGGAATTTTTTTTAAAGTTTTATTGAGTATTATTCACACACTATCAGTTTTCAGAATAAGAATGAACTGATTCTTATTATTAAAAATATATTTATTAATGAGAAGTTACATTTTCACTTTTTTATTGATGCTCATTATTGATGTTTTCCAATAAATTCAAACAAATCAATGAAATATTTAATGTTAATAACCATCACAATGAAAAAAGTAAATATGCATATTTTTATATACTTATAGATTATGGGACAATCTTTTACAAGCCATCTTGAAGAGATAAAAGATGATTTTATGAAAGAAGCCCATGTATTGAAAGAATTGATTGAAATTTCTTATGAGGAGCTTTTAGATAAACTGAGACATGTCAATGATATGTAATTATGCTGCACATTATTTTATTTATAGTCATGAATTTATGGTGATATATTTAAATTTTCATGACAATTCTTTTATGTTACTGATTGTAAAATCATGTTTGATGTTTCATCATGTTCAAATTATGATTTTCTTTAAGTTATATTATTGTAAAATCAACTTATATAATTTCTTTAAGTTGAAAAACAATTCTGACAGTGACTTTGAAATAATTTGTAATCTGTTGAAGTTTCCGTTTAAATGTATTATTATTCACACTTAATATTGTGTGTGTATATTTATGATAGTTTATACTGTACCCTGTGTTAGTAAGTTCAAATACTGATTTATATTCTGTGGGATTTTTTTTATATTTTTATTTATTTATTATTTTTTTCATGAAAATGGGATTAGAGTTGAATTTATACTCTTTTATGTGATTATTTACATTCATTATTATTGACTAAAATCAATTCTGTGTAAAGAAATTGAAATTATACCTTAATAGAGCTTATAAATAAATTAAGTATACATTAATGATAGTATAATTATATATTATTTTTCTTATATTAGTGTTAGTATGAAAAATATTTTTCTAGATATGAAAAATACTTATCTAGAAAAAAATTTGGATCTCTATGGCTTTTGTTTTAATTTAAAATTAGCATTCTTTTAATTAATGATTACTGTAATTTTTTACAAAACATTTTATAGACTACTTGTATGTATATATTATAACTTAAGAGTAGCTTTTTCAAACACATTTTATGGGATGTGGATGAAAATGCTTAAAACAAAAATTTGCATCTTTCTTAGAGAAAAATATATAATTATTTTTCCAAAACTCTGAAAAAAATCATGTATTAAAATTAGAAAAATCAAGATTTTTTTAAGTGTGAAAATATATAGCAGTAAGGCTTAATCTAATAATTTATAATCATAGGGAACTCTATCATGTTCAACACAAATAAAATTTTTAAAATATCGAAGTTTATTTTTCATAAACTTTTAAGAAATGAAATGAAAAAGTACTTAATTGAAGAAAATAAAATTTATATTTCTTCTATATGTTTTAGTTAAATATCTTTATTTTAATTAGTTAATAATTTTATATAGTTTATGTATTATGATAAAGCAAGAATATTTTGATAAAATTCAAAACATTAAAACTTAACATAAAATTGCATTTGATTAGTAAAATTGTAAATAACTGCATCATAGTTTGACAAAAAAATCTTTATAAATAGGAGAAAGATATCGAGTTTAAGTTACCAGTCTTTTTAAATTATTTCTCTATTATCTAATATATTTCTAAAATCTGTATGGTTAGATTTTTTTTTCCCTTTGCAAGATTACATTATACTTTGTTTCTGCTTTGAGTTATCTAGACATTCTAGAAATTGAAATATGCTTGCAAGTAAAAGTTAATGCTATTAAAATGTAGATTCACAAAAATGAGTTAGTTATTATTATTCATAGCTATTTAATTTTTATATTTCTCATTTTTAATGTAGTTTTTTACTGCCTAAAAAATTCTATCTCTGTGTTTGAAAGCATTCAAAATGGTTAATAATTTGAATTTGAAGAATTCATATTTAAGTTTACCTAAACAGAACTCGACTCTCAGAATATAAAACCATTGTTCAACAACAGCTTCTTAGTTTATATTCAATGATTTTCCTTTTCTGGCAGAGTTTGTCAAATGTGGAAGAAAATTGACTGGTTTAAGAGCTTGATCTAGACTTTGTTTTCTTTTCATGAAATAATTTTTTATTTTCTATGACATTTTAGCTGTTGAGTTGGCAGCCAAATGAATAGTATTTTGACATTTAATTCAATAATTCATGGGTTTTAATTCTCACCTTTTTAGTAATTTAGAATCCAACTTAAACTGAGCCTGGATCTAATTTGCTCCCTTTTGCAAATAATGACCCACAAACAACAAATTAACAAAACTAAATTGGAATTGGTCCTTTTCTGCAGTTTTTGAAAGAGCACTACTCATTTTGTACATTATTGTTTTAAAAAGAATAAACTATATCTGCAAATTAATATAATCTTTTCTTAATTAGCATAAAGTACACCAAAAATTCAAAATATGTATGGATTTTATATTGAATAAAAGAAATTTAGCTAACAAATTCAATCTGTGTTTGGGAAAAGAAAAAAAATAAGAATAACAATTAATTATTTTAATTTTACAAAATTTCATAAAAATCTTACGTAAAATTGAACTTGTAAATTAAATTTGAAAATTTTTTGGCTTCAGTAAATAAGTTTATTTCCTGTTGCAAAATAAAAATTACTATTTGGTAAATTTATGTAATCCTGATAAAATTCTCAAATTTTATTTGTTAATATTATTCAGAATTGTTTTGCATCCCTTTTTACTTCTCTTATATACATTATTTTAAAGCTAAGAAAGCATCAGATAAAGTATTAAGCAAATTATTGGAAATGATAGCCTTTTTGCTTCATGATCAATAATACCAACTTGTGTTGCATACTGAGAATAGTTGGTTATATTAATAAAATAATTTTGGTGGTTTTAGAAAATTTTGCTTTATAAGTTTCAATTTAAAATGCAAAAATGAAGTGTTACTGAGAAATATGTGTAAGAATTTTATAGTTTGTGTAGAATGTTAAAAGAAAATTTATATGATTAATTGTTAATTAATAATCAAATGTGATTTAATGTCATTTTTTATATCATTAGATTCGATTATTTTGTTTCAATAATAAAAGTCAATAACCATTTTCATGGACGAAAAATTGTTGAAATTGGAAAATATCAGTGGAATTGATATTACTAGTAGAATTAAAAATTTTAGCTAAAGTGAAAATAATTATTTCTATTATTTAATACTTTATTAAATGATACAGATTTTATGTATAAATGTATAATGAATTAATGTTCTCATTTTCCTTATTGAACAAATAAATTTTGTCAAAGAATAATAGTAAAGAAAGTAATGTAAAACAGATACATTTATAAATGTTTTGTCATGTAATGATTGAAAACATTCCTCTGCTTAGTAACTACAGTTATTTGTAACATCACTTTTCTTCTTACAATTATTTTTTTTATGATATGTTTTTGTATTGTTACCATATATAATTTTAGATTTGTGTAATAACTGCTATGGATCTTAATGAAACTAGTTTCAAAAGCAATATTTATATTAATATTACAAAATATATGTAAAAGTAGAATTATTTTTAAAAAATAATATTAATAATGTACTGTATTTTTCCTGTATATAATCCGCAGTGGGGTATTATTCGCAAGCCCCTTTATTCAAGCAAAAGAAAAAACGTGTTGCATAATCTGCGGCAATTTTTCTGTAATTCGAATAGTCAAAAAATTTATACTGCTGATAATTTAGTGCCAAATAAAATAAAAAATATTCTTTATAATAAAAAAATAATTAATTCTATGGAAAAAAAACATTTATAATGATAAAGATCTGTTTGAATCCACCTCAACGCAAAGTGCGATTAGCTGAGATGAAAGCATGACATTGATTAATGTCTGGGAAGATTCTCGTAAAACTTATCGATTTTTAGATTTTAATAACTTTTAAAACGAGGTTAGAACACTTTTTAAAAATAAATTATATTTGTTTGGTTAATAGTTAAATGAAAGAAATGGATTACTTTCTAACTGGAAATGGAATACTTTTTTTCTTTTCTATAGCGCCTGCTTTGTTTTCCTCCTACACGTCTATTACACATTAGTCGACAATTTTTTCATTTGCCTTCCCTATAGCTTTCAATTTAAAATTTACTCTGTAACTTAATAATTTTCACTTCCCTATAACAATATATGAATTTGAATGTTTTCAGAGCTCAATAGTTCAGGTCACGACAGAGAGGGCAGAACTTGAATTCGTTTTTGAACGTAATTGGACAATGCTGATTATCTGTTATTTATTCTATGAAACATAAACCTCATTTCTTTCAAAACTTTATTGTAAACTTTTCTGATGAAAAATATTTTTTCGCCAGATTATCCGCGGCAGCATATAATACGCACAACAAAATTCGGAACTTTTTAACACATAATCCGCAGATTATATACAGGAAAATACGGTAATTCGAAATAAAAACATTAAAATATGCAAATGTGATGATTATTTTATCAAGCATATTCTTAGGAAGAAATATTGCTATCTGAAATTTTTCATGCAAATATAGATTACAGTAAACTTGAAAAAAGAAAAAAAGTAAATAGGATACACTCTTTTTCTTTAGTTAATCTTTTCTTTATTAACGCTTTTAAAAAAGTAGTGTAAAGTAATATTAACTGCACATTTTGGTTTTCTGAAGGAATTTTCAATGATAATGGAGTGTCTTCACATTTCAAAAGAGTTTTTCCTAAAAAACTCTCAAGTACTTATCCTGAGGGATGAATATTACAGAAAATAAGTTTTAAAAATCACCACAACACTACTCTTCAGTGGATGGGATTAAATCTTAGACTTTTGGTTGCACAGAGTGCCATCTAACTACTAGGCTACAATGAGCACTTATGAGTTTAACAATTTTCCTCTGCTGAGAGTTACTAAGCGTAACTGAAGGCTGTTGAATTTTGGCCTCAAGAAGAGCATAAAGTAACAGCTTTAAATAATGTTTATATATAATAATTTATCATTGCAATCAATTTTTTTTATCCCTGAAATATGACTTTCATCTGTATGGATATATTATAATTTGTGAAAATAGCAAATAAGAAGAATCATTTTCACAAAATATTTATCAAGGAAGTACTAAAGTTGTATATTAAATCTGTAAAGTAAAATTGTAATTATTTGTTGAACTTAATGCCATATGAAAACATATTATTTGAGGCAAAATAATTCAAACATTTAGATTTGAACAAGAAACCATCAAAATCTTACTCAGCACATGTCTTAATTATTTTATTATCAGTTTAATCTGTATTTTATTATTAGTTGTTTGCATTCGTTATTTTTGGAGAAAAACTTTTTAATTACTTAAATTATTATCATATATATATGTGTGTGTGTATACACTTTTTAAATGTTTTCTTACTTATCATGCACATTATCTATCTTGTATATATTATTACTTATCAAGTTTTTATTTATTAGTCTAAAATATTTTGACATTTCTAGATTGGCAGTGGCTGCAGAAGGTGAAAGTAAAAAGTTAACATTTAAGATAAAGGATGGTACTGATGCCACATTTCTTTGGAAACAAACTATTAGAATAATTTGTATGAAGGTAAAAGTTTAAATTTCTTTTATATACTTTATTCATAGAAATATTCAATTTTGAATTATATTTTGGAGAATTTTTGAATTTAACAGCAAAAGTTCTATATATTATTTCTAAGCAACTTTGAAAATCTGAATGTTAAAATGTATTAAATTGTGCATTCTGTTCTTAAAATTCACGTCTTGTTTTTGTAGTTTTTATGACAGTTAAGATTAATTTCCCATTTGATAAATTCAAAAGAACCCTATATGATTTTGATACTACATAATGAACAGCCAAAGGCTGTTGTAAAGTATTTTAATATCTATCGTGTAAATTAATTTCACATAGAACTTTACAGATAGTGGGCTGTATTTAGGTGTTGCAAGCAGGTAATCTGGAAAACTCCCAAATGTACACCTCTACAAATGTATATGCAGAATGTAGGAATGCAATGTCCATCTTCTGTTGCTCAACAGTAGCAGATAGAACCTAGAATCTTATGCTTTAAAGAATAGTATTCAACCACTGGGCCATGACTTCCCTAAACTGATAGGATTTGTAATAATTATGTAAATATGTTCTTTATGAGTTACAAATTTAATCTGTCTAAACATTTCTTTACCTCTTTTTAGCTGAATTGTTAGTCAAATGGTTAGTTTTGTGGCCTTGAATCCTAAAGCTCCCTTATCAAATAGAGTTTTTATGTGTTCAGAATCTACTTTGAGTTATATACTTCTAAATCAAATTAGCCTTAAAGTGTAAAAAGTGATTGTAGAGTGTCCACTCTGTCAAACATTTAATTTTTTACTATTTAATTCAATAAACTTATTCCAAAATTCTAGTTCAACATTCAAAAAATATTTTTAGAATTCTGCACTTTTTATCTTTCATTGATTGTATGCTTTCTCATTTGCGATGAAAATTAAATTTCCATTAAAGTACTTATATTGTGAAATTTATTGATATAATGTTAGTTCTTTTGTATTATCCATTAACCGTTTTCTCTAAAATATACTTTGCTGAATATTATTGTTGAATGTCAAAAATTTTAACTTAGTTTTCTGCAAACATGATTAATACTTACTATGTTTTTTTTTTTTTTTTTTTTTTTTTTTTTTTTTTTCCTGAGGGATTCAATAACTGCATTGTTTATTCATAAGTTTAAGTTTTTTATTTTTATCATGCTTACGTTTTAAATTTATGATTATGTTTTTTTGTAATCGTGTTGATACAAAAATTAGGAAAGAATTAAAAATAAAGTTTTTAGAGAGTAGTGAATATATCCAAGCAAAGCAGTTTGCATGTATTCATGATCAGCTCAGTTACAGGTAACTTAATCATTAACTTAAAACTTGTAATTGCTAAAAACTAAACATGTGTTAACTCATGAAATAGCTCAGATGGGTGGGATCACTCCATATCAGTACTTAGCAATATTTTCTCACAGAATTGGTTGAGTGGATAATTTGTAAATACCACCATATTAGTATTATAAAAATTATAATTTTTGCAATACTGTTAATAAATTGCAAATATTAAAGTCTGCAGCCATTTATGCCTTTAAAATACTTAAAATCTGCTCATTGCATATTGTATCGAGCTCCACGGGTTCGTGTTGATTGAGAGTTGAATAAAGCAACCACTTAATGAACACAAGACTTTTATTCGTAAAAACTTCACTAGATAAACGAAATTCCCGCTGTAACAATCACAATTATACAGCTACAATTCGTCAGATACAATAAGAAATAGCTTCCAATCACAGGTCTCAAATACCTCAGACAGAGAACAACTAGCAGTCACAACTAATCGTCTTCATTCACTGACTGTCTTCACAAAACTGACTCTTCCATGTCGGGCTGCGGTATTTATACCTGACTTGGCGGAGAAATCTACCAATTTCGCCAAGGTTCTGGAAGCTTCTAGGCTATCTCGAAAAATATTGGTCCTAGAGCTTAGGTGATGGATGTTTCCAGAAGTATCGATTTCTCGCCAAGTCGCCAAAAATCTCGCCAACCGTCGCCAAGTCGCCAAGAATCTCGCCAACTGTCGCCAAGTCGCCAAATCATTAGGAAATCCGCTTTTAAACTACAACACGTCTAAATACCGCAATTTTTGCCCAAAATGTGAGAATTTCTGATCTGTCTGAGATATTTTAAGACAAATATAATCATTATTTACAAATTTGTAACATTGCCCCCTCTCAAGGACTGCACGTCCCGGGCAGTACAATCCCCTGATAGGAGGCTAAATTTAATATAAAAGAATTTACATTTCAAGAGGATACAGAGCACATTACATACACAAGCAACTAAAAATACAAGAAAATAGAAAAGATTAAAATTATCTATACTATTTACAAACAGACCATGGTCTACTGATTTTTACTCTACATTACGATAAGGAGCTAATCTATCATAATGTACTACCTTTGGTTTTGAAGCAGATGATTTTCTTATACGAACCACGACGTCGTTCAGTCTTTTTAGGACTGTGTAGGGACCTTCCCAGTTGGCTTGCAACTTTGGAGAAAGTCCTTTACGTCGAATCGGGTTCCACAACCAAACTTTGTCGCCTTCTTGGAATTCATGTCCCGTCGCTCTTGTGTCATACCTTGTCTTCATTCTTTCGGTCGTCAGGTTGATTCGGTCTCGAGCGAAGTTATGGACATATTCAAGACGTGCCTGAAGGTCTCGAAGGTATTCCTCTGGCGATGAAGATGTATCCGGTGGACGACCAAACTGAAGATCACAAGGGAGACGAAGTTCGCGACCAAAGAGCATCTGTGAAGGAGTATATCCGGTAGTCTCATGGACAGCACTGCGATATGCAAGCAGAAACAGCGGTAGCTTCAAATCCCAATTTTGCTGATTTCTGGAAACCATAAGGGAGAGGTTATTCAAGATGGTTCTGTTAAACCTCTCTACCATGCCATCCGATTGTGGGTGTAGTGGCGTGGTCTGCGTCTTGTCTATTCCGAGAATTTGACACATTCCTTTAAACACAACAGAGGTGAAATTTGTCCCTTGATCAGAATGAATTTGTAAGGGTGTGCCGAATCTGGAAACCCATTGTTGCACTAGAACCTCGGCTACTGTAGTCGCCTCTTGATCGGGGATTGCAAACGCTTCCAGGCCACTTAGTAAAGTAGTCCATGACAACTAGTATGTATTTGTTGCCATTTGAGGATCGTGGTAAAGGACCCAAAATGTCCAATGCTATCCTCTCAAAAGGTGCTCCTACGTTGTACCGCTGCAACCTTCCTCGGCTACGTTTCTTCGGTCCTTTACGTGCCGCACAGTCATCACAAGATTGGCACCATTTCTCTACATCTTGTCTCGTTTTGCTCCAATAGAAGCGTTCTCGAACTTTCTGTAGAGTTTTCATTACTCCGAAGTGGCCTCCAGTTGAGCTACTGTGCAATTCTTTCAAAACATCTGAAATTCTTGATTTTGGAAGAACAAGCTGCCATTTGAAATTACGTCCATCATCGGACTCCCATTTCCTGTATAAGACACCATTTCTTATATGGAGTGAGTCCCAAAGAGCCCAATATTGCTTAGTAGCAGGACTGTAGGTGGAGATATCCTGCCAACTTGGTCTCATACTAGAAGATTCTTTCAATTCAAGAATTGGATTTATATCTGGGTCTTCTTTTTGGGCTTCCCTAAGTCCTTCCCAGCAAACACAAACTGCCGGCAAAAATCCGGGCCGCTGCTGGCCAAGCCGGTTTTCTGTTGGCCACGGCCAGCCGCTCATGGTTGTTTGATGGCCCAGCTCCGGCCATTACGGCCACGGATGAGTGCTGGCCAAAATGAACCGGGCCGGTGCTGGATGATAAGTAGTGGGCCAACAGATTTTGGCCATTGTTGGCCCTGAAGCTGTTGGCCAGCAAAATTAAGACAATTAGTTGTAGCGCTATTTTTTATTTTATCGGCAAAGACTATTTTTTTCCAAATAACTATTTTTTTGTGATGTTAATTAATTTTCATTTAACTTCTTACTTTTTAAACTCTTTAAAAACAACTTTTCAGAAAGAAATCTAATTTTCACATTTATTGTGTATTCCGCGTGACAGTATGACGTCAGATACTGCGAAATGCTTGAGTCAGCGTCAGCCATTAATGTGAAATGGCGGAATGTTGTGTCTGTGAGCTAAGAGAAATATATGGTAAGTAAGCATTTATTATTTTTGTTTTTATCAGGATAGAATTGTTATGAATGAGATGCAAGAATAATATATTTGTTTTATGTTGAAAGATTATTTAATTACTTGTTAAGAAAATTTCATAAGCTGTTGATAACGTGACAACAAAAGAAAAACATTGGAAAATGTTTGTCATTGTATGTTTTAGAATAATTTCATTACCGTGTGAGGAATAGAAAAATATATCATGCACAGAAGCATTTTTTCATTCCATATATTAGTTATATTTAATCAATTAGTATAATAAATTTTTCAATGCTCAATTTTTTGAATCGAATTCGATTGCTACAAAGTTTAAACGTATTTATTACATTTTTTGTTTTTTACGAAGCAAGTTTATGGAGTCTAAAAATATTCTATTTGAAAGCGCTTAGATGTTTACTTTCAATAAATTAATATATGATATTGTAGCATTTCTGATCAAAAAATTATGTGCGAATTCCATATAAACTTTAATTATTTTATTTTTAAAAGGCTTTCTTATTTACTATTATTTTTAAGTCAATTTTTACTGACCGAAATATTTTGTCTTATAAGGATTCGTGGTTTTAAATTTTGTATACTCCTCAAAGATCTGTTTTAAGGAATGAAAAATTGTACAATGCATAATATTACAAAATATTTTATTGCATATATTACCTGGTTTTTATGTATAATCCTGTCAACCATTAAAATCATTGTGGATTTCTTAGCGAAATATTATTGCATCTAAAACTCGAAAAATTGTATAAACTTGAAAATAGTAAATTTTAAAATTTCTATAGGAATCTGACAGATTAATTCCCACAAATTAATAAAAAAAACATCTAGAATTATGTAGTTGGAAAATTAATATTAACACATATGAAAAATGTTCATATGGAACAACTTTTATTATATAAATTAGTTGTGTAGCATGTTAACTATTTCCATGTAAAGAATGCTGTCAGGTGTAACAGCTTAGTAGTTACTCTTGTGTTTACATTATTATATTTAAACCATATTTTATGTTTTTATTTATGATGGAAAAATTGAAGTATGAATTAACAGTAATTTCAATTTGTTTTAATGAAAATATAAGTTAACTAGAATATTTGTTCCTTTATATTTTGGAGAAAGTGATTAACATTTCAAGCATTTGATGATACTTTTGACATTTTGATCTCTTGATTCTTTTGTAGTAATGTAAATGGTTTTACTGTTATAGTAAATAGTCGACCGGATAATGGGTAAATGATATATCTAATCTTATATATATACACACATAAACATACAATTAAAACATAATTTTTTTTCCTTTACCGATTTACAAAGTCTGATTATGATAATATTGTCCTATATATAATATTGTCAGATTGAATTATTTTTATTTACTTTTGATTTTTCTCTTCAAGGAATTGAAGTTAAATAAAGAACTTAAACATAATTTTAAACAGTAAATTAGTAAGGTATACAAGTAAAATGAGTATGATATGAGAAATAGTTAAAAAAAAAAAGTTTATTATTTTTGATTTCATAAATACCTCTAATTTTAAAATTCATTATACAATTTCTAAATAATAACAAATAATTAAAATATTGCATTAGTAAACTCCATGTTTATTTTATTTTATCGTTTTAATATAGTAAGCATAATTAGGTTAATCCTCCAAACATTTACATATATGTATATATATAATTTCTAAATTTATTAACTGTTTTTAATTTCTCGATATCTCTTTTGTTGTGAGTTTTATTTGTGTATTTTACAGAAAATACAGAGGTTAAAGTCATTTTTGATAGTTGACATTATTTTGTATGTTGTTTTTCTTATTGTAATTTATAACATGAAACGATTAAACTTAAAGGCCAGATATAGGTCGAAATTATTCAAAACACCACTTGTTATCAAAGAGGTAAAGTTTTGTGATATCCATCTTGAGAATAATTTAATCATTTTATTAGAGAAAGAATATAATTTAAGTTTAATCTTATTTATCAGTTAAGCATTTAATATTTTAAAATTAATATATCATTCATTAACATGTTGGATGTGTTTTACAACTGTTCTACATGATGGACCAGCTACATGAATTGCAAATGATTATGAGATCAAAACTTAGAAAAGAAAATAGTATTGCCCAATTACATAAAGGAAATAGTTAGGTCTTCTTTATTTATATGTTTTATCCTTTTTCTGGCTGCTTGCAAAACTTTAATTTGTTATAGAAATTTTTTTTATCAATAACATTTGGTATAAATATATTATACTGGAAAGTGACCTTTAATAGGTATTTTATGGTTATATGTAGTCTCGATCAATGACCACATCTAACCATAAATACAAATAATTTTTCCTTAATATTTTTCAATATCATTGGTAATTACAAGCCAGATAATTTATTTCTTTGTGTTACAATTTTTTAAATTATTTGTATTAACAAATAATTGTAAATAATATAATTCTTGCAAAAAATTATAATGGTAAATAATATTAACAAATAATTGTAATTATAAATACTATTAGCTAGTAAATATAGGTAATATTTTTTTGTCAGGCAGTACTTGGTTGACAACCCTCTTCTGGTTTTGGATTTTGGTTTGACGATCCTCTTCTGGTTTTGGATTATTGTAGAGTGTACAACGTCATGGACTTGGTCTAGCGCTGCTGGCCTTTGGGGGCATGTAACAACAACAACAATATTTTTAAAGTAAAGTAACAAATTATTGCTTATATTTATTATTGATGACTATTTTGCTAATATTTCATGTTAATAAGATTTTGCATAGAATATTGCATAAATAATTCAAAATTATATTTATGTTTTAAAATTCATCAATATTAATTTTAATTACTATGATTTTATAAACTTTACTTATCTGTAATTGTAGTTGTGTGTAAAAAATAATTTGGTAATCATTGATGAATATTCTATTAACCATTTTTTATTAGTTCAAAATGATTTTTTAAAAGCATGAAATACAAAGTGTATGTTATAAATTAATTACATTCTATGATAACCTTGAAAATGTAAAATTCTGCTTAAAACATTACATTGCATTTTTGAAGTCAGATGTTTAGAATTTTTATTAAGTCATTGAACTGAAATTGTTTTCATATAACCCAATTATTTGTCTCTATTTTTAATCAAAGAATTGTCAGAATTGATGAATGTTGATTTTTCATTTGTTACTTAATGTTATTTATTATAATGTGTATGTATATTGAAATATCAATATGAATATAAACTATAAAACTAAACTCTGGCAGGACAGACCACATGGGCCAAGGCCTACAGTGCCTATTTTCCTGACCAAGAGCTCCTGGGCTGCAAAGCACATGTCCTGATTAGGTGCTCAGCATAACGCAAAACACCAGTGTTTAGTTCCCAAGCATGCTTATTGTGGACATAATTTACTAATAACCATTCCCCCTTTTTTAAAGAGATAAAACTAAAATTAAGTAAAAGAGTCCATCATAAAAGATTGTATTAGTAATTTTTTTTATGAGTTATTAATTCTGAATGAAAATTTACATTATTATAGGCATTCACAACCTATTCAAGTGCTTGGCTTGTTTTGCTTTGACTGTAAATTTAATTGTAAAATATTGTAAGTTTAAAAATAGTTGTGTTGGATTCTCCTTATTCAAATAATTAATACTGAGAAATAATACCTAAATACTAGAAAATAAGTGTTATGCATGAAGTTTCTCCAAATTGTAATTTATAAATGTGCATTGAAGCCAAAAATATTTTCAACTCAAATTTGTATTTTAAATTAAATAATTTGTGTACTTAAATGTATCTGTATTTAAATTTTCCAAAAACTTAATCAATTAAAATAATTAAATTTAGTAGCTAAAAACGAAATATTTTGGTGGTTAAACTTATACCTATTTAAATGTGAATACTATCCATAGATTTTCTGATGTTTCTGTTTTTGTAAGGGATTATAAATGTCATTGATTTAAAAAAGAATAAAATATTTTTCTTTAGGTTAAAGTCTTGCAACTTTATTTGGCAATTTTATTGCAATATTCTCTTTGATTTATTTTAACTGGTTGATAGATTGTCACTTTTTGGTATATTTTGCATGCAAGGGCTAATATCTACAGTAAAAATTGTGTACTCCATCACTAATTTCACAATTAAGATGAGAATCAAACCCCTTACTGTTGAATTGATGACTGTGTTACTTTAACTATTGCAATGATTGGCTTGTGTGTTGGTTATAAATTAAAATATAAATGTTTTTTAAATGGGAAAATATTTTTTTTAGGTTATTCTTCGAAAGTATGGCACTTTGAAATAATCATTTACTTGGTTTTTTAAGTATACTTTCCTACTAAAAATTTAGCAAAGAATCGAAAATTTCTTATAGAAACATTGTTAACTAAAAAAACAAATAAAAATAACTAGTGAAAAAAATAATCTGCTGATCAATAAATTTGTAAAAGATGACAAATTACATGCATTTATATATAATATACACAAATAAATATAATACATTTTTTATTTCAATATTTTAATAAAAATGAACTGTAACACTTCGATGACTTCATTATGAGCTTATTGCAGTAAGAACTGGAAATTCATTTTCTGACGTTGTGTTTTAATATGCAAAAACAAATATTAGAAATGTTATCTTTTTTCTTCTGATTTATGAGTTTTCTATAAAGAGGTAATTTATTATATTTTATTTTTCTTAAAATACTTTACTTTGTTAAATGTTAAGACCTTTTTAATATCAAAAATTCACTTGTTTAAAACTATCTATGTAGATTGACATTTTTCTTAGAATTCATAGTTCTTGTAAAACTAACAACAACTAGTCCGATATTCATAAATTTTTTGCTATTGGTAAATGAACTATTTATACAATACTTAGAGCCTAGACTTGTTATAATAGAAGAAAATAGTGCCAAAATATAAGCGAATAAGGAGGAGCTCAAATATTAAAATATTTCTTTCATTGTTAAGAGAAAATACAAAATTAATATTGATCACTGAAATTTAAAGTGAAAACTTATGCACCAATTCAATATAAAAGGATAACTTCCAGCATTTATTTAAACAAGAAATTCTTGATTTATTTCTTAGTGAAAAATTGTATTGTTCTTAAAAATTTTATTAACATATATAAATATAAAGCAAACAGAAAAAAAGTAATTTACTACAAAAATTATCTTTGTTAAAGATTTCTCTTTTCTGTAATTATTTTTTTAAATAATTCTGAATTTATTTTATTACAGGTTACAAAAAGTAATCTGAATTGATGTTACCTGTATTAATTTAATTTGATTTTTATTTTCAGTAAGTGTTCGACAGCAAAGAGAATATTCTAGCATTTCGCAACACAAAATGCTCCAGATCGGGAAGGAGGAAGGAACAAAAGAAGAAAACTTTTAAATTAAAAATACTGTAAATAAATAATGTAAATGGATTTTTGATTGTAAATAAAAAAAAATTTTATACAGGATCTGTCTCGTTCTGAGCCATCATTAATAAAAATATCATTGATATAATATAAATTATCTAATATAAAAAGTTCAGTTTATGTGTGTTTAGTTAAATGTGTTGCATGCTTTACAAAAATACAATAAAACAAATATCATAAAATAATTAACTTAGAATTTTATGTATATGTTCATCCGCTGAATTTAACAACAGAACTGTTAACAATGAAGTGAAAATTTCTCAAAGATATATTAAAATGTTTATTGAATAAAAATAAATAATTACTGCTAATTAAAGTAATCTTAACAAATTGGTAAAACATGATTATAATCAACATATAAATGAATTCTATTAGAAAAAATATTTTAGAAAAGAGCCAAATCTAATATAAATATTTATTTATACAAAAATAAACTAATATTTACTAGCTCATTACAGTAAAAGCTGAAAATTCAAATTTTTGAAATTGTTTTAATTTATATATAATTATTTCTTAAGAAATAAAAACATATTTAATGTTATACTGTTAATATATATGTATTTAAATTAATTTTAACAAAAATAAACTGTAATATTCATAAGCTCATTATAATAAAAGTTGAAAATTCAAATTTTTGAAATTGTTTTAATTTATATATAATTATTTCTTAAGAAATAATATGGGAAGAGAGCGGCATCTCTAAATAACCAAAGCAGATTCAATTTAATGCATTTCCAATATATTTCAATAGTAACTTTACAATATATAAATTCTTACCAATTAAAAAATGGGTAAATATTTCATTTTAATCTGTAGAAATAAAATTAAAGTTATAATTGGCTCCACGTCGGTTAATGCGGCCATTGCCGGCCAAAATGCAAAGGCCCAACGGATAACCGTATACGGGCATGTGCTGGCAATTATACGGACCACACACGGCCAATACGGCATTGCTGGCCACCCAGCGTTGGGCCAACAGCGGACCGTACTGCCGGCCCAGCAGCAATGACGACGAC
The DNA here is from genome assembly GCA_037975125.1 of Latrodectus hesperus. Classification (NCBI taxonomy): domain Eukaryota; kingdom Metazoa; phylum Arthropoda; class Arachnida; order Araneae; family Theridiidae; genus Latrodectus; species Latrodectus hesperus. The sequence goes on from CM075858.1 coordinate 82,924,521, forward strand.
CACTTTATTGACGGAGCCGACGAGGCCAAATAGCGGCGGGCCGCTGCTGGCCAAGACGGCTGACAGCAGCGGCCCGATGGATGCCCGGCATCTTTGTGTTTGCTGGGTTCATCACTCCATGGGTCTGGTTTTGATGGAGGTGAAACAGTAACTTGGCGTACCGAAGTATTTATCAGCTGATAGTTCTTCTCTACTCTAGAACAGTATCGGCAGCTTTCATTACACGGCTTCCTTGATAGTGCATCAGCATTTCCATGAAGAGTTCCTTTGCGATGACGTATTTCAAAGTCAAACTCCTGGAGTCGTTGAATCCATCTGGCTACCTGTCCTTCCGGATTTTTAAAATTTAAAAGCCAGGTTAAGGATGCGTGATCTGTCCGGAGCAAGAACTTTCTTCCATAGAGATAATGGTGGAAATGTTCTATGGCTTTAACGATTGCCAGCAATTCCTTCCTGGTTGTACAGTAATTCCGCTCTGGTTTCGATAGACATTTACTCCAATAAGCAATGACATATTCTTTATCATCAATTTCTTGCGACAAAACAGCTCCGATATTTTCGTTGCTGGCATCCGTATCTAAAATGAATAATTTTTCGGGCTGGGGATATGCAAGAACGGGCGAAGATGTCAACGCCTCCTTCAGTTGTTTAAAAGCTTTCTCACATTCATCTGTCCATATAAATCTCTGTTTAACTTCTGTCAACTTGTGAAGAGGTCTGGCAATACTTGAAAAACCCTTAACAAATTTCCTGTAATATGTGCATAGTCCAAGAAATTTTCTTAATTGGTGGACATCTTTTGGACGACTCCAGTCCTTAACTGCGGAGATCTTTTCAGGATCTGTTCTTACACCTTCAGCAGAGATAATGTGTCCCAGATAGCTTACTTCACGTCGGAATAAATTACATTTGCAAGGATTCAGCTTCAGGTTGGCCATTTTTAATTTCTCCAGCACCTTTCGGATGTTTCTTAAATGGTCTTCGAATGTGCGCCCTACAATAATGATATCGTCCAAATATACCAAACAGGCTTCGTAGGAAAGTCCTCGTAATACTGTCTCCATCAGGCGCTCAAACGTTGCAGGTGCATTGCAAAGCCCAAATGGCATAACCTTGAACTGCCAAAGTCCTTGTCCTTTGGTGAATACAGTCTTTTCTCGATCCTCAGGATGTATCTCTACTTGCCAATAACCACTCTTGAGATCCAAAGTCGAAAACCATTGTTTTCCGGATAAAGCATCAAGTGTATCGTCAATCCTAGGAAGAGGGTAACTATCTTTTTTAGTGATGTTGTTTAACCGACGATAGTCAACGCAGAATCGGGTAGAACCATCTTTCTTCCGAACTAAAACAATAGGCGAAGCCCAAGGACTCTCTGATGGCTCAATAATGTCATTCTGCTGCATTTCCATCAGAAGATTATCCACCTCTTCCTGCTTAGCGAATGGCAATCTTCTCGGATGTTGTTTAATGGGTGGATGATTTCCTGTATTGATTCGGTGCTGCGTCAATTTGGTTCGCCCAACATCATCTGATTTCTTGGAAAAGAGATCTCCGAATTCTAATAATAAATTTCTTGCAGCATTCCTCTGTTTATCATCTAACTCTGCTCTCTGAAGGAGTTCATTAATTAGAGTGTCAGGAGGCTCAGATAGTGTGGCTTGACAATTTCGGTTAATACAGGTCACTGGAGTGCAAGTCGCTAGCACTTCTCCTTCTTTTATAAGTTTTACCTTATTACTTAGATTAGCAACTCTTACCGGGATTACATTTCGTGAAAGATCGACGAGTGAAGAAGCCACTAGTACTCCTTTAACGCTATTGTCGGAATCTGGATATTCAGTCAATCCATAATGAAAATTATTATCTTCTGAAAGAGCTCCGCAAACTATTGTCTCAGTTCTTGGTGGTAATGTTGTTTCACTCTTCGCAGTTATATGATGGACTGTTTTAATATCTGAATATTTCGTCTTAAAAATCGCTATGTCTTCAGAACATGAGTGTAGTTCATTATTTTTAAAATCTAACTTGAAATGGTTTTCTTTGAGAAAGTCCAATCCGAGAATAAATTCGTCATTTATATCAGCGACATATGCCATATGATGGTACACGGCATTACCAAATGCAATGTTTAGATTTATTTTTCCATGCACTTTAATCTTGTCACCTGTCACAGTTTGGAGGGTAATGCAGGGCGGCGTCCAGATGAGTTTGTCACCAAGTTTGCGAGCCAAATCTGTCCTAATGATAGTTACGTTGGCTCCAGTATCGATTATCATTCTGCAGGGAACTTCGTTGACATGTCCCATAACGAAAAGTCCGTTGTCGCCGCTACTTACGGAAGAAATGTGAAACAATTTGAAATGGGGCTTCTGACTCTCTGGACATCTCCGCCCCGCGAGATGGCCACATATTAGTTTCCCTGCTGTGGTGGAAGATCATTTCCACCATTTTTTCGTTTCGGGCAGTCTCTCTGAACGTGTCCGACTGCACCACAAGTCCAACACTGAATTTTCGTGTTTCTGCCACCTTTACTCAATTCTAAGTTACGGAATTTTCGCCGCAGATCTTCGATTTGCTTTCTGAGATCATAGTCCGTATCAGTAGTAGAGACGGCTCTGATTGAGTGCCGGTCTTTACGCGCGGCCTGTTGGGCAGCCTCTATCTTATGTGCGTAGACTAGGGCAGATCCAATATCTTTGACATCGGCGAGTCTAAGTGTTTTCTGTATCTCCGGATCCCTCACACTATCGATGAAGTGATGGAGAGCCAGATCTTGACGTGTCTCAGCTGGGCAGTCCGAAAATGCTAGATGGGAAAGTCGCTGAATATCGGCAGCCAATTCTTGAAGACTTTCACCCGCTTTTTGATAGCGGGACTTTAACTGTAGTCTGCTATATTCTTTAGTGCACTTATCTCCAAACCGCAGCTCAAGCGCACTCGATAGGGCTTGGAAATCGTGCCTCTGCTCCTCCGGAAGCGTCTCGAGGATGTCAGCCGCGTCTCCTCTTAAAGAAGCCGCCAGGTGAAAAGCTTGGGCTCGGGGATTCCATCCATTAGCTTCCGCTACCATCATAAACTGGGTCTTGTATACTTGCCAGGATGATTTCCCATCAAATGTTGAGAGTTTAATATTGGCTAGGGAAGGCACAAATGTCACGTTGGGTTCCTCATGTTTGTTTGATATTTGCTTCTCCAAGCTTTCAATCTTCTTATTCATATTGTCTAATGCTTCTTCAACGTTTTCTTCTATCTCCAGAACTTTAGTTTCAACTGAAGTTACCTTATCTTCCATTGCATTCATCTTCTCCTGAATGATATTGGAGAATTCTTCTTTAACACTTACAATGTCCTTCTTAAGTTCCTCCTGTCCAGATTTTATCTCTTTCATCATCTCGGTTTTAATCTCTTCTTGTCCAGCTTTCATCTCTTCTTGTCTAGCTTTCATCTCTTCTTGTCCAGCTTTCATCTCTTCTTGTCGAGCTTTCATCTCTTCTTGTCCAGCTTTCATCTCGGTTTTCATATCTTCTTGTCCAGCTTTCATCTCGGCCATCTGCTCCGCTAATTTTTCGAGAAGACTTTTCATTAAATCCATATCCATTTTTCTTGTGACACGCTGCATCAACTCTTCAACCCCACTTCTGACACCAGTTGTACCGAGCTCCACGGGTTCGTGTTGATTGAGAGTTGAATAAAGCAACCACTTAATGAACACAAGACTTTTATTCGTAAAAACTTCACTAGATAAACGAAATTCCCGCTGTAACAATCACAATTATACAGCTACAATTCGTCAGATACAATAAGAAATAGCTTCCAATCACAGGTCTCAAATACCTCAGACAGAGAACAACTAGCAGTCACAACTAATCGTCTTCACTCACTGACTGTCTTCACAAAACTGACTCTTCCATGTCGGGCTGCGGTATTTATACCTGACTTGGCGGAGAAATCTACCAATTTCGCCAAGGTTCTGGAAGCTTCTAGGCTATCTCGAAAAATATTGGTCCTAGAGCTTAGGTGATGGATGTTTCCAGAAGTATCGATTTCTCGCCAAGTCGCCAAAAATCTCGCCAACCGTCGCCAAGTCGCCAAGAATCTCGCCAACTGTCGCCAAGTCGCCAAATATTAGGAAATCCGCTTTTAAACTACAACACGTCTAAATACCGCAATTTTTGCCCAAAATGTGAGAATTTCTGATCTGTCTGAGATATTTTAAGACAAATATAATCATTATTTACAAATTTGTAACAATATACTTATATGGTCAGCATATTAATAAATTTACTATTAAATTATATTTAATTCAAATTATTTTATTTATTTTTATTATTTAATATTAAATGTATTCATCATTAGTTCTTACTTATTCAATATTCCAAGAAAATAATATTTTAGCTTTTATAACCTTTTATTATACTTTAAATTTGTACATTTTATGTTCTAAAAAATCAAGTAAGCATTTTACAAAAACTTGTTATACTAAATCCCATTTGAAGTTATTATTCAATATCATAAAATGAAATTCATTTATTATTTTTTAATTATTTGCAAGAAATTATTATTTTAAACTAGGTAACTTTTTGCTTTAGCTGTGTACATTTTATCGTAAGAAATTTTGCTTGAGTTTAAATCAGGATCAATCATGTTTTAAATTAATTTCAAACCCTGCAATGTAAATTTTGAAATTAAACTCAGAATATGTTTTAAATTAACCAATTAATCAATGCCATGTTGTAAGTTTCACTCCATTTTATGCAGATGCTCTCAATTCAACATTGGACAAATATTCAGCAAACAAACAGAATGGTAAGTGTAATCTATATATTTTACATTGTTAAATGGGCCGACCGATGGCTGAGTGGTTAGCATTCCTGACTCCTGAGCTGTAGGTCCTGGGTTCGAATCCCAGTTTGGGCATGGATGTTACTTTCTTTCTGTGTTTCTCTGTCCTTTCTTCTGAGATATTGCATGAAGTGGCCCATCTTATAAATGGATTTGTAGTGATATGGCATTGGTTGTGCTTCTCGCTTCAGTGACTTGGTTCACAAGTGCCCTTTGAGTAATGACAAATAACTAGCGCTTCCAGCCTTATTGTGTGAAGGGTTAGTCACCCAAGTGCCCGCACTTATTTAAAAAATAAAAAATAAAATCTTTGTTAAACAGAATAAGATTCCATCTAAATTATTAAATTAATGCAAATCGAACTTTACTTAATATTTTGCCTCTTCATGGAACATTACAAACAAAATACTGTGAAATTAAAATAACAAAAATGATTGCTATTAATTTTTCTAGAAAAACTTCATCCTGATTTTCCTGGTGAAATTTCTTTTAAATTTTTTCAAACTTTTTAGATTCAGTTTAAAAAATTAAATAAAAACTAATGATGCTTTACATTTAAAATCCATTATTTATTATGATTGTCTCTATCTAGATAAATACAATATTTATGTTATTATTAATATATATGGATTAATAATTATGTTGTATTTGAACTAGTGAGATTTTGAATTTAAATAGACTTTGTTAAATTATCTTTTTATTTACTCAAGAAAATTAAAACTTTTCAGATATATGGATTTGTATTGATATTTAAATAGAATGTTTAAATCATAATACAATAAGGGTAAATATTATTTACATTACATTGTTCTTAAAGAATTCTACTTTCTAATCATATTTTGTGACACTCAAAAGATTTTCCTTCATAAAACTTATAATTAAAAATAATTTATTTGGCAATGGTTGGAAAAGTAATAATGAAATTTTATTTTTGATTTCCTATTCTATACTTTATTTATATTAAGATACTAATAAATAAATTCTTACTCACTGACATATCAAATTGCTATTTCTGCTTTCTATATTGTTTGATTTTAAACTATATGTTTTATTTTGATTTTGCATGACTTTATTAGTATTCATTTGAAAATATTATTTTGTATTTGTAACATATTCATTCAAATAGTTTGTATTTAAATTAAACTGTCTGTTCTTATGTTTATTAATACTGTTTGTTTCCTGTGTTTGCTGGTGTGAGGTATATATGCATAAGAATATATATATATTGCTTTTTTGATATAATTTAATAATATCTTTGTTTCATTTTTGATTGTTTATAGTTTCAAATATTGAGCTAAATCAATTCGAAAATTGAATTTCACATATATGATTCTTACAAAGTTTTGTTATTAAAAAATTATGTATAGCTTCCAGCATTTAAATTATATCTTCTGTTTTTATCTATATTTTATGTTAAATCATTTTTATTAAATTAACATAAAAACAAACTAATTTTAATGTGTGCTTTTTTCAGAATTATAATTTATATTATAAAGGACACTTCTTAATATTTCTGCCCTCATTTCTATTTCAAATGTCTGCATGAAAATTATATTGGTAAAAGTTAGAACAAAGACTTCCCTACTTTTTCAAATGCCCAATATATTAAAATATTCTTTCCAACAATAGACCACAAATTAAAAACTGATTTTAAAATAATTGAATGTTTTTCTGGTCATGTTAATTTTTGAAAAAAATATGTATTTTGTTCCTATTTGGCCAGTAAAAATACTTGCAAACACTGGTTTGATGCAAGAAATTCTGCACATTTAATTTTTACTGTCTCAAAATGTTTCCCTTTCCCTTTTGTTTTATTATTTGTAATTGTTTTCTACATCATAATGTATATTTCCTTTTAAATTTTTCATAGACTTAATGTATTTCTATGTCCTGTGTAATATTTAGTAAAAAGAGAGATATATATTGTTCTTATAAATAAAAAATAAAATTGAGTAATATGATTTTTATCATAGAGGGATTAATTTCACATAATATTTTTGTATTTATTTTCAATACCAACTGTTTATGCTTGAACTATGTGAAACCATTGAAAGGAAGTTGATACATAAAGGTTAAATTATATGTGATTGTAATGTATATAGAATGTTGTAATATATTCATAGTTGTATTCATCATTTGTCTTTACATTACTGAAACAAGTTGTAGGTTTAATTCTTATCTAGGGTTTGTATATTCATTATTGTTCTGACTTTACTCCTTAATGCATTTCCTGTGTCTGATACAGGCGAAAGTTACTGAGAATTTGGGCATGTCCATGTAAGATGTGCACCATCTTGTGTCTAGCATTATTTTATTTCTAATGCTGCCTGTGATATGTTTTTAATGAAAATAGATAAGCTAGATTACAATTCAACTTATATAATATTGATGGCACCATTATACATTTTTCTTTTGCCAACAATTGAACTCTTATTAAAAATAATATGCAAATATATTTATTTTCTGTGAAAAAACTTGGTCATCTTTTTTACTTTTTTTTAAAAAAAAACTAGAGTTTTAAGACCCTTGTGTGTGCAAAATGTTACCCTAGAGAACAAGCAAGCAAAACAATATATTCAACATTCTTATTTTTTATGTGTAGTTTTAATTAAAAAAATGCTTACTGTAATAATTATTAGAAATTTTCAGATATATTGTTTGTAATAAAAATCAAAAGTTAAGTTTAATGTTTCAAATTTTTACATGTATAATTTGCTCCAGAATTCATGATTTTATTTGGATTTTTCATTTTTCAGCATTTTGAAACCACTGGCAGCTCAGAAGTTTATAAACTGCTGAATCTAAAACAGTTCCTGATCAGTTACAAGATGATTCTCTACCACATGAACTACAAGCAAGACACTGAATCCCTCAGAGGTGCTGAAGGACGGAACTCTGAGGACTTTGCGAAACATTTCTCTGCCTCCATGATCTTGGACAAGTAAGTGGCGCATTTAATGAATATATGCATTCACTTGTATTGTGGTTTATGTGATAACTTTAAGTTCGAAAAAGCATTTACAGCTCATTAAAAAAATAATTATTAATTCCAACTTAATAGTTTGTTTTTTATATCTGAAATTTTATAAGTCTGTCTCAGTGATCTTGTTAAGATATTGGGTTCAAGGGATTTAGAATAAAATTTATAAGTTTTGGGTGCAAAAGTAGCACCATAGTTATTATATTTTTGAATAATTCCAGTGTGTTCACAGTATTTAAGTCATCAATATCATTAAGCTTCTCCTTTAATTTAGAAAGTGAATCTTATTTATTTTTCAATCTCCAATTGTTTTTATAATTGCACTTATTTAACACTTTCACCTTCTAACAGTTTAATCTCAAGTTCTTCCCCATCTTTAATATTTAATCATTATAAGGATTATAATAAATAATAATCACGTTTAACCATTTTAATAATACTGTTATGTCAAATTCGAAAATAAGTATTTTTAACAAATACTTTCAATGTTCTTTTCCATGGGGTTTGCATCTACACGATGCTGGAGATATTTTGATATGAACATAAAAGTGTTTTCCAATAAGTTTCATTAGGAAAACCAAGAATTCAAAGATGAACGCAAAAGCACAACTTTATTACAGCAATTTATACTCTTCTACTGCTCTGCAAAAGAACAGATAAAAAATGAAGTGACAAACAGCGCCGCGTAGCGGTCAGGCATAGTTCCTTTCACTTTCTAACAAATACTTTCAAATTCCTTACAATGATTTTTATATATGTCACTATTTTATAGCTATTTTCTGTGCTGAAATTGACCGTAGTAATGATACTTCCACATTAATCTCCTCAGCAATTTTATATAACATTTTTCTTCAAACACAATAAAAACAAACTTGCCATTAAACAGTATAATTAAGTAACAGCCAAAAACTTAACTTAAAAAGTGCCTTTACTCACAAACATCCACTGTTATTAAAAAATGTGTATATAATAATGCACAAATATTTTTGTTTCAATTCTGTTTAAGACCTCTAATGTGAAATTTTCTTCTAGGGTTACATCTGATGCAAATGATTCAGAAGACTGCATAATATGTATGGAACGAAGGCCAGAAGTGACCCTCCCTTGCACTCATGCATACTGTTTGTTTTGTATTGAACAATGGTAAGAATATGTCTTGCACAATAATATTGCTAATCTGAATTTCTTTATTTTTGCATTAATCTAAAAACTATAATGGTATAATAAATGGTAGTCTGGTTGGTGAGGGTGTCAGTCTCATTATCAGAAGGTAGTGATCTCAAATCTTGACTTAACTGAAGATCCATCAAGTTTATGTAAGTAACTTGGAACATGTTAATTGAGTTGTAGTCACAATGTCTTCCAAGTTAAATGATACCTTTGGAGATGTTAGATCACGTATTTGGGATCTTCTGCCTAATCCCTCCTTCTAAATTATGAACTCCCACTTAACTGCTTCATAATAAATCATAGAACCCAACTGTGGCCTAAGTATTGGGAAATATGCAAATTCTATAAAGCATATCCCAGATCAGTCCTTTCTTTTGTGTATTGCTTTTGGAACTACATCCATAATTCTTTTTCTATTGGCATGACATTCTAGTATGGACCAGAGCCTTCTCAAGAACTTGCTACCATTCCACTCTCTTCTAAGTGATGGTTTGCCAATTCTTTATCTTCAATATTTGAAATTCATTAGTAATGCAATCTATCTATCTTAATTACTTTTGGCCCCTTGCTCTGGCTGCTATAACACGCTTTGTAATTGAATATTCTATAAAACAGTTAGAGGTCATAAAACAGTCTGCATTCTACAGGTATATCCAGCAAATTTCATTCATTAGGTTTTTACAATGTCAATTTCTTTATATAAATTATACAGTTCATTGCTGTATCTGTCTCCATAGACCACCGATATTAACCGCACCATAAGGTTTCTTTACTTTCGAAAATATTTAGTTGATTTCTTTGGGATTTAAGAAGTGTCCAGGTTTCTGAGCCATAGGTACCAATTGGTCTTATAGTGGATTTATAAAGTGTCAGTTTTGTCTTTCTTTTAATTAACTTCAACCACATAAAGGGTTTCAGGCCATTAAGGCAGTGCATCCATAATTCTAAATTAAATAACTCATAATCACTCCAAAACAAGACATTAAAAAAATGCAGCAAAAGTTTTCTGGTTTCTAAGAGCTTGTAAAATTAGAAAAGAATTAAATATATTCATATTCTATATATCTATCTCACAGACAATATATCTGTAATGTAAGTTCTATGTGCATAAAAATCTCTTTGAAACTGTTAATTCTATAATAAATTTTCTGTTCAATCATGACCATTGCATTATTCACAGATTATGCTGCTATTGTACCCTTAGAGTGTGTTCTAAATATCCCCACTTTCCACTATAATGCAATTATATAATATATACTATGAGAAATATTTTACTTTCAAAGAAAACTTTCTGCATTATTATTTAATTCTGTTCTCATATTGAAATCTACTAATTAATGTTAGTCAGAACAAGCTATAATCCACTTTATAGAAACACAGCTATTCAGGAAGATAATTGCTGATTTGGGAGCCTTTAGAACAAGGTCCAGCCTGTTACCACTTCAGTTTTTGCATATAATTAATAATTACTTCAGATTAATAAACCTCACAAAGTTTTATATCAATATAATGAAACTCAAAGAATAGAATTTTTTTCTTGATCAGTCATTGATTAAAAAAATTTGGTGTAATAATATTACTAATATAGAATAAATAATTTTTATTGGGAAAAATGTTTTATAATTTAACTTCCAAAATTATCATTGAACAATTTTTCTTTATTTTGAAAAGAGTGAAAGAGTAGTTTGAAAAGAGTTCTCTGATTTCAAACATATCATACATTGAACATATTTATGTAAATGAAAGTAAAAGAAAAGTATATTCTTAATTACACATTTTACTATGTGAAATTATATTACTGTATTGTGCCAAGCTCTTTAATTTCATTCTGCAAAGTTTATGTAATATATAAATAAGTATTTAGACTTATGTTTACTTATTAAATAAGTATTAGATATATAAATAAGTATTAGATATTTAGTATTTAGATACTTATAAATAAGTATTTAGACTTTAAAATGAATTACTCTATAATATTTTATTTCAATACACAACAAATAAATTTTATATTTTTAGTGTGTTGATTTTAAAATATGTTTTCTTGTTTTTCGAATTGTTTAAAAACAATACAAATGTTTGATTAAAAACAAAACAAAATGTTGCTTACTAAAATGAAGATAACTGGATATCCTGATTTTCCAGCATTTCTTTCTTTTTGAGGCCTTATGACTTATGTTACAAGAAATTTTATGAAATTTACTATTGTATTTAATTTAAAGCAGAGAAAAAATTTTGAGTAAAAATTTTTTTGATAGTTAACAAATAGTATAATTAAATTACTTTTAAAATATTGAAAATCTTTTAATATAAGAAACTATAGAACAGTGACATGATTACAGTTTACAATTCTATTTATTTATCTTTTAAAAATCATTATTTTTTCAATTTCTGAAATGTGTTTTTCCTATTATGTCATCAACTGTGTGTCAACAACAAAAAAAGCCTTTATGACAATTACATTTTACTTATTTTACTGCATTTTACAACTGTCTATAGACCTTCTTTTAATGCTATTAATTAGGTATAAGCCAATTTAAATTATTGAATTTTATAAATGGATTTTCCAAACATGAATAATAAGTTTCTTAAGTCTTCTGAAAAATAATGAATTGTATGAAAGGAAATTTCTAAATTATGAATTTGAAAACGATTATTCTAGCATTAACATTAAGAATTTTATATTTTAATTAATCCTAACAGTTTATTACCTAGGAATAAACTATAATAAATAAAATTTCAAGTTTTATAAATTAAATATGTTAATATATTTTATTCATTGTAAATAGTACTTTATTATATCTATGTTTATTAAGTGTAAAACTAAGCAGTCTAAATATTATTAAAATTTTCTGAGTAGTTTCACAAAAAATCTGATAGTCTTATATTAATCTGGAACTATAAATATTATATTATAAGTATTTATTGCTTTACAATTTTATTTGAGAATATTTTGGGACATATAATATATTGAATATTTGCTTATAGCATTTCAAAAATTTCAATGATCTACAATACAGTATTTTTGTTTACTTTAAAGTTATAGATTTTATTATTAAAATGAAAAATCTTAAGTTAATAAATTCAATTTTAAAATTTCTACTTTCATCCCATAATATTTTTCTAGCATTGATGAAATCTCTTGTAACATCTTATTTTTCTTCATAATATTAATATAATATATTTATATCAAAAAAATTATCTTTCAGTTAATAATTTTCTTTTTAAACCAACTACTACAGGTATCCTTATTAAAAACACATAATTAGTTTCATTAAACTATTCATTTCACCTTTTATCTTGAATAAGTCATCTGTTTCCATCGTGGGCATGGGTGTTTGTAGTGGTTTGAAATCCATTTTATACTGTAGGTCCTGGCTTAATGTGCAAAAAATGATCAATAAGTGACAAGCAAGTCATCTGTTCTTATGGCAACTATTTCACTGCCTTTTCCTTATACAATATTTTAGCAGGAATAATTTTAACAAGTGATTCTGAGTTCTAATTTTACATTCTCGTTATTAAGAAAGATTTCAAAGCTAAATTCATTTTGTGGGAATATGCACATTTTTTTCAATATATTTTCTTTTAGAGATGATTGATATTCTTTTAGAAACAATTGATTGTGATAATAATGATTTTAAAAATAGTGTAATGTGCAATTTTCTAATTTTAAAAAATTATTTTTGTATAATGGATCAGTGAATATAATATCCCTTGCTTGATCATAAAAAAAAATCAAGCAAGAGGTCTTTTTTCAACGAAAAATAGTTTTATTCATTTTTTTCTGTGTTACTTATTGTGTATTTCCAATTGCAATTATTTTACACTTGCAAATATTTGTAATTTTTTTAATTATCCAATGATATTATATTTGATTTATCTAGAAATATTCAGCAATTTCAATGGCTGTTTTTAGTTAAAATTTGATGTAATTTTACACATTACTTTAGAGTTACCAATTTATTCTGTTTGATTACTTCAAACAGTTAATTACTTGATTTATTCTTGCTGGTATAAATACTAAGGTATCGCAATGTTTTCTGACAAGAATAATTTTAGATTAATGTAGACTAGATTAGAAGTTTTGTTTTTCATTACATTAGTAAAATATCTTGAATGAGATTTTGAAAGGTGTAGTTGATATCAGTAAATATCTAGCTGCTTGTGTAAAGACCAGAGTCATTATTTATTTTTATATCATTCCATTATTTTTTCATGCTCATATTGTGCATTTTTATTTGTAAAGTAGCAAGTATACAAAAAAATATGTAAAAGTAAAGAATTAAATATATTACTGTAAGATTTTAATTTAAGAGTATTTCCAAACTATTTTATGATATTTATTATAAATTAAAATTAGATTATAATAATTTTATTCTAAAAAATATTCTTCATTATAAATATTACTTTAAAAATATTCTGTAGTCATTAATTTACATTAATTATTATAAACTCTTAAGATTTTATAATAGTTAATGTAAATTAAAGAAAAATTATTTTTGGTTATTATAAATGAAATTGATATCAGAAAAAAATGGAATTAATTCTTCAACATAATCCCCAGAGACCAAGTTTTTTTTGGGGGGAAGATAATTAAGTTATAACTTATTTATCTAAAATATTGTTTTTGAATAGTTTGTGTTCAAGAATCGATGTTAAATTGATGATATATATTACATAATATACTTTCATTTCCCAGAGGAGATTTTTTTTACCTTGTTTCATATTTTTATGGATAAAATCCTACCATTTGATGTAAGTTAGATATAATATCAAATTTAATTACCAACCCTTTTACAACTTTCTTATTAACTCAAATTCATAATTTAATTTTTCTATGATTTAGCATGCTTTCGGATCTTGAATAGTTTGATTCTGAAAATTTCATATTTGGAAAATTAATTTTTTCAAATACATATATTAGAAAATTTAAATTATCTCATAACTAAAAATAAATAGTAACATTTATCAATTGCTCTTTCAATAACATGAAAACGATATGATGAAATATAACCAGGCTGTCGTCTGCAACTAAGAAATAGCATTAAATCAATAAAGTGTATAACAAAACCAGTTTTTTAAAAAATATTTGCCCTTTAATTTTAAGTTTTTATAGGAATTTGTGCATATTGTACCACTGTTCTTCAAAGTGTGTGACAAACCCTATTTTTAACCAAAGAGAGAAAGGTGCACCGTGTTCAGCATCTCTCTTTTCTTCATCCATGGCTGTAGTGAAAGCACTGTATAAATTTTGTTATACTATATACTCTATATATAAAAAATACATAATCTCTCAATTTGTTGATATTATAAGTAAATATCTCTCTCTTTCATAGAAATGAATTTTGAAGTCAAATCGTCATTTTACTTATGATGAGGCATAAGCCTTCCAAATATTCAACAAAATAAAAATGTAAACTGCAAATGCAAACAGATATTTTTTATTATTTCACACAGCTTCATAACAATTTTTTGAAATTTAAAAATAAGGGATTCAAATTGCCAAACCAATTTGTTTATCAAATTTCTTAATAAAGTTACATATATTAAGTATATGACAATTTATAATCTACAGTTGACAAAAAAGTATTAGAACAATAGGAATTTTTAAGTTCTCAAGGTAATAAAATGAAACATTTGTCACATAGTATGTATACTATGTAATACTTTTACATAACTACTCATGGGGTAAGAAACAAATATTCAGAATCAATAGGATTTAAAAAATTAAAATAAAAGAAGATTTGTGCTTTACAAAAAAAGTATTAGAACATCGGACTTCAATATTGAATCATTCATAAAATGACTAAAAATTTTAATGTGATACTTATACATGGTATGTAGTCCATTAGCTGAAATTACTGCATCCAGACGTCTTGGCCAAATCTTTGGTGACGTTTGATGACATGCTGGTCCAGGCATCTTGCAAAGCTTGCTTTACTTGTTATTGGGAATTTTTTCACTTTTTCATCCAATAGATACCACAAATGTTCTATAGGATTCAAGTCTGGGGATTGTGGGGGAGCTACCAATCTTCTGATTGAATTATATAATAGCCATTCTTTGGTTTTGTTGGCAGTATGTTTGGGGTCTTGTTCTTGTTGAAAAATGAATGTCTTCTCTAACGTTAATTTCTTTGCACTATATCTCAAGTTATCTCATAACACATCAATATATGACAAAACTGTCATTTTATCACCAATGAACTGGAGATTTCCAACTCCATTTTAAGCCATACCACCTTAGACTATGACATTCCTTCCTCTGTGCTTTATAGTTTTCTGTATACATTTTGAGCCTGAAAAGCAGTTCCTTTTCTCCTCCAAACTGTGAGCTCATGTTTAGGTTTGAAAATTTCAAATTTATTCTCGTCGGTGAAAATTACATATTTCAAGAAATCTAATGATTTTTTTTATTAATTTTGGCAAATTCTAGGTGTTTTTTCCTGTTGATTTCTAAAATAAAGGGTTTTTTCCTTGGCCGTTTTCCTTTTATACCAGCATTATGCAATACATTTCTAACTGTTTGAGGTGTTACAACCTTTCCTGAGATTGATTCAATATTTGCGGCCAACATTCTTGCATTTCCTGTCGGATATTGTAGGGCATCTTTAACCACTTCTCGTTTTTCTCTGATAGTCAGCTTGCTTGGTCTCCCTGATCTTGGCCTATTATCCACAATACCAGTTTCTTTTTTAGAATGTTGTGAATTGCACAAAGGGAAACATTCAACTTAATTGAAATTTCTCGAAGTGTTTTGCCACTATTGTGCACGTAAGTGATTTGCTCTGTCTTCGCAATTGAAATCTCTTTTATTTTTGATGCCATGGCAGGAAAAGTCCACGTAAACTAAATTTCTACAAATTAGCAATGAATGACTAGCGCTCCCTCGACATTGATACAGTTGAAGTAACCTTGAAGGTTTAATGATGTCACCAGCGCTGTAATTTGCATGCTTCTGCTTCTGTTCTAATACATTTTTTGCGATGCAAATTTTGTTATTTTTATTTTAATAATGTAATTATTTTTAAATTTTATTCTTTTCTTAGTTATAGTTTTCTAAGAACATACTATCATTTATAAACTGGTTATAAGTTTTACTTGATTTTATTAACTTGAAAACAACAAATTTCTTATTGTTCTAATACTTTTTTTGCCAACTGCATTTTAAATACACAAATTGAAACCCATCATGCAGTTTACTCTATTTCGGCACAGGAATATACAAATTTGATTTATTTAGTACTCACACAAGTGGTAAAATTTAGCATTTTTTATTTTTGAAGAATTTTGTTTTAATTTTTTTAGGAATGTATCAAATAAAACATGCCCTGTCTGCCGTGCAACGGTTGAAAATACTGATGAGTCCTGGGTTACTCCAGATATTCCTGAGCCATCTGAAATCAATGCAGAGGTGCAGAAGGCACTTACAGAACTGACACTTAACTTGCCTACAGATGATGATTAAATAAAAAAATTCATGATTTAGCTAACATAAATAATACGTTATTAAAATAAGATTTATAACATAAATAAATCTTGATATCATGTTGTGAATTAAGTATAAAATTATGCTAAGTTACTTGATGGTAACTAAGAAATAAATTTTTTTTAATCTAATTCTCTATTTTTAAATGTTGAACGCTATGAAAAAGGAAGAAAAATATCATGATGCCTGTTAAATATCTTTGTGATAAAAAATTTTATGAATGTTCCTTAAATGTGTTGCTTTGAAAATAATGTATCATATTTGTATATATTTTAATGCTGATGAATGTTTTATAATTTTATTTATTTCTGTTAATAAAACTATAGTTATTTTGTTAAGATTTAGTAGCTTATTATTTTATTAATGAATAAATATGAGCATTTTAGTCACAATAGCTACTTGCCTTTTTTTTAATTTAGTTAAAGAATTTAGCTAGCAATCCGAGTAGGCATAAATTGGTTCTTTCTGATCTAGTTTAATTTAAATAAACATCATATTTTAAATTTATTTTTAAACTAATAACCAAACTAAATCTGTCATAATTTGCCAAAAAAAATTTATAATATGCAAAACATATACATAAATGTTCATATATATTAAAAAATAAATTTTTTTAATTGTTTTTACTACTATTTTGTTTCTACGAGGAGCTTCCATTATGCATCATCTTATTACATTTAGTTTATTAATCATAGTGATGTAAATAAATTGTATTTTTGTGACCTTTATTTTTAAATTGAAATTTTTTTTCAAAATTTTGTGTGTTGAAAAATATTTAAAATAAATTAATCTGTATTGTTAATAAATTTGATGCTTTTTATCTGCCCACAATATCGTTAAATTTGTATCTAAAGATTACACTTATTTGAGGATATTGAAAAAAATTGTAGCAGTTCAAGAAAATCATCCTTAATCCATAGATGTATATTTTATATAAAAATAATATAATTAAAGCAAATTTTTTTATTCCATTATAATGGCAATGTGCAAATAATTTCCACCTGAAATAAATACTAATTGACTTGAACAAATTTATCCTATGTTTTTATTATCAAATTTACTTTTTGTCATTATTTTATTAGTAGTATATTTTAGCAATGGTTGTGTGTTGTTACACCATATTAATTATTCTTATTATTGAAGAATATTTTATTCTGTTATTCACTTTGTTATTAGTTTACAAACAGCTAGAAAATATTGATAAATATAGAGTTTAATAAATTTTATGTTTTCAGTAACTAATCCTCTGACTTAGTGATTAATATATAGGAAAACTTTTTTAATTTTAATTTGTATTTTTAAATGTTTTTAACTTGCTTATTTCAAAACTATTCATATAAATTCGCTGGTAATTTTTTGTTAAAATATAAGAAAATAATTCAAAATTAAGCTATTATTAAAGAAATGACAAGTTATTCTGTTGTTAATTTTTTTTTTTATTTTTTTATTTTTTTTGATTATTTTTAAGCTTTTAGAAAAGCTTTTTTGAATTTTAATGTTTGATATTATAGGATAGCTTGTTTAATACTTTGATTTTTTACTAAGAAAAGTTATGTGAAATATTTTTTTATCATACATGCTAGTTGTATGCTAGATTTTATGAATTTAGCTTTAATCATAAATGTTTATATCTGTTAAAAGTTTGTTTTTAAACTTTAATATGTATTTCTTAAAGAGTTAGCTTCTATGTGTGAAATTTGTCAGTGTCATACCATTCTTTTTAATGTTTAAGAATTAATATTCCTTCTTTTATGTTTTATATAATTTTTGTTTAGGAATTTTTTACTCTAATATAATTTTTCTTTTATTTTTAATGATAATGGCTGATTGGTTTTTAGTTAAATTTTCTATGTGAGTCCATGAATAAAAATAGATAATATTTTTTTTAAACAGATTTATCTGCTATGACTACACATTTTTCTTTTTAATGAAATTAATTGTAGTAACATAAAAAGAATTCTTCCATTATTTTTCGATTCTTACTATTAGTTCACATTCTACCTGTATATTTCAGTTCAAATTTTCAATTGTTAATAAAATGCTTTTATTCATCCACTCAAGTTCAAATACATTTTTTAAAATTTGTGGTGGATGACAAATATTAATTCACTAAAAATTTAATTTATTAATTTTATTTTTTTATGGGAGAAAAAATATTTTCTTTGTTGACCTAATTAAGAATTGACTGTAAATATATTGTTTATAAAATTTTTCATTGTTGACCTAAGTAGTAATTGACTTTTAAAAACTCTTTTTTATATTACCTATTTCACTGATGTGAATCATATGTGATATGAAAAATACATACCCCATATGTATTTTTCTTATCACATCAACTATTGTTTATGCTTATATTAACTGCGATTTTTTCTGAGGAAATTGATGTGTACATGAGAAATGTACTAAACTATATTTAGTTTTTAATGATTTATATTTTATATCTTACTGATGTTTATTTGAATGATGATTAACACATAAATATCCATGATTCTCTCCCACAAAATTTACTATTTGAAAAAATGTTCCTTTTTAATAGTATTTATTCTTTCATCTTATGATACTTTGAATACAAAATTTTAAATATTAACATTTAAACATCAATATAAATTTTAATTGACATCTATTTACTTATAAAATATTTATTTTAGGAAATATATTGTATTGATTGTAAATATGAGAATTTTTAAAGACATTTATAATATGTACATTATAGAAAATGTGTGCATCACATTCGTTATGGTAAATATGTGCCAAATATGGAAAGAAGTGTATATATTTTAATTTTCTGAGCAAGATAGTAGATTTCATTCCAGTTAAAAATAGTGTAGTATTTCCTGACATCACATTAGATTTTTTTTTTTTTACTTGCACTGCTGCTCTGGATCATCTAATCACTTCAGATTTGTTGAAAAGCAGAAAAGTTCAACTTATTTTAATAGTAATAAATTATTATGTAAAAGTATTTAATTTATTATATAACAGTAATAAAATTAACATTCCAATTGGTGATTTTAAATTATTTATAATAAATTTTTGTATTTGCCAGAATCGAAATATTTCATTTTCACTGAGCTTATTTCATCTATTGTATTGAGTATTAAGTTTTTAAACATAAATTTGATGATTAATAGACGCTCGTTTTTACAATTTTCTAATTTAAGAAGTAGCTAGTCCCTGCCTTTGCACCAGAATGATAATTTTAACTCCCATTTACGAACTATAATTTTCAAAAATTTGTTTTTTGTGAATTTTCGTTTCTGAAAAAGAATTTTTTAAAAATAATCTTGAGAACTTGATTCATTGTTGAATAATGAAGGGACATGCACACAGGCGTGTTGGAACAATAGTCAAAAACACTCAATACACAGAAACATCAGACATTTGATAGTTAAGAAATGTGGTACTGAATTCAACTTCTGTGTTTGTGGTGCATAAGGACACAGAAATGGGAAAAAATTCTTCTCCCCCACACGTTAGAACATAAAAAGAGGAAAAAGCTCAAAAATTTGTCCTTTCTTCTATAGTTGGTTTCGTTTCATTTAAACAACTTAGTCTATCAATAATTTCAAAACCTCAGAAAATAATTCTGAAAAAGGAAATGGTATCAGTGAAAGTACTCCCTCTCGAAAATATTGCAGAGAAGCAAAACATCCTGAACAGGAAAAAGCTTTCTCGCTTGTCTTAGAAAAAGGAAAGGAATAAATATTCCTGTTGATGGTAATGCCATTAAAGAGAAATTCAACTGTTTTGCTTTTGATTGTGTGAAGTACAATCAATAAAATGAAAATGTTGTGTATTTAAGAATGAATTTTATTTTGCATGTGTTTCTTATAATGCATTCCAAATTCATTTTAATAATATTTTATTTATTAAAAATAAATAGTTTGGTAAAAAAAAAAAATAAGATCTTAATAATCTAATTCATTATTTTTCTATTTTACAAACTTTCTTTTTAGTGAATGATTTTACTGGTCCATATAAGTTCATAAAAATGAGCGTTTTCTGTAGTAATAAATAAAGGCCAAGTTTCTTTAAAAATATAATAAAAGGAAAATTTTTAATTACTGTAAAATTTCATGTATTGCACTTTTACTGGTTATTTTCTTGCAACATTTCATTAAAGAATATATCTTTTGAGTGGTTCTAGTGTTTAGATCTTGTTAACTAGATATATTGCTTGTACAATTCTTGTATTCCTAGTCCAAAAATAAGTGTCTCATTCAAGTATGTGTAGTGGCTTGGAATACACTTTTGTTGATCCTAGTCTAATTAGTCATCATGACCAAAAAATGACTGTTGAAGGAACAAACAAGTAAGAATTTCCAATTTTTTTAAAGTAAATTTTAAACAATGATTATTTAAAATTACTTTCAATAGACTTCAAGTGGACTCACTGTGGTTTTGTGATAGCACATCCCTCTTCGGAGCTTAAGGTTCAAGGTTCGATCTCAGCTACTGTTGAACATCGCTAGGTAGATGTTGCAATTTTTGCCTTCTGCATGCACGTTTATCGACTTAAAAACTTGTGAGTTCCTGGTTTCTTTTGCAACATATGAATACTACTGACTATCATAAGTTTTCTTCGAGCTGACCGATGGCTGAGTGGTTAGCGTTCTCAACTCCTTGGCTGTAGGTCCTGATTTGGGCATTGATGTTTCATTTTCTCTGTATTTCTCTGTCCATTCTTCTGAGATGATGTATGAATGTGGCCCATCCTATTAATTGGTTTGTGGTGGTATGGCGTGGGTAATGCTACTCGTCTCTGTAATTTGGCTCACTGGTGCCCACCGGGTAATGATAAATGAGTAGCAGTTTCCTGCTTTGTTGTGGGGAAGGGTTAGTCACCTAGTACTTGCCGTAATTGAAAGAAAAAAAAAGTTATGATGGACATGCTTTGTTAACAGCCTGTAAGGCAGTGTCAAATTAGGCCTTAAATATCTAAATTACATTTGATTTGTGTATCGACATTATTTTTGTTGCATTGGACAATTATTTGTTTTTCATTATCCGATTTACTCTGTTCACACTCAGCAGTAAATCATTTTAGTTCCATCAAAAATAATAATGGTAATGGATTATTATTTTTTCCAATATGTTTTTCTTTTCTATTGTATAATATTTCTGATTGACAATATTATAGTTTTTTAGTAAGCAATGTGTGTGGACAAGAATTATTAAATGAACAATAACAAAACTTTTTAATCATCATTTCAGGTATTTCATATACAAAACTGTAGATAATCAGTATATAATTATTATGTAACAGTCTTCAGTATATTAAAACTATTCAAATCAGAAAGCTTTTAAAATTGTTTTTATTAAATTAAAAATTTTAAAAGATTGTAAAAAAATTATACTTTAACAAATACTTGTAAAAAATGTTTGTGGCTAAAAAATTTTATGAAGAAATAATGAAGAAAATGTTATTTGAAATGCATTTTATAGAAAATATCATGTTATTATTTGTAGAAAGAAAGGTGTACAATTTGTTTTTTGTTACAGATATTTAAAAATCATTTTAACATAATATGTAGGAAATCTTATCAATAAATCTTTGTTTCTAAAGTTACCAGGAATGTAAAAAATGTTGGATTTCGTTGTCATATGTTTCAACTACATAATGTTATTGTTTTGAAAATTTTGAAATACCACACACACACAAGGACTCCAATTCATTTTTTAAAATTTCTAACTTAAATATAGGAATACTTTTGTCTTATGAAATGGTTGTTATAATTTCATGATGGTTTTCAATTGAGCAAAATCGTGGCTCTGTAATTCAGTAGTTTATGCAAAATATTCAATACTTTTAATTCTGTTATGTTTTAATTCTTTATTAGTGTAGTTTTTATTAATTATTATTGTGGCGATTTTTGTGCGATTTTTATTTTCACAAGATATGTAATTTGCTGATTGATTAATGTTTGGAATGGTGGAAAGTCTATTGAACTTAAAATCAGTCACACAAAATGTATAAGAAAATACTCACCCAGTCAAAATAAATAAAAATATTGTATGTTATAATGCAAACATATTTTGTGTCACTTACATTCTTAAATCTTGATATTATATCAGCTGAATTATTTTTAAATCCTGTAATGTGCAACTTGTTTGGTAAGTGCAGCTTACATGAAAATGTTCTAAATTTTATTTAAAAAGCAAAATATCCATAAACTATTGCAAAAAAAGTCCTATCTTACTTTTAAAAAGTGGATATTTTCTTTTCTTGGTGTCATTTATATCAAAAGCATATCATGATATCTCTTGTTACTATTTATATTCACTTTCTTTTTGTATAAAATTTTATGTGATAAAAATTGAGAGGTAGTTCTCTCTGAAGGAATTAATATTTCTGATTGTATAAATCTTTTTATTTATTTATCCATCATATAAAATAAATTTTAATTTTAGCTATAAAGCAATTAATTTTTTATACAAATACTTTTTATTTTACAAAGAATATCCATGTGAAATGTATTATTGTAGTCACTGATATTTTGTTATGTTGATGTTGATTTTTTTAAAACTAATGTAAAATTGATACATTTTTATTAATACATGTGTTTATGTAAATACCTAATTTAATTTTTTAGTTTCATCAAGTAAAAAAATTGTTTGTGAAAATGAGCATATTTTACTTGTACTAGTTTTATTAAAAATGGACAATAATTTGTATGTAGAAATATTCGTAAATTATGTATATATTGTGCTATTTTCTGAATGTTTTGCTGTTTAACTTTGACATAATAAAATGTATTTTTAATGTTTTCTTAAAATCTATTATTTATATTAGATGTATTAATTGAATAATAGTAAAAAATATTTAATATAAAAAATATGTATAATTACAGAAGTTCTCTCAAATGGTTAAACGTGAGAGCTTTCGTAATTATATGTGAAATTGTTTTTCACTATTTTTAGATTTGGAAAGGATTATCATAAAACTAAGGCATTGAAAAATATGAAGTTTAAAAAATAATTCTGGAAACAAGATTGACAAATAAATAGTTCCTGAAAATATTTCCATTTATGTTATCATAATATAAATTCGCTAAAGTTATACATATTTCCCTGTCGTGGGCTGCTTAACGCTGTTGCAAAACATTTTAACATCACCATATTATTGCATTCAAAGAAGTCTTTTCATAGAAACTGGGCCAAATTCACTTGTCGTAAGGGAGGAAACCTGGAAAATTCCCAAGCACAAACCTCGACAGATATGCATGTTTTCCAAATGAAGTGATATCCTTGAGTGTACCAGGCCATGTCTGAGAATATTCTGCTTAGTCTTTGCAACCAAATAATGAAGACCCGTAGCTCAGCTCCAGCAAGAAATAACCATATTCTATAAAACAGAGTAGGTGGTTTTCAAATTCTATAAATACAATTGGTGACCTAAACAGTTAGAATGGTGGCAGAAAATACTGCTGAAAAACCGGGATGCTTATTAATAATAAAGATATTTTACTTAGCAGGAGCTAGTAGTTTGGGTTTGTGTTCGCCTTACCCTAGTTGTTCCACCAACATGCTTCCCTGTACTTAGCCCTCAACTGGGCTCTATCAGTTAGATAGAAGCTGTCGTGTGGAGCCTTCGTGATTTTGAAGCAGAAGACCCCCAAACTTTGCCTGCCATCGCCAGAGGTATAATTTCACGTGTGTGTGGGGGACATTGCGACTCCCAGGCTTATCGTGCCCCAGCCGCCTTTAGCAAATACGTCGGATCTTCGGTTAAGCCGAGATTCGAACTTACTACTTTCCGATAATGAGAGCGACGCTTTAACCAATCAGTCCACTGTGGCTCTAACACCTTAGCCTCGTGGTAGGACAACATTCTTCAGACTAGAAATTCCCGTGTGCAATGATAGCCACTTTTGAGCAACGGGAGATGGGATGTTAGGTTTCTATGTGCAGATATGTCAGGATGGGGGCTTGAAGGTTTTCTGGATCTCCATTATGATACATGAATATTACCTACGAAAAATCCTCCCCGAAAACAAATGATGCTGTGAAATACCTTCCAACAGCCTTAGGTCTACAGGCTGTTCACTGTGCCAAAATAGCTTGTGAAATACTTTTTTAATTACAAAAGAATTTTTTTTTAATTTATAAGGGAAATATATAATTCTAGACACTAGCAAAGTTTGGCTAATTCAAGTGACTCAATTTTATTAATTATAAATATCAATTTCTAACTGAAATGACAAATTTAACTTCTATGGCTGTATTTTTTAGTCCACAACATAAAACAGTGATGGCACAAAATATTTGTTTTCAAGATTCATTGAGTGGATTCATTTTCTGAAGGTTATGGCCATCAGAAAGTGATGGAGAACTGGTGTATCTGTGTCGGTATAGAACATCCTACCTTTTGGTTGCAGGAAGATGTGATTCATTTTCTTTACTTAAACTGTAACAATTTGTGTCTTTGGAAGAAGCATCGCGACGATTATGATTTTTTTGAACCCATTTATCGGAACAAGGCAGTGAAACCGTGACCGTGCCCTTTTAGCGAAGGTCGCACTCTCCAAGCTAATAAACGATTTCACGGCGAAGTGCGTGGGAGTGGAGGAAGGCTGCATTTATATTGAACTGCTCTCTCCTCCGCATCATTTCGAGGGATGAGAAATGTTTTCCCGGACTTTTTCCATCAGGGGCTGCTCGCGCGACACACTTATTTGCGGAAATAACCGAATCGCAAACAGGTGTGCGTTTCTTTTCTCTATCGTTCTGCGGGTTTTCTATTTTGCGATATCATTTGCGCAGGCAAGGAAACTGATTTTCTTATTTCGCATTCACACAAAATGCAGTTCCGAAAACTCATCACGGATATTTCTCTCATCTCTTGGAACTTCTCTGCGAAGCACCCCTTCCTCGCCCTTCCCCGAGGGAAGCTATGATACGAGGCATTCGAAATTTTATTTGCATTTCGCGAGATCGAAAATGTTATGAGATTTCGCTGCTGCGGGCACTTATTCTGCAGGGAGCGTCAGTGGTTGAAGAGGTGCTTAACACGTTCGAAACAGGCCTGCGGAAATAAATGCTCTTTTCTGACAGCTGCCTGAGCACAAACACGTTCAGAAATTGCTATTCTGATGTGCGTGCGCGCGTTTTATAGTGATATTTAAATATGTATTTATTTGCAAAATATAGTTGAAGTTTGAAAAGTTTCGAACACATTTCATCATTGGAACTGAAATAAATTGATTTTCATGAAAAAGATATTTTTTTAATCAAAAAATTAAATTGTAACATTAAACAATTTACATTCATAATTCTTACTAAAATACGTTTTGAATATTAGGTTGGGGAACAAGAAATCCATTATTTTTTCAGTGAATCGAATCTCGTACAGTATCGATCACACATAATCTCGGATGTATGCTCGTTGGAAAGGTGAATTTCTCACTCAAAGTATTCGTTTGCTGTTTTCTCGATTGTCTATTCTGGTGTGAGTGACAGGTTGTTAAAAATGGAAGTAAACAAAGGAAGTTCGGTGCATCTTACAGCTTCTCTTTAATAAAAGGAAAAATGCAAGGTAGATGATTGAAATTGAGAGTGATGTTTATGCTCCCGATACTGCAACAGTCATACTGCCTCACCTGGCTTAAACCTTAAGTTATCAAGTAATGTTCCACCACGTAATACATGTGATTGTGACAGAATTAAAAACGAATTTGGAAAACAGAATTACACTATTGCATTTTAGTCTATCTCTAATGTTCGAAGTTACAAAATTAACTGAAGTAAAATACCAATAAAGTTTACAGAATTATTATGGGAAATGGCATAAGGTAAATATTGCACTAAAAATTGTAAAAATAAATTATTCATAAAAACTCAATGTAATCTTGGTGATAAAAATCCAGTTAAATACAGGTGAAATAGATGACGTAAACAGACTATAAGGTATATAAACAGACAATAAAATTATGTATCATCATGTCTACCAAAAGTTCTGTCCTTTCATCGATGATGATGTTGTTAAAACCATATTAGATCAAGATCTTTTTCTGACAATATCGGAGATCGCATAAAGTTTAATTCAGCTGAACAAACTATTTCGGGCCTTATTCGGAAGATAGGGCTGGTGTGGAAATATTCAAAATGGGTGACACATGAATTAAGTCAGAAGAATTTTGATGATCGAGTCATCATAAGTACATCTCTGCTTGTTCGGAACAAAATCAAGCCCTTCTTGAAGTGGATGAAAAATGGATTACAAACAAAAATATCATAAGAAAATTGTACGTTGTGCGGAAAACTTAGTCCTTCCAAATCTAAAACAAATTTGTCTCTGAATAAGAGAATATTGTATATATGTTGGGACATTTGAGGACCAATACATTGTGAACATTGAAAATTGAACGAAAAGCTCAATTCGGAAAAGTATTGTCTGCAACTGGATAATTTAAAGACAGCAATCCAAGAAAAGAGGCCAGCGATATGCCAAAAAAGAGTTCGAAAAAAATTGCAGAACTAGGATGGGAAATTCTATCCTATACAACATATTCCCCTGGCTTATCACCCTCTATCACTTGTTTTTGTCCTTACAGAATTTTTGATGGGGAAAAAATTCAAAATTGATTCCAATTAAACACTGTTTCAATTTTTCGCATGAAAAGATGAAACATTTTTCAAAAATGGAGAATACAAATTGCCCTCACGCTGGCAAAAAGTCGTTAATAGCAATTATATTTATTTAATAAATTTTACTGACGTTACGAAAAATTAGCATGTTGTTTTATTCCAAAAATGGACAGAACTTCTCGGTAGACGTAATATATAGAAGAGTATGAGAAAAGGAGCAAGTAAATGTGACAGATTTACAATATATACATCCATAAAACTTATGCTTTAACTGCAATTTATAGCGTTATGCATCCGATACTGTAACATCCAATTACGAAGAATTTCAATTTCGTTGATTCCGTTCAAGAATTTTTGATGTTAAAGATGTACCTCGTGTGGGTGGACCCGTCGTCGGAATTGTCAATAACATCTCAAAAATAATCGAAATTGACCGCTGATGGGGGTATCTAAAATGGGTTAATGGCTACTTTGCGAGATAGGAATCACTACAGACATCTTCCCTGAAAAAATGTCGGATTTCTTTCCACCCCCTGCCTAAGATTCCGATTTGAATGCTAAGTACTTAAAATTCAAACAAGGGTCTGACCAATAGAATGCGCGTCCATTCACAATAATGAATGAATTAGCATTTCCTTACTGCGCTCGTGCTTCCGGACAAGCACTTCCCATAATGAATTAGAATCCAATGCGCAGCACGAAAAGTTGCTCCAGAACGATAGAAATGCGCGTATCGTTTTCCCAGATGAGGAATCATCGCTGGGAATCGCCATCCGACTTCGGAACTTTCAACGTGCGCTGCGGGGTGTTTGCAGGAATTACTCTGGAGGACCCTTTACGCAAATTGTCACGAAGAGTGTGCATTAGGCGGAGGCATTACCATAAAGTTCCCATTAGGCTGCCATCTTAATCGCTGCCTGCGCTTTATTATTTCTAATGCCTTCATTCCTCGGGGGGCCGCCTGATGAAGACGTCACCTCCGAAATCAGGGAGGAGGAGTCGAAGACCACCGATTACCGGTGACATCTGCCCCTCGCCCTCGGGTCGGACACCTGCGTAAGTGGACTCGCGCTCATTGAAACAACGTGGGAAGGTTCTGCTCATTTCCGATTTCAATGAGCGACTTGGACACTCAGATGGACCTCGCATAATCGCGCCAACAGAGAATGTAACGCATCTATGTTCCTGCTGAAGTCGTTAATGTTCTGGGATAATTAGATAATGAAGTAATTTGCTCCGAGGGGGGAACTAAGAGTTTCTCGCGCGTGAACGGCCTCAGGCGAAAAGTGAATTATCGAAAAATTGATTCCTCTACCAGTTTAGGCATTGTTTGACGGTATTAGATTGACTTTTAGATATATATAAAAATGATGTTCATTACTTTCATTGTTATAATATTTTAAATTATCGGAATCCCTTTGTATTGTAGTTATTAATGCATCGATCATTGATTCTATCGACCTATTTATAGATTGTTTGAATGTATTATAGAGCTCCAATTATCCGAATCATTTGGGATGGGACCACATTCGGTTAATTGGATTTATGCTGAAAAAGGGTCCATTTTAACTAGTTATTGTAGGTCGGAAATGGGAGAAAAACTATATTTTTTATAAGGAAGTTAATGGAAAGGCAATACTTTTACAAGTTGTACTAACAAGTGCTACACTTTTTCATTTTTTCTTATTTTCTGTAGCTTCTTATATCTAATTTATTTTTCTTAAATTCTGAAAGCGGTTCGGATAATTGGAGTTCTACTTCATTCAGAATTCATTGGATTATTTTTATTTGTTTTTTATTCAAATTTTATTTGCTTTTAAAGAAACAATCATTTGTTGTTCTATATGATATATATTGATTAAAACAAAATTCAATAATAACCAAGTTATTTTTTTTAAAAAAACAATACTATACTTTTTAGAATTTTTGTTAAAGTAATAGCGTAAAAATATAGCAACTTTATATCGGAAAAACCTTCTAAGGAATTATAAAAACACGAACCCTCTAGGAAAGTAAGGAAAATAATTAGAATAATAAAAAAGAATAAGTAAAAATGGGAATTAAAAAACTGGAGAATTGCGAAGAAAGAAAACAAAAATAACATAATTCTATGTGTGCATTCTCTTGGCGATATAATTTCATTAAATAAATTTTACTGATATGTAGATTTTAATTCATGTCACTTTCCTGAAAACTTGTTTTGTAAGAAATCTTTAAACTTGCGGATGATTTATTTTTTCACCTGCATAAAATTTTAAACTGTTTTCTTGTATAACATTAGTAATATTTTTTGAGATTAAAATCACTCTTTCAATCGCCATTTCCGAGGCACCCTTGGCGAAATATTCTTGGAATCGGGTTGAGAACACACTTTTCCGATTCCTATCAGGGGGAAGTGTCAGGGGAGATGTTAAATTCATTCTTTGATGCTGTAACATCGGCTTATTGTTTCTCTTGAAAAAGTATTTTTCATGAGAATTTATTTTTCAAAGTCACATAAATATGACATAAAATTCATTCTTTTCTCACAACGTTAAAAGGTCACGCAAGAGGAAAAGCAATTTCAACCCCTCTTTAAATGGAGTGAATGCGTATTTCGGCAGAATATTTTCATCGATACTTTTTTAATAATAATATATATATATATATATATATATATATATATATATATATATATATATATATATATATATATATATATATATATATATATATATATATAGTGTGTTTATTATAGACATACATTATACGTATATGTATACACATACGTATATATAATGTTATTATTACATGATCATTTTTTAATACTTTATTTCCTTTATTAAGCCTTTCTGTGTCTTTTGATTGCGAACTTTAAATCGCTTAAACTTTCCCTAATAATTTTACTGTCCCTTCCGAGTCATAAATTTGAAAAAAATAAAATAAAATAAATGTTGGCGTAAGCAAGGTATTGATTCTTAAGATTTAAAAAAACTGTTTACAAATATTCGAATGGTTAATTTAGAATTCTATTAATTGATTAATAGAATTTTATTGGTGCTCTAAATTTTTGACGAGTTTTGCGAAGAAACTTAATCTTATTCAATGCGAGCTATAAGCCTACGAGCATAAACTTCCAAAACTGTTTCTGTCATACTACTACTACTGTTAATTAATGAATGAATTCTTTGCCAACTATAAAGTGGATGATATCTCTTGTCTTTTTTCATTTTGATTTTTCTTCTGTTCTATTGCCAACGTGTTAAGGACTTGAATCCATGGAAACCGATGCTTTGGTCTTTATATAAAAAAACCTTTTTATTAACAAAATGAGCTTCGACACTATTCTCAGATCAGATTCAGGTCTGTCAGATTCTTCGACACTATTCTCGATGGTGAACTTCGCCTTGTTTTCTGTCCTTCAAAGAATGCGATTGAAAGGCAGGCGGCAAATTTGTCGACAAGTCGGATTTACAAAGCCGTTTCAATACGATGTGACGTAGATGAAAAGTTATCTGACGTCATGGATATTTTAAACCAATGAGAATTGTGTTATAAAGTGGCATATTCAGGATCTCAACAGGAACGAATCATTTTGAACACTGAGGGAAAATGTTTTCCTTCCTAATTTCTAATTTTTCATTGCCATTTCTATTATAATTTGCTTCTTTAGATTAAGTTTTAAGACCTATATGCAAGTACATGTGTTTGTTAACTTAAATAAAAATAACTGGCTTCTATGTAAAATGCTCATGTACTTGAAAGTGCGTTCTCGGTTATTCTGAACCACCTGTCAAGGAGGGTGCCTTGTTCATCGAAGAGGATGGAATGAAAATAGTTATTTCCGCAGGGATGTGTATAATATCGAAGAAATTCCTCTTTTCCAGGATGAAAAACTGTTCTGTGCGTCAACAATTGAAATGTCAATGAAAGGACTGAATATCTGTCCAATTAAATGTTGATCTGAACTGCAGTGAAAGTCAGGAAGAAGACGGTGATGAAAGCGTGGAGATTGTGACAGTTAAAAACATAAATGAAACCTTCACGCATCTTGAAAAAGGTTTGAATAGCATGGAAGAATGCAATCTGAATAGAGAATGTCGATCTCAATTATATAAGGCGACTGAAAGAGGGAAAAAAATGAGTGATCTGAACTGAACTTAAAATTCAATTCAAGTTTAGGTAAGGAATTTGCGAAATGTTGATGGAAGACCAATTTCTCATAAACTTAAAATTAATTTGGATTATTTTATTTGCGATTTATATCATACCAGAGACATGGACATCTTAATTATTGGCAACGATCTGAAGTAATTGCCAATAATTACTTAGGTAAGATAAGTCAGTTGAAGTCAAACCTTATAATTTTCAAACAACCATTTACTTAGAAAACTTTAAAAAAAATTGCGGTATTGAACTAAATCTTAATGAGTTTATAGAGAAAATCCCTGAGAAGACTCGTTAATTTTATTTCATAGGCGTGTTGACAAATAAATATTTTAATCTCTAGAATATTTGATAAATACTTTTATCTTTAAAAAAATATGTTAAAACCGTATTTTTGATGCATAGTTTTTTTTAAAAGATTAACGATTATTTATGTTTTTCCAATTTTTAGTCTTCTATATTTGCAATTCTAGGAACCAATTAGGTTCGAAAGCCGTAAGTTTTCTTTCATTCATTTTTTCTTTCATTTTAATTCATTCAGGGAAGTGATTACTTTCACTATCTCTGTGACTTAGAATAAATACTGCAAAAAAGAAAGAAATGGATTAAAAACAACGATTATTAAAAAGCTCTAAAAAAACAATAAATTAATACAGGAATTTTAATATATGGTAAATTTCACTGGGAAATTCAATAAAAAAACCATTAAATATGCGTTTTTTTCCCATCACTTGTACTTAATGTCATAAAGATAAAATTTGTTACTTATTCTGAGATTTTTATAAAAAGTTTAAATACCTTTTTAAATTGGTTCACTAAATCTAAGGTAATAAACATTTTTCTTATTGTTTTATGTACAAAATGATATTTACCTGATTTACATACATTCTTGTAAATTTGATCGAGCAATTAAATAAATTTTATGGAAAAGCTAAATTTTTAGATATAAACTTATAAAAAGATCTAATATCTTGTTCACGTTATTTATTAGTATTTAAATATATTATTTTGTCTGGTATTTATTTAAAAAGTTAACTGGCAGAAAATTAATAGCCATAATAATTACTCAATGGTGAACTTTGTGCTTTTACAAAGCATAAAGTAATCAAATTTATAAAATTTTCTAAGATGCCTTAAATGTCTCGTTAAGACTTGCTTATCGGGATCCAAATTCTGTTTGTAATCATAAAATGTCCGAAATTAAAGGTGGTTGACATATCTTCGGAAAAATCAGAGATTTTTCTTTCAAGAGGGAAATATTTTCCAAATTTATATTTGACAAATTTAATATGAATAAAATATGTTAATTCCACAAGTTAAAATTCGCTTTATTTCTCTCCAGAAATAGTGTATTTATTTATCCCCGTCAGTTCTTTAACCAAATATATAACATATTTTCTGATACAATAAAAAAAAGGGATTTTGAAAATTGAAATAGCACAATCGATTGGGGCATTCAAAAATCCTTAAAAAAAGATTTAACAATAAGAATAGTGTTAGAATAACAACTAAAAGTTATCTTGCATTACAGATCGCAGAAGACAAAAAACGCACAAACAGCAAAATTTAGCATGTTTTTTTTTTTTTTTTTTTTTTTTTAAATTTACCAAAATCAATTAATTACCAAATAAAAATTGATGGCGAAACTTAACCATGGAACATCATATGGAGAATTTTCATTAACGATTTTTAAATTTTAATTTGCGCCTTTTTAGAATTTTTAAATATGCTTTTGAAGACGCTTAATATTACTGAAGCTCATTACACATTTTAATGAAGATGAAATCGGAAAATAAGTATAAATTTAAGAATTTCATTATTTTAATTTACGATAAAATTAGAATTACATTTAAATGTTCAATTGTTACCATTATCATAAAAAATATCGATTTATATTTTGTTAGAAATTTAAAAAGGTGTAATCATCTATTTTATCTTCTTCAGAATTAATTTATTAAAAGCGTTACAGGAATGTATTTTATTTTTTTATCTATATTGATAAGTCTCAATTTTTATTTTAATTTTACCAGCAAAAAGCCTCTAAAATTCTTTCATTTTATAGCAATTTTTTAATATTGGAAAATATCATATGATTTATTGTATAATCATTCGATGAAATCTGAAAATTATATTTTTTATTGCAATTTAGAAACTTATTCCATTTAAAAAAATATTTAATTTTATAATTTTAAAATATTATTAATATTTTAAGAGAATCTATTTGGAAAATATAAAGTTTGTTATATATTTTATAATTATGAATCGCATTTCTTTAATTAAAAATGTACAATTGTTACATTATAAAATACAGATATTTAAATAAAATTACATAATTTTTGAAAATATTAATATTATATATATATGGACTTGTGTGTGTGATTACCAAAGTTTTTTATAATGTAATTACCTAAATCACTTAAAATGCTTTTTATTATTAAGATAATATTGATGGTATGGATCTCACAGGTGTATCTACTACCTGTTAAGCGAAATATATATTATATATAAAAATTCAATCAACAATATAAAATTCTAAGATTTTTATTAGATTATTAAAAACCTTTGCTATATATAATATTCAATCAAATTCCTTCATCGCTTGAGAAAAGCTGATGTCTATATGGAACACAGTGTGTTGTATATTACCCGGCTACTAGGACTTCCACCTTCACTTCCAATTTCAGGGGTGGAAGTGACGGCACCTTATAGAGTGGGTGCGACATCGCAGCCTCGAAAAAGGGTCTTCCTAATTTAGAAGCAAGCACCCATCAGAAGAGCCACAAATTTGGCTTACCACTATCATTTCACGTGTAGCAATTGTGACATGCCCCAGCTGCCATTAAGGAACACGACGGATCTTTGATTGAGTCGGGAATCAAACTCCCCACATTTTAATAACGAGAGCGAATGCCCCTAACTAACCCAACCAGGTCAACGCACAGTATCAATTAGAAGGAATTGTGCTCATGTCTCGGAAAAAATGAAACCTGTTAAATATTTCATTTCTGATTGATTCCGATTTAATTTCGTCCTATTTGATATTACTTTGTGGCAAATCGGTTGCCAGCTTGTTTTCATTAAGTACCTGTTTTGTAAAAACAGTGGATCAAGTTTGTGGCAGCACTAATGTATCTATAATGATATTTATTTATATTCTAATTTATAGTTATTCATGTACATATATCTGGTTTATATTTCCTTGTTTTCTAGGTGTTATTTTGGACAGTTATCTCTCTTGTAGTACACACATGTTAAAAAAAAAGGATAGTATTTAAGCACGTGTATAAATATCATTAATCATTTGTTTGATTTCGAATTATTATAGTTAAAGAATAACACAAGTAAAATCATTATTTTTCTATTATTTATAAGTTGCTAAAGTTGGATCTGTTTGCCATTAGAGAATTATCCGCGTGTGGGGTAGTTTGATGGGTTGAAGAAAATTTAAACAAGCTCTGATTTTTCTTACAACACGGGGCTAATGACAGGACGTTCCTGCTGTCGCGAGTCTCTTCCCATAGCTTTGTGAAATATTCTTGATGACACTTGGGAAAATAAGATTGACTGTAACTTCGCAATTTTCGTTTTATTTGTTTAAATGTCTATAACACAAATAATACAAAAATTCACAGGTGAATCTTATTTGTAACAAGTTTTGATCATTGATTATACCAATAAAACAAAAAGAAAGCGTATAAAAAATTTATAAATTGATGAAAGTTTGCAAAAATGAACGAAAAAGATTGAAAAAGGAAGTGTTATGTTTATTATATGTTCAAGCAATGAAATATTATTAAAAATAAAATGAATGCTTAAAATTATTTGATTTTCCTTATATTAAAACATGATAATTCTGTCAATGTATTGCATTAAATTTTTCCATTATTAATTCCATTTAAGCAAAGTAAGTCATCTTACCTTTATTTAATTAAATAAAAAAGTACGAAAATTTTAAATTTAATTTATTTAAATCTTCTGCAATAACCATAGTTTGATAAATCAATAAATGATTTTAAGAATTAATTTTATTTTTGTCTTATGAAGAATTTTTATAACTGACTCACGTTTTCTGTATTATTTGTACCAAAGTTAAGAGAAATAATTGTTGTCAATTTTATATCTCCATTCGTTCTACTTGTTACCAGAAAGCGTAATGTCGCATTTAATCGTTCACGAGGTCTTAAGGAACGCGTGAATATGTTCCTTTTTTATAATTAAATGTGTGTGTAACCTGATCCAAGAAATTTTCTACAATTCTCTTCATCCATCTTAATATAATTTATTATATTTCGAGTGTATTTTTTTCATCAAATTAAAGTATGAAAAAGATTTTTTGCTGCATCAGTCTTTTTTTATTGCATTATCACAATTAGACAACAGACAACAATATTTCTGATAAATAAGAATAGTGTAAAGTATGTCATAAAATTGCAACTTGATAGTAGATATTACCAGAGACATGTGAGCGAAACAATAAATACTAAAACGACTTGTAAGTTCGTCTGGTTCGTCAAACTGACTGAATAACTTTTTTAATTAAAGAAATTTTCTGATGATTTTTGTTTTCAATTTA
This sequence comes from Latrodectus hesperus, assembly GCA_037975125.1. NCBI lineage: Eukaryota > Metazoa > Arthropoda > Arachnida > Araneae > Theridiidae > Latrodectus > Latrodectus hesperus. The sequence continues at coordinate 82,960,310 of CM075858.1, forward strand.
CAACGGTATATTTTAAGTCAAAACAATAAATATTAAAAAAATGGTACTCTTAAAAATAACTTCCCCTATTCTGGCAGTGCGTGTGCTTAATTACTTTCTACCCCCTTAACAAATCCAAATGAAGAAATGTACCATGTATACCGAACTTTGCTAAACAGAAATACTTTTTTTCATTAGAATTTTTATTTACATTTATAATAGAATTATAACCTCAAATAATAAGTTTTAATAACCCCAAATACTTGAAATAATGCCAAAAAGAGGATTTCATATTTTTTTATAATGCAACTCAAATACTATACCGTTAACTAATAATCTTGTGGTGTTTTTAATAAAAAAGCATCTTTATAATGTTTTTACATTCTAATTGTATAAAACTACTTTTAAATCAAAAATTGATTTTGGGTTTAATCTTAGTCAATATATTATTTTTTTTATTTTTGGCAAAGTTTTATCCTGAAAGATTCGGCCTACAGTTAAAAATGAAGAATTTGGGAGAAGGAAGTTAACTAACTAATCACAGTGCGGTATTGAAAATCTCAAGATAAAATGTTGTGAAGAATGGTATCTTCAATGATATAATAACAAATATATATTTTTATGTTGCGTATATCGAATAAAAAGGTTAATAATATTTAGCGCATCATTAGGAAATTTTCTACCATGCTTTAAAAAATTATGTACTCTTCTTTACTGTTAAAATTTTCCATTATATTTTTCAATACGTTTCCATTGAATTGTTAGATTAATAAAATTGAGAAAAGTATGGGAAACAAAATTTATTTATATTTAATCTTATTATTTAACAGAATATAAAACAAATATCTTGGATATCACAGTTAGAAAACATATTATAAATTTCCTAGTGGCAGTATAATATGTCTAGAAATACAAGACATTCATTTATTAATGTCTTTTAAAATTGTTTATGCTAGAAATGCGTACAAAACGCTAACATATATATCTTGAATTGTTTGATTCTGATAAATAGCTAACGAATCCACTGAAAATAATTAGGAATTATAATATAAATCTTCCTTAATCCACAATACTCAACATTTGAATGATTATAATGCAGTATTTACTTTTGAATAACATTATGTCCTATTGAATAAATTAAAACATTTTGAAAATAAGAGATAAATGCATCAAATTTTCAATGATATTTTGAATTTTAGAAAAACAGGTATGTATTTGTTTTAAGAAAAGGGGGTGATGTGTGTATAATTTTTCTTCGCAATGAGGAAAGTAACTAACATTTATTTCTTTAATTTAGCTTGTTATTATGGTATCTTAGTTAAAAATTTCATTAGTACAGGGGAAAAAAGTGAAATACTTTATGAAAATAGCAGTAAATTTTATGAAAAAATTGACTGCGATAACTATAAATAGCTACAGCAAAAGATTTTTTAAAAACTTAGTGTAAAAATGTTGTTAAATGCATAGTAAAAAGTGCTTTGAAACTTGTGAAAAAAGTGCTTAAAATTTACAATAAACATTACTGTAAAATTTACAGTAAAAGGTACTGTAGAAATTACAGTAAAACATATTTCAACAGCAAGATATTCTGCAAAAAATGTATTGAATGTGCAGTAAGATTAACTGCTAACCGTAGAAATCACACTGCACGATGTTTTGGGAATATATCTCGAGGCGGAGAGCTCCCACGGACGAAAAAAAGGATGGAACAAACACTAATGAAATCGTATGGCAGAATCCAAATTCTTCTGACATGAAGTGCAAACGATCTCTCGCGCTTCCTCCCATCCCCAGGGCATCCGCTCTCCCTCCGAAGATGACCTTCGCCTCGTGTCATTTAGTAATTGGTGGCGAAGGAGTGTTGCTTTCTTCCGACACACCCCTTCGTTGAGGGGGAGCAAAACGGTGGCACGTGAGGAGGAAAGGATGTAGCAGGAAACTTGTTGGAGCGTTCCCTTCCGGCCACTTTCCGTCCCCGGAAGTGGAGAATCAATTTAGGCACGCGGCTGTCGGAAACTGACCGAGAGGGCGTACGGCACCCGGGGCGCACTCAATCCCAAAAAAGTGCGATTTTACTTTCATTTCTTTTCTAAATAGGAGTGTAATGTACCAGAGAAAATAATTTGGTACTTTTCCCTTTGCTGGGGCACACACGAAAGGTTACTAAATTTGGTGCTATAATATAAATAATTTCTCAAGGAAAGTTAAAAGGGGCGAAATTCTTCATAAACCATTTGAATTCATGTCCTTAAATTTTGTCTAAATATTTTTTTTAAAATTTAAATATGAAATATTAAGATTAATTTATAAAACTACTAGTTAAAATTTTAAAAAAAGAGATAGTGAGCAAGTTTTATTTTTAAAGATTGGTTTATAAAATAAGTAGCTAAAATTTAGAAGGGTAAAAAAAAAAGAAAGGAAACGTCGTGGGCATATATATATATATATATATAAATATATATATATATATATATATATATATATATATATATATATATATATATATATATATAATATATATATATATATATATATATATATATATATATATATATATATATATATATATATATATATATATATATATATATTATTTGCATATTTTTCTGCTTCAATTTTTATGAGTAATGTCAATTTTGAATCTCTCCTTGCATCTTGATTTTTTTCATTCATTGCTTGAAATATTTTTTCAACTTCTTTACAGAAGAACTTTAGGTTTTTTAGTATTGATATTGAAAAATATGAGATCATTCTAATTTTACGATGCATTTCGTTACGAAAATCTGGTAGATTTTTCATAAAAATGCAGTAAAATGGGGAAAAGAAATTTTATGTCAGAAACTATGACACGGTGAAAATTATAATTGGCTAAAAGTATAATTATTATGTTAAATTTTTTTCTATTATAATAATTTATTATTAAGTTAAAATTAAATTATATGTATTATTATGTTAAAATTTTCTCAATAGTTTTTAGCAAAATTTGAAATGCTGGAAATGTCTTAATTCATTATGATAAAACATAAAATTGCTTAAAATCTCTTAAAATAGTTTAAAAAAAATATTAGTAGAAATGACAGGACTAAATTTCTTAAGGAATTATTCCTTCATTAGAAAACAAATATAATGCCTTTTCTTGGAATATTAATTTTTTTCCTACTTTCAACGTCTTGTGACCCCTTCACGAAGTGTCACGAACAAATCCTTTGTGCCCAGCTTATGTTGAATTTCCTAATCTTTTATGAATTCCAACGTATGAATACACCTTTAGTACACAATTTCTTTATGTTTCTATATATCACGTCTAGCCGACCAATGGCTGAGTGGTTAGCGTTCCTGACTCTTGTGCTGTGGGTCCCGGGTTCGAATCCCGGTTCGGGCATGGATGTTACTATCTCTCTGTGTTTCTCTGTCCTTTCTTGTGTGTTGATGTATGAATGTGGCCCGCCCTATAAACGGGTCTGTGGTGGTATGACGCGGGTAATGCTACTCGCCTCCGTGACTTGGTTCACAGGTGCCCGCTGGGTAACGACAAATGAGTAGCAGTTTCCGGCCTTGTTGTGGCGAAGGGTTAGTCACCCAAGTGCCCGCCGTTATTAAAAAAAAATATATATATATATCACGTCTCATTTCTTTTTCTTTTTTTATCATTTTGAACTACATTTATGTTTTCACCTGTTACGGCTCTCTCTAATACTTAACAAGAGTGCAGAGCAGAGCTGACATCTTAATGACACTAGCCTTCAGTTCAACCGTTCGAGAGCTCGATTCCCGCTTAGGTGGTTGCAGTGGTTTAAAACTCAATTTAAACTATAAGGTGCAGATCAATTAACCCTCGTTTGCAAAAAAAATTATATTTTAAGTAAATGAAAAATATACAAAAAATTCAAATTTAATTTATTCAATCCAGTTTAGATTTTTAAATTTTTTATAATAATCATAGTTAAATAAATCAATAAATAATTTTCAATAATCACTTATACTTTCAAGTATTCTTTATGGAGAACTTTTATAATTGACTCATGTTTTCTTTATTATTTGTACCAAAGCTTGAGGAGAAATGATTGCTGTAAATTTCAAACTTTCATTCGTTCTACCTGTTGCCGAAAAGATCATAATCGCGCATTCAATCATTCATGAGGTCGTAAAGAATGCATGAACGGATCTCTTTTTATAATAAAGAAAGCATTATCTTATCCAACACTTTTTCTACAACTCTTCTTTCAATCTAATATAATTTAAGAAAATTTCTGTATTCTATATCTTCTAATAGTATTTTATTAATCAAATTAAGATATGAAGATAAGATTTTGCCATAATTATGAATTTTGCTGCAGCAGCCAATTTTTTGCACATTTCCATTTCCTATTGATTGCTCCATTTTTAGTATCATCACAATATAATGAAACAGCCAGCAGTATTTCTGCGTTTAATTAATTCATGCTAAAGTCATCATATTATTTTTTGAACAAAATTTATTTCTAATACATAAAAATGAAGTAAAAATTATTTAATGACAGATATTAACAGGAAATAAATAGACAAAGGAGCGAATTAATAAATACTAAATAGACTTATGAGTACGCCGAATCATAAAACAGACCGAATAATTCTTTTAATTTATGAAATTTTTGTTTTTAATTTGTGAAGCATATATCTTAAGTCAAAAGTAATAAATGTTTAAAAAAAATAGCATCATTGAAATTAGCATCTACTTCTAGCTGTGCTATTGAAGGGACGTGTGTGAGCGTAATTACTTTCTATACCCCTTTAGTAAACCCAAACGCAATATCGTATCGTGTATTAATAAACACAACGATAAGTTCAGTTCGCATTTATGGATTAAAATATTGAAGCATATCTTTCTTTGCGAACTCCGTTTTATGCATTTTTCCGTTTGCGATTATTTTCATTTTCAATTGTTTTATTTTACGGTTGAGAAATTTGGATTGAGGCTCTTATAGGAGAATCGAGTACTTTTTCCATTATACCACCCCCTCCCGCACTTTTGATCCTAAAGAAATAGCATGTCTTTTACATAGAAACGAAAATAATATAACGTAGATACGATGATTTTATTGGCTGAAAATTTTATTTTTAATTTAATATATACTAAATTAATTTTTTTTGTACAACAGTTGATTAAAAAGTGATGAAGAATGGTATAAAAGCTATAGGCTAAATCAAGGGTAAAGCTAGTTGGTGAAAAAGATTGCTCCGTAATAATTTTATCGGTTAAAAGAAGCATTACGATCACTAAGGTCTCCAAGTACAAAAAACAACCAAATACAGCAAAATTTAATTTTGTTTCATTGAGAAAAAAGTACACTTACTTTATAAATGCGGAGTCGATCATCGATGCGTATTATTACGCAATTTTCGCCAATAATAAACATTGGCGTTTAAATAAGTTTTATCAATAAGCGATAGTTGTTTAGTTTATAAAATATAAATAAAGTGCTTGCATTATTTTTCTAGAAATTTCTGGTAACGTAAACATTTTTAAATAATACAATGGTGCAAACGGAATATTTAGGACAATAATTTACAATTTTTTTCTTTTGTGTTAGCGCGATTATCAAAATCAAGGGTATGATGGAAAAGTATCGGAGAATCATAATTCCCTCAAATGTGGATAACTAACAACACTTCTGATTTTGAAATAATTGATTTTTTTAAACAATAGGTGTGGAATTTCTCACGCCGAAGCCTATTTCTGTTACATCCCATCCATCAGAGTGGCTTTAAAAGTGTGAGTGACTTCAGAGAGTGTCTTTACTTATAAGTAAAAAGCACTTTGGAAAAAAATTTAGGTTTAAGATTTAACACTTTTTTCCATTTTACGAGCTTTTCATTTTAAGAACTATTTTACACTTCCTTGTTCTCGTAAAAACCTTACTGAATTATGCTTAAATGTTTCGCATCATTCTCGGAATCAATTCTGAACCATAGGACAAAACTTATATTCTTTTCAATATGTTTCAATAATATATACTTCAATCGATTATTTAAAAAAGAGATGAAATAAAGAAAATTTATTATAAACATCAGGATTAAAATTTTGGAGAGAAAAAAATAATATAAATTCGACTTTAAAAATAAGGGGAATAATGGGAAAAAAGAACTTCGTCATACAAACTACAAATATTGTATTGAATTTTGCTCCTAATTAAATACACAAAAGTGCATATTATATGCAAATTAATAATAGTAAAATAAAATGTGTAAAAACAATTGAAAAAAATTTGTATTAGCACGTCAAACAAACAAATTATAATAGTTTGCTATAATAATTGTTATAAATAAGTTATAATAACCGGGAGACTTGTGAAGCATTTATTATAACTTATATATAACAGGACTAAAATTCCTGTTATAAATAAGTTATAATAAATGCTTCATTAAAAGGCCAGTTTCTATACAAGTGTCAGTTATTAGTTTTTCATTTCCATAAAAGACAATTCATAAAAATCACCTCTTTTTCATAAAGAATATGATTTTCAGATTCAAACTTTTTTATAAAAATCAGTGTTTTCATTTCCATAATTTGTTTTATATTTACATAATCTGTTTGCTAGTAATTTGCATAAAAATTAGTAAAATAAATACAATTAAAATTCCAGCAATTCGCGATGTCTAAATTGTAAAATAAATTTTACAATCCCACCTTTAGAAAACTTTTCAAGGCAATTAATTAAAAACTCTTTTTGACTGATTTTCTGAGGAAGTAAATTAGACCTATTTTCTTAATCATTTCGGCGAAAAATTTTTTCTTAAGTTTCTATTTAGAGATTATTTGCTATTTTATATTTTTATTTTTAAAACGCATGCAAGTTTAAAATTTATCAATTAAATTATTATTAAATTAATTTATTTTTTGTAACAGTAATATAATTTAAATGCGAGCTTTATTTTCTACTTCATATTAAGGAAAAATAAAACTGCCTGGATTTGGTAGTTATTATCATTCGTCATTATATAAAAGGTGGCAAATATTTTTGGCATTAAATCATAACATTTAGCGATTTACTTTCTACTTTTACTGAAAATGGTTGGCGAGATATAAGACATAAATAAAGTAAACCGCTTACAAAGGTGTAAACAGTGATATTTTTTTATTCATTAAATAATAATTGTGTCTAAATTAGTAATAGTATGTTCGAATGCATATTTATGTTGATTCTTTTGTTTTTCTAATTTTGTACTTTATTCGCTAAATAAGCTAATATTTGATTTTTTACTTTTTTCACAATTTTGTGCATTATTCGCCAAATAGGCTTATGTTCATTTTATATTTGCATTGATTTCTTTTTTATTCATAATTTTGTGCGTTCTTCGCCAAATAAGTTTTTTTCTTGATAGCTGCCCCACTGGTGAATGAATAATAGGGAGTTTATTTCATGCGTTGTTATACTGCGTTTCCTGCGGCTAAATTTTCGCCACTGTAACCGTTAAGGATGTTTACACTTCAATAGTAAAGCCTTCATTTGAGTCCGGAATCGAACCCAGTTCTGTCCGTTCAAGATAATGACTTCTGCCCACAAACTCACCCTATCTTGATCTTAGCACGCAATATATCGCTTCCATTTTGAATTCAATAAAACGTAAAGCTCCAACCGAAATTAGAGGCAGCCCTTTACAGTGTAATTTGTTTCGAAATCTGGCAGTGGGGGTGCATAAGGGGAGAGGCGGGGGAGTCATATCATTTTGTAGCTGCTCTTCTTCCAAAAGTGAGCTCCAATGGATATCATTCCTACCTTCGTGATCGGGGTGTGTGTGTGACTGTAAAAGGATCCTTCGCCAATCCGGCCAATCATTAAGGAAGATGCTGCAGCCTCACAGCCCCCCCCGTGCAAGAGAAGGAGATGAAGCACCTCAACTTGTGCAATACTTTTAAAATCCAAACTCCAATCGAGGGACTTGCGAACTCCTACTCCCCCCCCTGGACGCTCGGGAAAGCGCATTTCAGGATGAAGTCAATGAAACGCAATTGCGAGGAAGTTTTGCCTTAAATTCCAGTTAAATCTCTCGAGTTGATTAGATGCAAGTAAATTCCCATTTGCAACGGAAGGGAAAATTCTTCGGAGTTTTAATTGAGAGGGCGGGAGTGTGCATTTCAGGGCGCGTAATGGATCCCTGCCGCCCCTCTTTGGCTCTCGTGCCGCCGCCGCTGCTGAATATTAACTGTATTTTAATCGGAAATGATCCTCCCTCTAATACCGCTGCCTTTTGGAAAATCAAATGTTTCGTGAATTTCCATAACCAGAGAGCGCTCATCTTCTTCCAAGGAAAGTTTCTACTAAAGGGGCTTACTTTACCTGTCGCCATTCGGCGGGGGAAAGGTGCCAAAATTACTTTGTGATCGTCCCGAACGCCAAAACAGCTTCCATGAGCAACACCAGAAGAAGATCGGTTCTTCATCTGGTGATGTTCCTGTCATAAATAGTCTTTTTTCTAAGGATGGTGTGTGTGTGTGTGTGTCCCCCTTTATAAACACTTTTTGCTCCCTATGGCTATTTTAATCAAAATCTGCAATGTAAAACAGAATTTGAACCATTCACACTGTTAGAAATCGAAAATCCAAACCGTTGAGCCATTCAATTCCCATTTTGGCCAGTTATTTCAGTAAGAATGGCGAAAGGAAAACCGTACATATTTTGTTCATTATTTTTGAGCCAAAATAATTCCGCTTGAAAACCAAAAATGTGTCGATATCTGAATCCGGTCCCGATAACAGAAAAGTAATTTATAGGTAAAATGTTGCTGTTAGAGTAACATTCTCATTTTAAAGTGCAAGCAACACTGTACTTTAAGCACTTAACCCTTGTACGTGTCTAAAATATATAAGGTTTTCTTTTAACACTTCTAGAAGCTTTTATTTTTATATTTGGTACTTAATGTATACTTTTCAAGGACACCATTAAAACAAAATGCAGTAAAGGTATCATCATTAACAGTATTTTTCAAACATCTATTTAAGCTTTTTTCAAAACAAAGTTCGAGGGTACATTTTAGACAGCTGGAAGCAAACTGACTCATCCCAAAATATTTTTTCCATAGTCTCACCAGGTGCACAATGAAATCTTCATTTTACTTCAGCAAAATAACGTTTTTTGCGAAGTTAATCTTTTTGGAATTTTTAATATGTGTGTGAATGAGGTAAATTTTAATTATATATATTTTACTCACTATCCTTGCTCCAAAGTAGTTCCACCCAAATAATGAGTATTTGTCAATATCTGACTTTGGTTTTGATAACAGAAAGTTACCTTAAAAGATAAATTTTAACTTTAAATAAGAAACAAAAAAGTTATATTCTAATGGTTTTTTGTACTTTATGAAGTTAACTTACATTTCTTAAGTGCAAAACTGTAAAAATATCAAGTAATTTTTATGAAATTTAAATAATTTTTCATTGGATTATAGCCATTTGTCTTGATTATGTGTAGAAGAAACTAATTAAATCTCTTTTTTCTATATATATTTGCTTTGGTTTTCTAAAAATTATCAGCAGATTAATTGGAAGTAATACTATTGTAAGCATTCAGGTCATTTCAATTTAAATCAATGTCCATTTACCAGCCAAAGCAATGTCCGATTTACCTAGGTCTCTGCGATAATTGTAGTCAGCTATCTTCGAATGATTACGATTAGACTAAAATATTTAGTGTTCATTTCGTGGGTGCAGAAAAAAAATAGAATACTTGTAAAAATAATTCCGTTTTCCCTGTTGTATATTCAGATTCTCTAAAAGAAATAAACAACCATTTAAATCTAGAATAAACTGCTCAACGTTATGAAAAATCAACAAAACATCAGGAAGATGCATCAAAATTATTGTGTGTGTTCCAAAATCATTTTTTTATCTATGATTTGATTACTAAAACTTATCAACTTAGAATAATATATGTAAACAAAAATGGCTATTTTAGAATAAAATTATTTCAGATAAATTATACGTGAAGTTTTTGTTTATTAGAGAAAAGTTAGTGTCTGAATGAAATGATATAACTGGGTAAACATTCCAGTAAAAGATGTCATTTCAGTCCCACTCAGGAACGTAACCTACAATTTAACCCTTCTTTCTAGCATTGAGAACCCCGTGGCAGAAGTTCCGTGATCGAGTCAAGAATCTCCTGTTGCTGCACGGAGTCCGATTCCCAGCACTCCATACTTTCGCAACTGGCAGCATCATTACAATTGCAAGCGCCCCCTCCCTCATGAATATTCAAAAGAACACCCCTTCGGAGGGGGTGGGGTTGGCGCGAGAAAAGCCACGTGTTCCTGCGAACTTTAGAAATCCGTATGCGTGCCATTGCGACCGCTAGCATCACATCTCCTGTTGGTTATCCATCTGATAGAGTTTAATTGGCTGAGGGGAAGCATCGAATGGAAACCCAAAAATGAAAGGGAAAACCTGTTTTTATACCCACGATGTTTCCTCATCAGTTTTCCAAAAGTAAAATTGAAAATTTTGTTATCTTGCATATTTGTTGGCAACAATTGAAATCAACCCAACTCTAAGTTGATTTTTACCATTGTTATGGATGTTGATAATTCCACTTTGCATACAGTTGACTCAATCATTTGAATAGGATACCAAACTAACCAGTTTTTTGGATAAAATTCATTAAAATCGATGCTTTTTTATCACAAAAATTAAGAAATAGATTTCAGAGAGAATCAAAAGAGAGTATGTTTTGTCTTTTTCTTGGTCTTACTACCATTCGAATTTGGATAAATAAAATGTTATATTTCTATAAAAATATAATTTTTGTTTTTCATAATTCAGTGAATCCCAGATTTGCATTTTAATGTTGGAACTCATCGTATCAACGAATGCTTATAAACTCTAAAATAAATAAATAAATCATAGATATCAATTTAACGCCTTAAACACTTGTAATATGGGGATTGCTAATTTGGCGAGTTATCTCAAAAGTTGGCTGGGTTGCGATAGTACTTAAGTACCATGTGTATGTTTGTTAGAAGCAACTTTTTATCGAAATTTCGGCTACCAAGATAAACGTGATGCCATTTATACTTCCACTTCTGTATTCTTTATTGTATGATTTCCACTGCAGATTCCAAAACCATTTGTTTATACACAAAACGTCCTTGTGAATAGAATAGGAAACTACAATTATGGGCTACAAGCAAAAAATACAATCTGAAGTAAATTTCTCGTTTTTTTTCAATAAAATTACTGCTTATCCAAAAATATGATATTCTAAAGAAACATGAGCAGATAATTTTACAAAAAACACAGGTAAACATCACTCGCCTCAAAACGTTTATTTCGAATTTTTAAATTTTTGACACCGCCTTAGAGACTGCCTAACCACCCAAGGGAGTTGTAAGGCATTTTAACGTGCACCTCTTGATTGCTTCCTCGGAGAATTTTTCATAGATGACAGGCTGTATTCACGTCTCCAAGGAAAAACCCAGAAAACTCCCAAGGACCACCCCGACAATTTCGATTTCTACCTTTTGCAAGCAAAAGGCAGAAGTGAACATTCATCTCTTGTTGGACGTTTGTTGGGATCGAACCCGAGTATTTTGCTCTGAAAACAAGTGTCTACCACTAGGCCACAGCTAGCTGAGTTTATAAATATTTGCGAATTTGATAATTTAATGAATGTGTGTTCCAAAATTAATATTGATGATTTTGATTACACCAAAATTACTATTGTAATGACTGGGCATGCTACACTCTTTATGAAATTTTCATGTGTAGTGATTTATTTTTAGAACATCTGTTTCTAAATCTTCAGTGGTCTTCCTGCCATTCAACTATTTTCTTAATCACAAATCAACATTTGTTTTATTTTAAATTAAACCCTTCTTTATTAACTAAATCGAGATGTTAGCTGAGCAATTAGCCTTCTAGTCTTCAATTCAAATTTTCCTAGGTTCCATTTTCATTTTGACTATCTGAAATTTATTTGGAATCTTAATACCCAGTCAAATTAATTTTCTAGAGTAAAAAGTGGTGATATATATTTCTACAGTTATAATCTAATGAATATTTTAATTTATTTAGTAGAGCAATCACATCACAGGCTACAAAACGTCAGCTTTAAATGAAATATATTTACAATAACAGCACGTTTCTAATTTCAGATGAACTGTAAAAGTTGCAGACAACGAGGAAGGAGATATCTTCTGGATTCATCAGACCAGATTAATCAATAATCTAATTTCATCAATCAATCAAAATAATATGTAAGTAATCCATCTATATAACTTTATTTCCTCTACAAATTGTATTTTATGCTTACAAAAATGTCATTGGTCCTAATTTCTTCTACTCTAATAAGTATGATTGTTGCTGAGTATCATATTAATGTACATTTATCCTAAACAAAAGTTGTAAATATTTCATGTGATTCAGTTTTATATTGATTTTTAATATTATCAGATAAAAAATTTAATACAATTCTCTTTACACGAATAAAGTAACTCGATAATTTTTTCTAATACTTGCGCTCCATAATATTACCCAGCTGCCACGGTAACCGAGAAATGAAAAGCATCGCTACTGTAATGGGGAAGTGGCGAGTTTTATACTTGACCCAACCGAAGACACTTCATGCTGAGAGGACTAATATCTATTAAATGTTTCGTAAAATCTAATGTCATAAGAAGGAAGATGTCAATTCTTTTATCAACTTATTCACTTAACTAAAACTAACAAGTTTTAGCAGCTTCGGTTGTCAGAAATCGGAATCGGGAAACGTATCTCTCTAACCTCATCAAAGTTGGCTCTACCCTGATTCTGTTGAGCACGCAAGTTATACTAGTTTCACATTTTTCGTTAAGAGAGTCACAGGTTACAAAGCCATGAGCCCACAGTAAATATACAATATTCATACGTATATGAAGAGAGTCACAGGTTATAAAGCCATGAGCCCACAGTAAATATACAATATTCATACGTATATGAAGAGAGTCACAGGTTATAGAGCCATGAGCCCACAGTAAATATACAATATTCATACGTATATGAAGAGAGTCACAGGTTATAAAGCCATGAGCCCACAGTAAATATACAATATTCATACGTATATGAAGAGAGTCACAGGTTATAAAGCCATGAGCCCACAGTAAATATACAATATTCATACGTATATGAAGAGAGTCACAGGTTATAAAGCCATGAGCCCACAGTAAATATACAATATTCATACGTATATGAAGAGAGTCACAGGTTATAAAGCCATGAGCCCACAGTAAATATACAATATTCATACGTATATGAAGAGAGTCACAGGTTATAGAGCCATGAGCCCACAGTAAATATACAATATTCATACGTATATGAAGAGAGTCACAGGTTATAAAGCCATGAGCCCACAGTAAATATACAATATTCATACGTATATGAAGAGAGTCACAGGTTATAAAGCCATGAGCCCACAGTAAATATACAATATTCATACGTATATGAAGAGAGTCACAGGTTATAAAGCCATGAGCCCACAGTAAATATACAATATTCATACGTATATGAAGAGAGTCACAGGTTATAAAGCCATGAGCCCACAGTAAATATACAATATTCATACGTATATGAAGAGAGTCACAGGTTATAGAGCCATGAGCCCACAGTAAATATACAATATTCATACGTATATGAAGAGAGTCACAGGTTATAAAGCCATGAGCCCACAGTAAATATACAATATTCATACGTATATGAAGAGAGTCACAGGTTATAAAGCCATGAGCCCACAGTAAATATACAATATTCATACGTATATGAAGAGAGTCACAGGTTATAAAGCCATGAGCCCACAGTAAATATACAATATTCATACGTATATGAAGAGAGTCACAGGTTATAAAGCCATGAGCCCACAGTAAATATACAATATTCATACGTATATGAAGAGAGTCACAGGTTATAAAGCCATGAGCCCACAGTAAATATACAATATTCATACGTATATGAAGAGAGTCACAGGTTATAAAGCCATGAGCCCACAGTAAATATACAATATTCATACGTATATGAAGAGAGTCACAGGTTATAAAGCCATGAGCCCACAGTAAATATACAATATTCATACGTATATGAAGAGAGTCACAGGTTATAAAGCCATGAGCCCACAGTAAATATACAATATTCATACATATATGAAGAGAGTCACAGGTTATAGAGCCATGAGCCCACAGTAAATATACAATATTCATACGTATATGAAGAGAGTCACAGGTTATAAAGCCATGAGCCCACAGTAAATATACAATATTCATACGTATATGAAGAGAGTCACAGGTTATAAAGCCATGAGCCCACAGTAAATATACAATATTCATACGTATATGAAGAGAGTCACAGGTTATAAAGCCATGAGCCCACAGTAAATATACAATATTCATACGTATATGAAGAGAGTCACAGGTTATAAAGCCATGAGCCCACAGTAAATATACAATATTCATACGTATATGAAGAGAGTCACAGGTTATAAAGCCATGAGCCCACAGTAAATATACAATATTCATACGTATATGAAGAGAGTCACAGGTTATAAAGCCATGAGCCCACAGTAAATATACAATATTCATACGTATATGAAGAGAGTCACAGGTTATAAAGCCATGAGCCCACAGTAAATATACAATATTCATACGTATATGTAGCAAGATTTTTCCCTGATTGTTTCAATCAACCATCTAAGAAAATGGATTATAGAATCAGTGAACTTTGATAGAATTTTTTTTAGTGAATCAGTTTCACTCATTTAAAATATGTTTTATAGAAACATTAAAGCAGAATTTCCTTAAGGCAGAGTTTTGGACGATTCGGGTTGGGAAATTAGGTCAAGTGATTCGCTATGATAATGTATGCAATTATTCTATTTACTTTTAGATAATTCGTACAGATCATGTCTCAAATACTCTAAATTATATTACAAGATATATCTAGATTATAGGGTGTTTCTAGATTATGTAGTATATCTAAATTAAAATTTCAGATTATATAGCATATATATTTCTAAATTATATTTCCTGCACCTGATTGCACCAGGCAATACTAAATCTATGGCACAACAGCCTATATGTGGGATAAGGCCTACAGTGACCATATCTGTTTTCCTGACCGAGGCCCCTAAAGTGCGAAGAATATGTCCTGAAGGTAGTCAGCCTAATATGAAACTCTCAGTTTGGTACCCAAACATGTTTTGTACTCAGTATTATCGACCTACTGAAAGGATGAATTGATCCTGCCCAATCCGAGGACTAGATTATATATATATATATATATATATATATATATATATATATATATATAAATTTCGTGTCACGATGTATGTTCCCGATAAACTCCGAAACTACTGAACGGATTTTGATAAAATTTTGTAACCATTTATAATATGGTTCAACTTAAAAGATAGAATAGTTTTTATCTCTTAATTATTGATCTCAATATTTATTATACGACATTAGTGTTTATTTATTGGTTAGTTATGTAAGTTCCTAATAGATGGCGGTTTAGCATCTAAGTTGCACAGGTATTCGGCAGATGGCGACGTGTTTATTTTTCTAGATTTTACCATCTTCGAGAAATTTAACGCGCGCGCGCAAGCGCGTGATTAATTATAGAATTTACATATGTTTTCATAATGTATAATCATACTATAACAATTTTTCGTGAATCATTTTCATAATTATACTTTGTATTGTGTTATTATTGTGTGGTGTTCAGTTTGAATATTTTTAATATTATAAATAGTAAAATAAAATTTTATTTATTACTATTTTTCTCTACTAATTTTCATACCACCTCGAAAACATGTAAGTATATCTTGATAGACTTTAATTTTTAATTTATAATTTGATAACTATGATTTTTTCAGCAGTACATTTTGATCTAATTTATTTATTCAAATGATAAATTATTTTAATTGTTCTTTATTTCAGTATAATGCCTTGGAAAAATTTTTTAGTTTTAATAATTTAAAATTGAAAAAATAATAGTTCGATGTCAATGTTATCTACCTCATTTATAACAATTTATTTTAAGATGTTTTTAATTTATATAATATATTTTATAAGTAAGTCACTGATTACAAACTATAATTTAATATAAGATGAATAAAATGTAAATTCAGAAAGTATTTGTTGATTTGTGCTTAATTTCAAAATTTCGATACTTTACCTATTACTTTTAAATTTTGGTGAAACGTTTTATTTTTAATCTCATATGAATGAACCTATTTTAAATTTTTTTAGAAAATATTTAATTGATTGTACCAAGGAGTTAGTAAAAAATTGATTCAATGTATTACAATTACTCAGCCACTGCAACGCGTGGCTGGGTCAGCTTGTATATATATATATATATATATATATATATATATATATATATATATATATATATATATATATATATATATATATATATATATATATATATATATATATATATATATATATATATATATATATATATATATATATATATAATGTATATAGGTATTTCTCAAAACATGTTTTTTCTTGATTATATGATATTTCTAGTTTATGTAATGAAAATATATTTCGTGGTATAGGTAAAACCCTCATAATTTAGGCCATTATAAAAATTCATGTGATCTAGAAATCCTTTATTATTATTTTTTTACAGTGTATTTGTTGATAAAAATATCTTCATCACATATACATAGATATTTTGAGGTTTAAATATTTTTCGTTTTAAAGCTACCAGAACATGCCATAGTATAAATTTTTCGATGTATTGCGAATTACTTGCTTGATATTTATAAATGAAAATCTCGATATAGGCGAAATCGTTTTCCTGCAGGATGCAATAAGGTCGCCAAGATGGCGGCTCGGCGTGCACGATAACAAAGAACCACGGCTGACTGATCAACTGTATCAGCAATAGGGAGCATATAACTATAGTTGGATAGACAATAATCAATTCCGTGTGTTGCGTGCTGCAAGGGATGGAGGGCGCGCAGGGCGGGGGAGGAACGCATGAGTGAAAGCGCTATTAGCGAGGCATTTAAACGGATCCTTTCCCCCCATTTGTAACACTCGAATGATACGATGTGTTCGATAATGAGATTAACAGATAGCGGAAATCCCCCGGCGTCGCTGCACTGATTAGCATTTGAGTTCAGCCGATGAGGTTAAACTGTCGGTTACAGTTATTATTGTATTGCGGGATGAGGTGAGCACGGATTGGCGATTCTCAGGCGGTCACCGCTTGGCGAGATTCGGACAAGCGTACATTTCCCAAAACGAAACCCTTCTACCCGCATTACGAAAGACGCGAGAAATATTTAAATGCTGCTGCTTCATTTTAATCCATTTTTGAAAATGGAATAAAAAGTTGCATTTTGCCATTTTTAAATTTTTTCACGTGTTGTGTGTTAAACAGTGTATACATCACAGCCGGCAAGACTGAGATTTGGCCTCTTGAAATTCTTTAAGTGGAATTGATTTGAGAAAGTTTTTTGGAAAAAATTAATAATTCTTTTTCTAATTTTTGTGTTTGTGGCTACGTGATATTGTGATAAATGCGATGCTGTTTGAATTCACATCATTGTTGAATTCAAATCTTGCAGGCTGAAACGGTGAATTCATTACTGTTATGTACTGAGTACAATTCAAAGCTGAACATATGATGTGTTCATTATATTCGAGCTTCGCACGCATTACTTTTGTGTAAAAGAGTAACATTATTAAATTTAATGTACTGGGAGAAACTTTACACACGCATGTATGCATACCATTTTGCTCGTTTTCTGTATGTATATATAAATATTTTCTCATCCAAAAGTTAAAAAATTTTTTAAGTGCCACAAATTTCTATTAGTAGTTGTATGTAAGATTATTAAGTTATGAATATTGCTCCTTATCAACCACTGAGAAACCCACACAAGTCTGAATAAATAAAAATCAGAACTTCCTTACTGAAATAGTGGAATACTTTTAGTTAAATAAGAGAAAGAATAAAGAGAAGGTGTTTCTTTAGAAGACTTTCAACATCATATTTATCTCGGAAATAATGCTAATTCTTTTTTCGTAAGGTTGCTGGCTGTGATTCGAGTGGTGGGACTTTCATTTCTCGGAATAGAAGTTTATAGGTTCGATCCCATAAGCATGAACTTATGCTAATTAACACCTAATCTACAACTTAGTGATGGTCATCTGATATAACTGGATAACAGCTATATCAGGTATTGCTCCTTTGCGAGTTACACCTCAAGGAGAGAGCCGGGGTGGCCGATGGGTTAGGGCATCGTTCTTATTATAGAAAGATAGGGAGTTTTAATTCTGACTTATAATCGAAGATCATCGTGTTTTCTAAAGGTGGCTGTCATGTGGAATAAGTCGTGGTCGCATTGTTCTCCCAGTAAAATGGTGCTTCTGAAGGTTACTACATCAGTATGCTTCCCTGGCCCTGAGTTGGGGTCTACCAATTAGATAGAAGCAGCCGGTTGGAGCTTTCGTGATTTTGAAGCAAGGACCAAGCAGAAGACCCGCAATGCTTGGCCTGCCACCCCGGAGGTATCATTTCACTAGGAGGACATTGCGATCAATCCCAGTTTTAACGTGCCTCAGCCGCAAATAGTGAACACGATGGATCTTCTGTCAATTCGGGATTCGAACTTACTACCTTCCGATAATGAGAACGACACCCTAAAAAACCAGGCCTTCATTCTACAATGTAATATCTATGTTAATAATAATTTTTGTAATATCGGAAAAGTCATTTTGTTTCCCTCCTTTTAAACAGCTTTCTTAATTCCAGAAAGCGTTGAAGGCCAACATTTGGATGATGCAAATTTTAATAGTCTGAAAGCACAAAAATGCATCGGTGACACACCAGGAGATTTAACAAGGATGTCATTGAAGGGAATAAGGCGTAATTCAGTTGCATGTTCCATTTCTTCTTGAAGAATAATTGTGGCTTGTGATGTGTTGTTGCTTTCTATGCTTTGTCTTGTTCGATGGATCGATAGCATCATGAATAAGGATTTGGAACTTCATATTTAAAAATTGGAATTAAAATAGGTTTTTGATAGTATTTATAGTTGATTTTGACATTTTTGTCAACTTAACTTTGATCTTGTTTTTGTATTACAAATCAGCGACAAAAAAAATCATAAATCTTTTTAAAAAACCTTCTTTTGATTATTTTAGCCATTGTAGCGTAATTTATTTCTCGTCTTTATGATGATAATTTGAGCTGTTTTTGTTGCATTTATTTAAATACACTCAAGCTTCATCTGTTTTACAATATTTTTCCATCTTTCTCTTGATAAATGTTTTTCATAAAGAATTCTGCGGAGTGATCTACGTTCCTAAGCATGACACTAAGAAAGACAATAAACATTTTAATTTTAGATTTTCTTAAGATTCAAATCAATGTCAACAATTTTATTTACAATTTCACTGAGATGTTTGACGTATTTTCGACATGTCTTTGAATTGGAGTTTTCTTTTAGCACTGAATATCTCATCTTTGCAATAATAGAACAACTGCGTTTTTCCTTTAATTAAGTATTTAGAATAATATGTGTGCCAGAGACTATAATGATTTTTTTATTATTTATTTATTATTCTTTTTGACATTGAAAACATCAATAAATATTGAAAACATGACTTTTATAGATATTGAAAACAACACACGATTTCACAGCATTTCTGAATTACTGAATTAGAATAATCCTCTTCGGAAAGAACGTAACCGTATCCTTCCATCCGGGACATTTTTAAAAGTGCCATTTTGTATGCAAACAAAAATTCTACATATCAGACAGTCAATAAAACTTCCACAAATATAATAATTTCACAAATCATTATTTTTTTGGAAGTGTAGAAAATTTCATTGCAGACTATTTTTTTTATTGCTAAATAAAACCATCTAAAAGTATGCTAATTGCCAACTTTATAATTGTTTGAACTTTTTTTATGAAAACCTAATAAAGAAACACATATATGCATACATATATGAATTTTATATGTTTAAGTTCTGGTTACTGTGGCTAAAAATATTTTATAATTATTTTCCATTACATGAAATCACCCGTGAAGAAAGTCAAAAATTAATGAACGCCGCCAGCGAGATTCATCATTCTCTAATAATGCTTCATTTGCAAATAAGATACTATTTATCAACATATTGACATACATCTGAAGCGTACTCTACGTTTGTTATGTGATACATCAAATGACTTCAAGCTTGATCAATTTCATTACAAGACAATAGAGAGCACCCCTGGAGTCTATGAAAAGATTTTCGGTCAAAACCATGCTGACGAAAGTTCGGTCGTTCAATCTGACCTCACCTGCCAACTTTGGGTCAATTAATCATTTGCCTCTCGGACAGTCTCAAGCGTTGTGATAGATTGGGTTTTAATGACCGCATGCCGTCATTTTTCAATACCGGTCGTATGACTTTTCCTGTCATTGAGAGTTATTAACTACATGCCGCAGGTGCATGCATACATTATTGCATATATTCTCCGGACTGTTCCATTGGGTCAAGTCTCCCTAACACTTCAAAGCCGTCTTTACCCTTATAAGATCCAGGAGATACTTTTATTGGGTCATTTATTGAAATCGATGCATATTTACAAAGTGAAGGCAATTTTCCACGTTACAACTGAAGGGACTTTAAATTCTCCCATTAGGTAGACATTCTTTCATTCATTCATTGTCGTGTGCCAGCTAGGCTGGCAACATGGGGTGCGCTGCTCCACAATTGAACCCTATTTTGGTGTGGAGTCCGACTTCCTCAGTACACACATGCCATAGGGACCCGTTTATAGGGTAGGCAACCATTCACACCTCATTCATACAAGGAAAGGACAAAGACAGGATAGATAGAAAGAGAAAGTACATCTATGCCCGAACTGGGATTCGAACCCAGGACCTCCTTATCCATAGACAGGCACGCTGACCACTTGACAAGTTGGGCGGCATAAGTAGACATTACCTACAGCATATGCTAAAGCAGAAGATGCTATTGCAATAGATGCTAGTTTTTACATACTTTTAATTTACGAACATTCACGATTTTGCAAACTAGTGACTTGTTACTAACGTGTCCCCCAGAGACGCATAATTTTATTTCCCATTTAAAAACTAATGTTTAAACAACTTTTCAAACATCTTTCATTTTACATTTATTTTTTTATACCCTAATTATTTTATTTTATAGTTTAGAAAGTTGTATCAACGTTTTTATTGATGAATAGTAAATCTTTTGCATTTTGGATAGCTAATTACACTGCAAATACTGGAACTTTGAATTATATTTATGTGCATTTTCTTCTCTGACTAATCTGTCACTCGTCTTAGAGCCTATGGTTCAGACTACGATCAATAGCTTCGAGTACAGATATCATAAAAGAGTCTTTCTAGGAGTTATCATGGCTAGAATCATCTTAAGAAATTGACATCCCAGGATTAATACACTTGCGATTTTATGCTTTGGGGAGATAAAACGATATCTAGGTCACAAAGTAAGCAGAGTTTATTGAAAAATCACCTTAATTGTAACGAAAATCATTTACCTGATGACTTGAGTGATGATGAGTTATTCATCTATGATCTTCGACAAAGAAGCTCTCTCTGCCAAAGTTTCATTTTTGGACATTTTGAATGTGAATTTTGATGTACTTTTTAGTAAGATGGATAGTATGATTAAATGACTGAGAATAAAGTAAACGAAAAAGAGCTTTCAGATATGTAACAAGAACAAAATGAGGTAATACTACGACCATCTTCAAAATAAACAGATGAGCGGCTAATATCATAAATTACTTTTTTGAGAAAAACATACTGGAAATATTACCCTTCCCCCCCTTTTGAAGATGAATAATACTATTTTTAAAAATGTTATTTTGAAACAAAATAGTCATTATTTGTCATCAGTAAATGACTGAGAACATAACGAATGAGAATGAAAAAAGAATTTTGAGATACCGAAGAAGTAGAAAGTTATACAGTTTAGCGACCACCTGCCAAACATACAGAATGAATGGCTAACAAGCTTGGAGTACTTTTTTAAAGAAAAGCAACGGTTAGTACGAAATGCTTTGCTACATCTGAAAAAATGGAAATAATTATCTTTGAAAATATAATTTTAAAGCGGAGAAGAAAAAGATTATTTTGGCTGAATTTCATCAATAAAATGAAAGTAATAATTTTTTTGTTGGTAGGAATTCTATTTTGTATCTGTTTCCCTATTATAATATATACTGAATAATTTTCTAATGATACTTTATTTAGTAATATAGCTCCCATCGAGTATATGCGATATATGTGCTCGTTAAATCTGTGGAATCGAAAGTCATGTGGTCGGTCGTTGAGCAGTTACCATGGGTGTAATGGTCTGGAGAAAATCCCCCCCTTCAGATCAAAGTCAAAATGGAGGGAGTGGATCCTCTGATGGTGCCATCTATCAAGGGAGTCTTTGTGCAAAGTCTTACTTTCACCTTCTTGGTGCTCTGGTTAAACGAAAGACGCACCCTACTGACAAAAATTCGCATAGCCTACGACATAGCGAGCTTGGCTTGTCCAAGTGTCATAAGTGACAACAACAACAGTAGTATAACTTGGCAAAAAAAATTAAATTTTAAAATCCTTAATTTTTCTATTTTATACACGAACTTTTGATTTTAAGAACTATTTTACCAATCCCTACTAGTTAGTAAAAATGAGGGTCTACTGTATATACAAAATTGAAAAAGATAATAAAAATAAATAATTTAGGTTGTTATGACAGTATAAGTTAAGCAATATAATTCTAGATACGCGAGTTAGAATATTCATAAGTCACAAAGGTAAATTTCTAAAAGCGTAAGTATAAATAAGAAAGGATATGGATTATTAGTGTTTACAGGACTTTAAAATGGTCGCAGTTCAAAGCGCTTGTGACTGTTAAGTTCATTGCTATTGGTTGTGTATTGACATTGCGAAGTGTAAATCTGCAGAGGACATTCTGAATCCGAGATATCTTACCATTCTTTTGCGCGGATATCTCGGCGAAGTTCTGTGCAGATTTGCTCACAAAATATTCCTTCTTGTGCAATTTGCACTGCAAGCTTACAGCAACAGCGTTCACATTGTGTTTACTTAACGGAATCTATCATGGCATGAGCAACTTTTACAAATCATTATTTACTATGCTTACAACTAATTATAAACACTATCATCAAAATTTTAAAATTATGTGTACAGTAATCCCTCTATAACATGGTCCTCTCAAACTCGTTTTTATGTCTCTAATAAGAGATGTTATAATTTCTTATACTCTCAACACACATGTGTTATAATCTCTTATCAGAGATTATAACACATGTTTTCTCTCATATAACGCATTGATTTCCAACGTAATATTTCTGTACTGCGAAATTTATAATGATTTGTAGCGAATAAAGATGAAATAAAACTGTTTTTGGAATTATTTGATTTATTTGAAATGAACTGTTTTCTAGTTACATTTGTGTATAAGTTTTTTTTTATTTAAAATGTTCTTAATTTGATTTTAATAAAACGCACATATTTCGTTCATAACTTAGTTTATCCTTAATATTCGATTTAAACCCCCTTTAACGAAGAAAGTTAAAAATGAATCATTTGTACAAAACGCATTATACAAGGGCATAAAGAGTGCGTTTTACAAGAGTTCTCGGGCAAAACACTTTCTTATAACACAGAACTAATATACTGCGTTATAGGAGGTGTGGGTTACTGTATACATGTATATATACGTGGGTTACTCGGAAATTTTTGAGATACGCGCAGACGAGAATTTACAAAATAAAAATAACGGTTTAATTTTAAAGTACAAACACAGAAGACGATTTTTCACTGACTTACTTCAACTTGTTTAGCGTGGAATAAATTTTAAACAGAAGAGAAAATGGAGTTGACGCGAGAACATTTTCGCGCTTTGATTTTCTACGATTTCAAAGCAGGATTCAATCAAGAAGAAGGCGTTCAACGGTTTCAATTAGCATTTAGTGATGAATATCCAGCTCGTGCTACTGTATTCAGATGGTTTAGAGAATTTAGAAGAGGTCGCAATTTTCTTCAGGATGAAGAACACACAGGAAGGTCGCCGTCGGCAGTAATCCCGGATAATGTGTCTGCCATACGAAAAATGTTAATGGATGATAATCGCTGTACCTATCAAATGATACAGAAGGAACTTAACATTGGATCCGCAGCTATACACAAAATCATTCATGAAGAATTACGTATGAAAAAAGTAGTTTGCCGTTGGGTTCCCCATCATCTAACTGAGCATCAAAGAGAGGAGCGTGTCAGAATCAGTAAAGAAACTCTTAATATGCTGAATGATGGTGGCCACCACATCATTCCTTTAAATTGTAACAGGTGATGAAACGTACATACCGATTTTTGACGTTACAACACCTCAAGAAAGCAAAGTATGGGTCTTTGAAGATGATCCCACGCCGACAATGGTGAAAAAACAACGCGCACTGAAAGAAGTGATGTATGCCATTTTCTTCAGAAGAACGAACGGGATTGGTCAAAGCCATCAAGTTGGAAGGACAGAAGACAGTAACAGCAAACTGGTATACCACTAAATGTCTTCCAGAAATTCTACAAGAACTGAATGTTAGGGGACTAATGCTTCACCATGACAATGCATCTTCACATACAGCCGGATTAATAGTTGAGTTTCTTAAACAAAAACAAATTAAAGTGATCGAACATCCGCCGTATTCACCTAATCTAGCTATGTGCGACTTTTGGTTATTCTTTAATCTAAAAAAGAACTTACGTGGACGTCGTTTTCATTCAGAAGAAGAGATTGAGGTGGCTATAAATGCATTTTTTCATCTATTCGAAGAAATGAATGGCTTGAGGCATTTAATCTTTGGAAAATTCGTCTACAAAAGTGCATTGATGCTGGAGGAGACTACTTTGAACACACCTAAAATTTTGTAAGTATAACTTTAAAAATCTAGTTGTATCTCAAAAATTTCAGAGTGACCCTCGTATATATATATATATATATATATATATATATATATATATATATATATATATATATATATATATATATATATATATATATATATATATATATATATATATATATATATATATATATATATATATATATATATATATATATATATGTATTTTTGTATGACTGCACTGTTTTAATGATATGCTTTAGTTGTGAAGAGCTATTAATGCAATTTTTATTTTTTCTAAGCAATTTTATTTAGTTAATGCAATTTTTATATAAATTTTAATACTGTATTTTTAATGCTAAATTTAGTTTCGAAATATTTTTATTATATTTCTCATTTGCGTCTTTTGACTATTTTTCATGGTTTTCGGTTAGTCACGAGTGATATTTTTATGAATTTTTTATGACTTTACGTTTTTAGTGCTAAAATTTAGTTAAGAAAAATTTTAAATTTTTGCATGAACGTATATATATTTCATATGCTAAGCTTTAGTTGCTGCTAGAAGAAAACTAATCAGGGCGGGATTTTCACTAACACAATATGCGCCAATCGGTGATTGAAACAATCAACGTCTCATGGAATGATGATTATCGATTTCGATTCTATTTTTATAATTTTTCAACGAGCCATTTTGCATAAAGCGAATTTTATCACCTAAGCAAAATAAAATCATTGACAGCGGTAGACACGGAATGACTCCACCAGAACCTCCAAGCGGAATACGTATGACATCATTTAGAATGAAACATCGTTTATCAGACAGGGAATCTCGAAAAACTGAAACAATCTTTCCACCTGCGAGGAAAAACTGCGTCTTCTTGGAAATGAAAAGAGCAGAACGCCATTGTTTCTGATTTGAAAAGGGGTAGGGAGAGTAAATACAAACAAATCACACGAGGAAGTAGATTATTCTATCAGGGACCGTTTAAGATTTTTCCGCACTCGGACTTCTTCCCTCCCCTTCAGTTCAATAGCGCCCTGTCAGCCATCACGTGACGAACCGCCGCAACGATTCCTGTACGTGTTGAGAGTCATTTCAGGAATCCAAAGTTATTTAACGGAACATTTTTTTTTCTTCATTTAAAGACAGGAAAAAATCGCTTCCCAAATAACAACAAAAGTGGGGCGAAAGAACATTAAAATACGAGTGATTTTCCCGCAGGTGAAAATTGAAAACGCCTCGCTTTACGGTAACAATACTAGAAAATGAAGAAACGAAATCTGGCAATCAACTAAGGTTTCTTTAACCTTCCCATCATGCACCGCACTTAAAAAGAAACGGAAGAACAGAAATATTAGCTTTATCAATGATTTTCTTCTCGAACATTCCTAAATTGGATTCCGTAAACGAGTTCCAAGTTGTAAATGACATTGAAAGTTTTGATTTTTCTTCCGCCAAAATTGTATTCAGCCTCATCGATCGTTTGCCAAAATTAAATGATTTTTTCCCCCGCTTCTATCACTTCAGCTGCCAGTTATTTGCTGAGAAAATGGAAAGCACGAATGAACTTAAAAAAAAATAGATAATTATTTTAGTAACTTAAAGACTAGTACTTCAAATAAAAGTATCTTTTCAGTTAATTATAGTCATTAACTTGTTTAGGAATTATTTTAATTTGGAAAGAAGTGAAACGATAATTGTTTTCCACGCGTATATTTACGCTGTTTTTTTCTTTTTTTTAATCTGTAATTCGATAATTGGATACATTTGTTGCTTTCAAAGAAAATGGCGCAGGAAAAAGTAAACAGTTTTGATTCTACCTTTTTTGCGATTTTTTTAATTTTGCTATAATGTTTCATTTCATTGTATTTTGTTTATCTTATTGATTAATAAAATATCACATTCATTATAACAGGAATTGTAATTGGTTTTAAGGAGTTAAAGCAATTTTTTTTAATAATTGCAGTTTTTAATGACATTGCAAATATTTACAAAGCATTACAAACAAGGTGTTCATTCTACTGACAGTTATTAGTATTTCTTAAGGTTGGTTTTATAAAAATATTGCATGTTTAATGAATATGCTGTAGCATATATGTTTATATAAAGGAATAATTAAATTAATGAAATAAATTTTAAATATATATTTTTGGATTAAAGAATATTCTAAATAATAACAGTGGATGATCAAAGTTGTGTTGAGGAAAAATATTTTTTCATAATAAAATATTTAAGCCAAATTAGATCATCGGTTTTAATTTCTTAAAAACTGAAACTGATTTCATTTTGAGCGCTTTGTGATTTCATTTTGGAGAGTCTTAGAATGACACCCAAACAAAGCTGATGTTAGTTGGGTTGGGGATTTTTACAACGACAATGCTACTAATAATCACTTCAGAAAATCCTGCAAAAAGAGAGAAAATCAATCGACACTGGACATGTTTCTTCACGCCACATAAACATTGCAACTGATTAATATGCAATATGTATGTATATTTTTTAATGAACTTACTAAGAAATTATGCATCCTTTTGAATTTAATTTTTAGGGTCTCCAGAACGAATGAATCGACCTCCCCCCAAAAAAAAATCTGTGGTAAATCTATGATCGGTTAACGGACAATTCGAATAGCGAACAGTCTTGTAGCAGATAATGTTCGTTAACCGATCATCCCTTGTACTACAAATTCCATGTGTATGTTACTTCAATCTTTCATTATTTCTAATCATTACTTTTAATGATTTCGCACACTTGAAAAATTATGATTTCGGATAATCGCATATTTTTAATGATTTCGTATACATTTTTGTATATTTACATTTTCTTTTTTTTTCATTATCTTTTACAAGTGCTCAATAAAAAACATTCATGTGTCATATCTAAGACAATTTTGAAAAGCATGTAAGTAGTTTCTCCTTATTTTGATAATTAAACTATTTTAAAATGAAGCCTGGTGGCTTAGTGGTAGCGCTTCGTGCTTCCAAACCGCTAGTTCAAGGTTCGCGTGGGTGGGTCAATAAAACCTTCAGTGGGTCGATAAAGCTCGATACTAAGCATGCTTGGGAGATAAACACTGGGTTCACGTGATTAAATACACACTTTCACGTGAGGCTAACCATCAATCTGAGACGTGCTTTGCACTCCAGGGCCCTCTGTCTGGAAAACAGATATGGGCACTGTAGACCTTGGCCCGAATGTGGGCTGTTGTGCCACAACTTTATTTTAGTACCCTATCTATAAATTAAGTGCATTTATTAGTGAACAGCATTCTTTAGGCAAAAATAGAGTAGTGCATTCATAAGAAAAGCGATATTGTTTCAACTGATTTAAAAACTCACAGTTGAATGGATAGCGCTTTGGCTTTTGGTTCGTTAATTCGTGGGTTCATATCCTATTTCCAAGTTGGATCTTTGTAGTAGTATCAATTCCATATTAAACTGTAATTTCCAGTCTAATTAGTCTTTGTGTACAAAAATGATAGTTTAGCAACAAACAAACTATCAATGGGCAATAGAATAAAACGTGTTTTGATTATACCAAATTTAACTACAGTGCATATGATCTCCTATTTTTGCTGACAAATTTACTGTCAAATATAGTTTATTTCTGTCAACGTAGTTACTGTATAACATAAGAATAGCTCGCGCCAATTTGCTTATATTATCTGTTGCCAAGGAAACAAGACATACTCCATTTTCGATATGGGGAAGCCATAAGGAAGGCGCCAATTTTGGATTACTGTACGCTTTGATAGTAATTTTCGGTGATCTTTTTTGTTATTATTTTTGAGAATACTTTTATATATTAATTATGTATCATTTAAATTTTACCAACTAAATTAAAAGTGATTTAATTAAAAAAATTAAAAAACAAAGAAAATGTAAAATTAATTTATACAAAATTTTTCAAAGCAAATATTTCGTTAATCTTATTAATAACTAAATAATTAATGTCATTTCAAATTTCAATGATTACTATAATATACAACACGAATTTTTATTAATTTGAAAAAGTTAAAAAGTTGCTTTTAATTGACATTTATTAAAAAAAAATCAAATCAAAGTATAAGCATGATTACTAACAATAAAAATGCACATACAATGCAAATCTGAGAATAAAGTGAGGTATTGGCTGCATTTAAGGTTTTACAACAACCTCTATAAATACCGCCACTTCTCAACAACCCTTAGCTCTTATTTGAAATGAAGGCTCTTGTTACTATAGCAACCAGCATTAACCAGATTACTTGACTGGAGTTATTCTTGTGATATGGAGATTGTACACTAAATACAACTCACATTTTGCTTTGTAACTTCATTTTATAATCCGGCGACCTGGTCAACACCATTCTCTTCTTACCGCTTACCTTGTAAAGAATTACATTTGACTTAAACTTTTTCAATTAACCATTTTAAAATTTTTGCAAACTTTCTTGTAATTTTTTGGAGCTACTGAAATTTGTGAATACAAGGTAAAACCTAAATATGGTTTAGTTAATTCCTTTTAAAGATTTTGTTAGTTTATGTATACATCTGTATTTATTACTATCTATTTATTTATTTGACACTGCGTTATGGGCAGGCCAACAACCGAAGACTATTATAAGGCATTTTAATATCCACCGCATATTCCTTCCGAAAGGGCGTTTTATAGATAGTTGGTCGTACTCATGTATCACAAGAGGAAAAACCTGGAAAACTCCCTCAATGACTGGGATCGAACCCGTGATTTATGCTCTGAAGAGCGGTGTCCTACCACTTGGTTACTGTAAGCCATTATTTAGTCATTAATTAATTATCATATCCCCTCTAAGAACCGTTGGTGTACAAGGAGACACATGTTCAATTTCACTTAAAATTTGCAATATGTATTGAAACACTCACCATTTCAGGAATCTTGAAGAGATATTTCTTTTTAATTAATTTCTATTCGATTAATTTATCTTTTCTCATTAAGTTTTAAAATAAATATGTAATTATAAACACAGGTTTGTTGAAAGCTGCTTAGGGAGCTAAAACTTCTACTATAAAACTTCTTCAATGCCCCAGGATGGGCCCTTGCCTTCCTCAAGATCGAATTCCAAGCTCTTCTATCCTTGGCCATGGACATCCAGTTAGTTATTTTTAAAATTCTTACATCTGTTTCCAAACAGTCGAGCCACCTAAGTTTAGGTTTTCCCTTTTTTTTGGGTACCGAATGGTCTGACCGAGATCTTTCTTGTTACTCGATTTTCATTTATTCTGCACAGGTATCCTATCCATTTAATCCTCTGAATCCTTATATATTATATTATATCTAGTTCTTTAAAAGATTTATAAAGTTCAGAATCAGTTCTTCTTCTCCAGATATTATTACATTTAATGCTACCTAAAATACTTCTCAAAATTTTTTTTCTCAAAAACAGAAATGATACTTTTAACTTTGTCTGCCATTGAACAGGTAGTGTATAATACTTGTACATAATTTCATTATCTATTATTCAATAGTTAAATTAAATTTTTTATTCAACAATATTCATATATATATATATATGATATATATATGATATACATATATACATATATATAGATATATATAGCGATACAGGTAGATGTATAGCATATTTCCATATATATATCATGTATATATATATATATATATATGATTCAAATATCATATCTATATTCTAGATCTGCTAGTATATTTGTATATATCTATATATGCTATATTTAAATAGTCTATGTATATATATATGAGATATATATTTATGATATATATCAGTTTATAGCTATATATATCATATGGATATGTATATACCTATATACTTATATATATATATATATATATTTATATATATATATCATATATATATATATATATATATATATATATATATATATATATATATATATATATATATATATATATATATATATATATATATATATATATAAATTAGTCTGCGTGAGGGCAAACAAAATACAAAATAAAGTAGAAAATGAAAGGAAGGTGATACTGTAGGGAGTGAGGAAAAGGAGGAGGGGGGAGGAAGTAACAAACGTCCATTTGAAGAGGCGAGAGGAAGTGTTGAGGTGTTTGTTGCTCCGTGGGTGGTATATGGAGTGCACGACAATTACCTGCGCGTCCGACGAGCAATAACAACAGCTCTGCCACAGATCATTACCTGTCTGTTTCCCGCCCTCTCCCCGGGACACACTTTTTTTAACGTCAGCAGGAGAGGTTTTTTCTGCCCACTCCCTTGGCTTGGACGCCTTGAGTTCGGCAAAGGCGGACTTTGCGCCATCCTAAATTTTACGTGAGAGTTTATTACCAAATTATAAAATTCTATTTTTTATCCCGCGTAACAACTACGGTAGCTGTTCTTATGTTTTTTTTTTAAATATAAAATATTATATTAAGTTATATTGTGTCAGTGGACATCTGGAATCGCTTTGTAAGATTTTCCCAGGATGAACTTTATCGAATATATTTTTTTCTATCTTTTAAGTAAGTTAACAACTAATTTTTATATAATAATTGGTTGTTCATACACACGGAAATAAGAAAAAAATTTTAGTACAGATTATTTTGCTCGCTATGTTTGGGAAATCACAATTTGCGCTTTCATATCACGTGTTCATCTGATGCTCAGAACGTCTCAAAATAGTGTCATTTCAGCGCATTTTGTAAATGTCTCAATTTAAAAAAGAATAATAAAATAATAACAATTAATCACGTTTTATAACTATTTCCTCAACCGAATCAACTTGAAAACTAGCTTAGTTTTTTTCGGAGATATATTGAAACTTCTCTGTTTATATAATTAATTTAACTTTCATATCATTCTTAAAAATCCACTTCTATATTTGTCTAGAGACAATGTTCTCAATCATTTGTTTTCAGTAAACGCAAATATTGAAGGGTTTTGTTTTAGAAATATTGAAGAAAATATTGAAAGAAATATATTGAGCATATTCACTTAAACTTTTCTGTTTCCTTGGTATTCTTACATAGACTTTTCAACTTTCTTGACTCGAAATAAAGATATTCCTAATTTCTCGATATTCCTATATAGACTTTTACTTTTTGATGTTCTTAAACTTTTTAAATTTTTTGACATTCTAATGTAAATATTCCAAATTTCTTGATATATTCCCATTTGGACTTTCCCAACTTTCTCGGCATTACCACAGAAACTTTCTTACTTTTTTTGTTTCCAAGTAGACATCTCTACTTTTTCAAAAAGTTCCCTCTAGATTTCTCTATCCTCTAGACATTCTTATGTGTGTAGGCTTTTCTATTTTCTTTACATTTCTACATAGATTTTCACTTTTCTTGGCATTTCCACATAGATTTCTTCTTAATTAGATATTCCTAGCAAGATTATCTTAATTTTCTCATATTCCTATTCAGGCTTTCAAATATTTTCGATATTAACGCCTGGACATATGTTATAACGCCGACTTATCATATGTTTCCATGATTCACGAAGCCCATGTTTAGGACTTTTAAATTACAGTTTAGAAATAGTGTAACAATTTCACTCAGTTTATGCTAAACACAATATTAAATCTTAATGTAGTTAATTTTTCACCAGATGGCGCAACACGGATTTGTCACATAATACCAATGAATTATTTCTTCGGGCAAAAATTTTTAATGCAGGTTTGTCATTTTCTATATACAAATTAAGATCTATTTGAAACACATACTTTAATATTTTTAAATATTTAATTTATTTAGTCTGTTTTTTAGTCTTAAACGCAATAAAAGTACCATACTTAATATTGTAAAGAATAGTGGAATTTTTAAAAGACATTTTAAAAGAACATGCTTTTTTTCACGGCCACACAAAATTGAAATTACTGATATACTAATTGAATAACACTCTTATCTCTCATGTAAATATTTGAAATGAATGCGTTCAAATGTTTACATGAGAGATGAGAATGTTATGTAATAATAAAAGAAGAATGTTTGTTTCAAATGAAAGAAATTGCATTTAATTGTACAACGAAACGCAAGCAAGGTGCGGGAAATAAGAATCATATTTTTGTTAATAACAATTGTGCTAGTGATTTGTAACACAAATGAGATTCTATTGTTAATAACAATATAATGTGGTTAAATATTAACGTGTTCAAATTGCATCCGAAATATACCAATATAGGATGACTGCAAGTGATTTCTCAGGCTTTGAATATAGGAATTTCCCTGATACATAATAAACTATGTTACAAATATTATATTAAATAGATAGTGATATATTATATGAGGAAATAGAAACACCCTCAAATTTCCTACACATGACTGCAGATGTTTTTGTATGTTCTCTTAGGACATGACTAACATTTAAATTAGAGTCAAAATCAATCCATTCTTATCCGTGCTAACTTTCACCACTGCGATGCTTGATTCCTGCCTGTATACCACGAGGTTAGCTTACATTAAATTCTCTGTGCCTGCCTTTTGCCATGGAAATAAGACGCTATCCCTTTTCGACAGGAGCTAGAAGAACTACCCACTTTGGCTTACTGAATGCCTTGAAAGTAACATGACATAACATTAAATACAAGCAATGTCCTAACACCTTAAACCCCATTTATAACGGACAGTTCTTGTTACTATAGCAACCACCACTCACTAGACTACTTATAGCTAGTTATTCTGGTGATAGACAGATAATGCAATTAATGCAGTCGGCAACGTATTGTCTAAGCATAGTGTGATACGTAGATATTATTATTTCTCATGTATTCCAAGTGAAAAAACTAAACTAAACTCCATGGCACGATAGCCCATATGGGCCAAGGCCCACAGTGCTCATAACTGTTTTCATGACCGTGGGCCCTGGGTTGCGAAGCATATGTCCCAGTTAGGTGGTCAACCTAACGTAAGACCCCCAGTGTTTAGTTCCCAAGCATGCTTGGTACTCAGTTAATCGACCCACTGAAGGGATGAAAGGCTGAGTTAACCTTTCCCAGCCTGAGGATCGAACCTCGAACCTGTGTCATGGGAGCGTGAAACGCTGTTACTAAGCCACCGGGCTTCATTCCAAGTGAAAAACCAACTTCAAATTGTAATGTCTGAATATCTTAGAGGGTACTGAAGATTTCAGCATATAAGATGCTTTCTGTTGATGAATTATCGGTTTGAGACAATCTCGTTTGAGGATGAAAGCAGTTTGTTTGCATGCTGCTTTCATTCTGCCGAGGTACTATGAAACAGGCAAAGACAGAAACCAAACTGTAAATCATTAAATTTTTTATTGGTAATCAATGCTGGCGGGTAATATTTGAAGCTGTAAAGTGCCAGAATCCAATGAATTGCATGTCATCACAATCATTCCACTCTGAAATTCCTTCGATATTGAGATTTTTGATTTCTCATCAGTGCCCCTTTCGAAACGTACCCATAATCTCGGAAAACCGAAAAAAAAAAATAATAGTAATACCCCGGGGTAGATAATGAAACGTTTGGGGTTTACCTTTGTTGGCGAAAAAGACACCAGGTGCTGCTGCCACACCTCAGCATCATCACTTGCCAAAACGAGACGAACGCTTCCTCCTCCAAGCGATGAAGCTTCTGTATTCATCTTGCATCCCCTGCATGAAGAAAAACAACCGCAGGAATCAAAATAAACACAGTCATTGATGTTAAATGCTCCATGTTTCCAGTTTTTTTTTACCTGATAATCTCTTTTCAAGACTTCTCGAACGCTTAGGGGATGGAAAAATTTATAGAGCAGTAGACGGAAACTCCAAATATTATAAGAATAATCTCAATCAGTAAAAATAAAACGTTTAAAAAAATAAATAAATAATTTGATGTTTTTCAAATATATTATATTGTAAGAATAGTGAAAGAATGGAGGTTACGATGAAGTACACATTTTTTCACTTGTCAAAGTGGTTTCGTATAGAGGTAAGCTTTATAAGGTGAAAAAGAATCATATATTTCCATTCTTGTAGTGGGGAGATTTCCTGGGCGTTTAAAATGCCATGCATCCCACCACAACTAACTTTTCAGGGAATCTACGTGTATCACTATTCCTGTCGGTGTCGGTTAAAGACAAATGTTGAAATTAATGTTTCGACATGCATCATAATTTTTAATTTATGTTACCCAGTGACTGACACCTTTACATACGGTTTGTTCCATTCCTTTTAGCCAATCTCCATTCAAACCCTTACTAAAAGTCGGCAGGGAAACAGAATAAAAATTTTATTTGCATAGAAGTATTCAATTACACACTGATTTAGATACCGATACCACAACAATATCTTCATTTATATTTTAACGATGACGAATTTTCGATGTAAACAATAAAGTTACGCATGCCTTAAATTAAAATGCTGCGCCAATTCGTTTTTGCACTGTTTGTTTTTCACGACGGAGTGTTTTTAAAGATGGTGTTGGATGCGAATAGGACAACAATACATTAGAGAGATTCTGAAATGATTTCGTTGATTTGTACAACAATAGTTAAAAAGATATAATTAATCAAAAATGAATCATTCAGAAGTCGGTATGCATAAAAATTAGACAAAAAAGTGA
Organism: Latrodectus hesperus; assembly: GCA_037975125.1. Taxonomy (NCBI): domain Eukaryota; kingdom Metazoa; phylum Arthropoda; class Arachnida; order Araneae; family Theridiidae; genus Latrodectus; species Latrodectus hesperus. The sequence goes on from CM075858.1 coordinate 82,995,749, forward strand.
GTGACTGCAAATGCATGATACATTACAAGGATAGTCTAAGTATTGTGACTCGAAATGAGTCATATGAATTTGAAATATTAACATACCAATACGGTATCCAAACAGAAAAAGACGTTATTCTTTTAAATTGGAGCTAATAAGCTATAGACGTGACCCTGATGAAGATTATCGTACTGCAAAAACTTATGAAATTAAAAGAAAATTTTTAATGTTGGCGTGAGCAAGGCAATAGTCTTAAGATTTAAAACAGATTGATTACAAATATTGCAGCCGAGCTGGTAGCCGAATGGTTAGCGCTTTTGCCTTCGGTTCAACAGTTCGTGGGTTCGAATCTCACCTTGGGCATGGATGTTTGTAGTGGTTCGGAATCCACTTTAAACCGTAGGTCCCGGTCTGATTAGCCCTCGTGTGCAAAAATGACCGTTGAGCGACAAACAAACAAACAAATACAAATATTGCAATTATTCGGTAAAATCCTAGGATAGCCCACACCCCTGACAACAAACTGAAAAAAAAAATACCAAGCCAGGTGGAAATTTCAGAAATAATTTGGTTTATTATATCTAGTGTATCGAAGCAGGGTTATCAAGATTGCCACAAGCCACAATTATCGCCAACCAAAATCATTCGCGCCAAGGGTGTGGGCTCTGCTAGGATCCAACCCAATTATTCATTTAAAATTCTATTAATCAATGAAGTTTGTAAAAATTAAAATTATCTTTGCCAATTTTAACTAACCATAAAGTTTTGTCATGTCATGTCATTTTCATTTTATCTTTTCTGCTGTTCTATTGTCCATGTGTTAATGGCTTGAATCAATGGAAAACGGCTTCTCAAACTGATGAAATCCTTATCTAAGAAAACGTTTTATTAACAGAATAAACACTTCGACTCTATTTCTCAGACATTCAATGGTGAACTTCGCCTTGTTTGCTGCAGCTCGAAAAATGAGATCGGAAGTCAAGCATCAAATTCGAGGACAAATCGGATTGACACTCATTGCGATACGGAACGAGGATGAAACGTTATCTGTCGTCATGGATATTTTAAGCCGATGAGAATATGTAACAAAGTGGCTTTCTCAGGATCACAACTGTAACGAAAGAAATAACCATTTTATGGTTAGTAAATATTTTTTTAATTTTGCTTATTGTCACCATCGGTAAAAAAATAATGGACAGTAATAAATAAAAAACAATTTGTTCAACGTCCTGTATAAAAGCAATGCAAAAAATATTGGCTTTATCCTAGTATCCGTAACGCGAAGGATTTGGCGACATTAAGAATCGGATTATATGTTTATGTACTGCCATTTTGAGATTCACAATTTTTTTTACTATGAAACGCTCACGTATGATGATAGTTATGAATTTTATGAATTTCACCGTTGGCCACATTTTTAAAAACCGTGCCTAACGCCTTACGTATACTAGGATTTTACCAAAATACTTTGGAAGGCTCTGACCTCGAGTGGGATATAAAGAACAATAATAATCAGAAAAGATTTATTCAATGTCTTGCATATGGATAATGAAAGGCATTGTAATGATTTAAAGGAGACAAAAATAAATATAAGTGGTTAAGAGAGAAAAAAAAGAAAAAAGAGAAAGAAGCAAATTTTCTATTTGGGCATCGAAAATAAAAATCAAAGATCGATCATCGGACTCTTTGATGAATAATCATTACGACGTGATTTGCAAACACTTCGCTCGATGACACGAATGTGGAATATTTTAAGCATCCAAAGAGGATGAGTCGACGCACTTACATTTTGCTTGGGCTTCCATGATCCTCGGACCTTAATCTCCTCTTTTACTCTTGTGTGTTTCTGCTTAAATCGTTACTCTGTATTATCGAATGCTAATACATAATCCGGAGAATCTCCAAGCTCGGACCGTACATGCATCACCAGCGGAGTACTAGTGAATCATAAAATAATTATTTTAATGGATTCAATAGAGTTTATGCTTAAGTGTATCTTTGAGTTTTAGGACTGAGGAACTGTAAGTCCGGTCTAATTAACCATCGTGTGAAACTTTATTTAGTAGTATAGTTTCCACCAAGTACATGCTATATACGTCCTCGTTAAATCTAGGGTATCAAAAGTCCTGTGGTTGTTCGTTGAACGTTTATCATGGGTGAAATGGTCTGGAGAAAATTTTCTCCTCCTCCAGATCAAAGTCAAAATAGAGAGAGTGGATTCTCTGGTGGTGCCATCTATCGAGGGAGTCTTAGAGCAAAGATACACTTTTACCTTCGTGGTGCTCTGGTGATTCGAAAGACACTCTCTTCTGACTTAATAGATTTGAAGCACAGTCGTCGGCTAGCGATCTTGGCTTATCCAAATGTTATAATATACGCTCTCATTTGTGTTTAACACTTTCTGACCTTCTCAATGTGCTTTGAGCAAATTTTTATCAAAAACAACGCAATTTCGTTTATCATACATCACCAACTGCAGTGAGTTACCACGTCACCCTTTGTACAAATATCTTGCGATTTACCCTTGTAACTAGTTCTAACTATGTAACAAAAAACTAGTGTTTAGTATAGTATAATATATCGACAAGATATCACCCGTATTACTTCCTAGTCTCAGTCTTAGGAATTAACCATATAGTTTAAAAAATTCTACTAGATTCAAAGTTTGCAATTTTTTGAAAGTACATTTTCAATTTTCATTCAATTCAACTTTCAATTTGCAACACTTTTAATTTTTCTTCTAAGTTTTTAGAAAATATACGGAGGATAATTTAATTTTCTGACTATTCTCTGCGTCCAAAAATGATATAATAAAGAAATTTTATCAATATCTAATGGCTGGAATAATTTGCTGTACCGGATTAAAGGACTACAATAATCTTTTTGCGCAAAGTTTGAGTACATTAAATACCAACTATCGTTAAAATTTCAATGCCCGTTGCAGCAAAGTGAAAGTAATTGCCCATTTACTATTTAAAATCACCGATTTTGATTTTAAAATTCGATTTTGGTAGCATAAATATCAAACAGTTTGATTCCAATGTATAAAAGTGAGCTCGCAAGAAGATGGCCGCCATCCCTAATGGCCGAAACAGAAACATTTCCACGAGAGTTAATCTATTATTAGCTTTTAAAATGTTTTGAAATTAACTCAGATTACCTGAGAGAAGAGCGCTAGGGGAGAGGAGCTTAGAAAAAATAATAACCAGCCGATATTTTTTACGAGCACCCCATCTCGAGAGGGGGGACCGATTTGAATAGAAAAGCCATTACAATGTAATCTGACGGTGGAGGAATGTGTATTGTAATGAGACTGCTATTCAAATAAAGAAAGGTGCAAGCAAACGACTTTGATATCTCATCTTTTGCCGAATTTGCATTTATTGGCGGTGATTTTAAGCAATATTTAAAAAAAAAATAATAAAGACGGAGACAGCAGCGAGGGGTTCCCCTCTCGATTATCCTATTAAAAACTACTTTTTTTCCCCTTTTCGCTTGTGCATGATGATAAAAAAATCTGCATCGACGGGGCAGGGCGATATGAATTTAAATACCCGTCATAATACGCACTTAAAAAACATTAATGCAAAAATAATGCCTCATTTGATTAGAATAATGATACAAAAAATATAAATAAATGAATTCTGGGGCTGGGTTTGCATTTTTTTAAAAAAATTTCTTATACCTGATGATGTTGTGTGATTTCTTAAACTTTGAATGGATTTTCTAAGTGAACATGTAATTTTTCCTCGTGCGTGTCGGCGCGGTGGTCTAATGGATTAAAAGCACGTCGGCCACACGTTCCGTACAGACGATGATGATAAAGTATTTATAAAAAGATACATTCCAATCAGCAAATAAATATAAATTATCAATTAATTAATAATTTAATTAATTTTGAATACTTACTTTACTAATTACTCCCTTCGCTTAATGAATGTTGAGAAATTAATGAGCGAATAATGTAGGACGTCATTGTCATAAGATTTTGGAAATTCCAATTCTTGTTTCTTTAGGTAAACCTTAAAAGCAAATCCTGAATCAATTCGAATTTTTTTAACACGGTTCCATAAACAATTTAACTGACGAAGGCCGTTGTAATATCTACCACGGAAACAGTTTACCGGGGGTGGGCTTTTCATAGAAGGAAAGCCGTATTCATATGCTGAAAGGGAGGAAACCCGAAAAACTCCCTAGCATCCACCCTGACAGACGTGCATGTAGAAACGCACCATCCATCTTCTGTTTTTCCACAATGGCTGGGATCCAACCCATGACACTACGCTTTGAAAAACGCTGTCCTACCACTAAGCCACGGGAAGACTATTTTCATCTTCCGATTGAAAATTATTTTAGCGAGTAAAAATAAATATTTGTGTAAAATGCGCGGACAATGGACTGTGACGGAAGAACCAAATCTCGTACTTTGGCACAAGGCAAGTTATCAGGTAAGCAATTATAAACTAGGCAAGGTGGTATTATATTTCAATTTTTACGTAGGATGTCCGAAACACTTTTACCATTCAAACAATTATTATTAATGAACATAAATTCATATTATTCTATTAGTTATTGGCAACAGTTTCGTGTTATAAGCTTCATTTTTGACGAATTTATACTCTCATGACTTGAGTTGTGCCAAAAGTAAGAACTTAAATAACAGTAGAATAAAATCTTCTTCATCATCTGTTAAATCAACGTTATATTGATTCATATCGTCTGTATACGTCTTCTGACAGTTTGAAGAAATTGTTAGTAAAATGCCTTTACACACAAGGAGTGCAATCAATGACATCTTGTAAAGTGGCTGCTACGAGCTCAATTTTTGAAAATATGTCAAAATGTAAGATTATTTTTAATCAGTAATCTTATCGCATATATTTATATAAGGTACCAGTTGTTCATGATTATTAAATTTGAGTGTTAATTACTTTTTAAGTACATATTCTGGAATAAATGAGCAGAAAACTCCTTATTTGCAAGCAATTACATGACGGAATATGGAAAATTTGAATATTTTCCTAATTTCTAATGTAAAGTTAGTGAAAAATTCTTTAATTCGAATACTTTGAGCGATAGGTTTCTTAATGTTTGGATTGCTGTTCCTTGTCTTTATATTCATCTATTAAAGTTCGGATTCATATAAAAGAATGGAGAAGCTTGCTCGCGTCTCTCTCTTAACTACACTAAACTCTGTGGCATGAAGCCCATGTGAGCCACAAGGCCTACAGTGCCCATCTCTGTTTTCCTGACCGAGAGGCCCTGGAGTATGAATCATATGATCCAATTAGGTGACCGTCCTAACGCGGAACCTTCAGTGTTTAGTACCCAAGCATGCTTGGTACTCAGTTTATCGACCCACTGAAGGATGAAAATCTGAGTCGACCTTGCCCAGCTCAAGCTCCTAATTTTCGTACTTTTGACGATAAATTCAGATTTTCTTAGTAATAGGGCACACTTTTCCATGCTCTCATCATTTTATAGACATTTTTTTAAATCAAAAGTCGATATTTTTTCTCGCAAATTTTTGGTTCTCTGATGAAAATCGTACGCTTCGGAACTGAGAATGTTATTGCATACATTTAAATTAATTAGAGGAGGATAGACCATAGTCATTGTTCTTCTTATTGATTTATTTGTAATTAAAAACACTAAATCTCATCCCAGCGTACGAAGGTGAAATTAAACTAATTTAATGCCTCATCTATTAAGAGTGCAGTTTTAGTTCTCCATCGCGTCATAAGACTATTCTTTCACCAAAACCACGATGATTACGTGATGCAACGATGGTTAAATCTAACTGCATGAATGTCTTTCGAATGTCTCCTGCTGATGACTAATTGGACAACGCGTTATGCATAGGCTAACAGTTGGAGGCCGTTTGAGGCATTTTGATAGTCACCTCGGGAATTGCATTCCGATGGAACTTTTCTTAAATAATATAGGCTTTATTCCCGTGTCACAAGGTAGGAATCCCTTAGAATTCCCAAGCACTCATACCTCGACAGACATTCACCTCTGTCACTTTGTTCAACTAAGGCTGGAATCGAATTCTGGATCTTATGACCAAAGAGCGCTCTTACTACAAGTTCATCAAAGGCCACGATGATCTTTTTGATCAGGGTGTCGTTCTCATTATCGAAAAGTAGTCAGTTCGAATCTTTATTTAACCCGTCTTCTTTATTAATGGTTGCTCGACCATGCTAAATACGTAGAATCGCCATGTTCTCCAAGTGGAATAATGACTGGGGGTAACAGAACAAGTATTTGGAGGCCTTCTGCATGATTCTTGCTTCTAAATTACGAAGATTCCCACTCAGCTTCCATCTAACTGGTAGCGCTCAACTTAAGGCTAGGTACAATGCTACTTGCCTAAAAAATCCTCATTAGGCTCTTTATTATTGAGTATTTTTTCTTGAAAGCGATTAGAAATTGTTTTTTTAAAAATGTACACCAAGCCTGGGAAAATGCTATGCATTTTTCTTTTGAATGTGAGGAATGGTTTTTGGTGAGATAGTTAAATAGCACTCAACAAATCTTTTTCATACTTTTCCTTTTTCTCACTATTAACAGAACAGGTTGTTATGCAAATATACATGAATTATTTCATCTTTTGTTTTGTTTGGAATACCAAAGACGTTTTCCAAGTTTTTTTTGATAACTATTGATTTTAGATTTTTATTTCAATTGTTAACTTATAACTTAGGTTAAAGAATGAACTATTGTAAAAATAGTTTAGGCATGAGTATGATACTTTGCGTGTAAATGTAGTTCTATAAACTATGCAAATGATCAAACAAATGACATAACTGAGGAGGCAAGAAACTCAGAAGAACCTTGGATATTTACGGTCAAATGAGGGACAAAAGTCATAATAGTAATACGAAGTGCTTTACAGAAGTCTGACAATGGAAGAAGTTCCTAGTTTGCCCAAGAAGCAGGTTCCCACTGATACAATGTTGCCTGTGTTGGAACCACTTAGAAGTCACCGTAACAGTTGATGATATTCGGCCTCCAATGCGCAGAAGTGTTGCGCAGTGAGTACTCACGAATTGCAACTCAGTCGACAGGTCAAAGATATGTGCAATTTTTGATAACCATTGATATTATTTGAAAAAAGATTAACTGTAACTGAGCTAATTCCTTGAAACTATAGTGTTGACGGGCTCTGAACCTCACTCCAAGTATTGAAAAGAGGCTTCACGTTGAAGCTCAATGTCATTTTAATCACCGATGCTCTACATTTTAGTCGATTATAATGACAACCATGTATGAGCTGTAAAGAATCCAAATCTCTATGACCACATATTATATCATCTGCGAAGCAATATATTTCTTTTAGTCATGGTCATTTAGCCGGTGAGTCCAAGAGATTTTACTTGTGATTGTACCCGGAGAAGTTCTATTTTCCACACACTGCATGGAGATAGGAACCATGTTTTGCAAGTTTATTTTTCAAACGTGGCTTCAATATCAAGTATTGAACAGACTTAGTTTTGTTGTAAGCTATTTTAGAATCCTCTCAAACTTAAAGCAGATTATAACAAATTATAACTTATATTCTCACTTCATATGGCGCTACCTGAAATTGGTACCAATTTTTTTTCTTAAGATGTTTCCAGACTTGTACATAAGATGTATTGTAACACAAGTGTAAATCGAACAGGTGGGAGAAATCAACCAAGTGGCAGATTGATGACGTATGTGAGAACCTTATTTTGCAACACTTTGATTTAATTTCAGATATTTCACTCGGAGACCGTGGGACGATTTCTTTTCTCCCTTCTCATCGAATAACCCTCTCTGTACGCATTAATTTACTGAATAGTATAAGTTTGTTTACATCGATATATTTTTTAATGTAACTCCTTGAGAATCTTTCTAATAGTTAGCAAATAACTGCATAAAACAAATCAGATGAAATTTTGGTAGTATTTCATCATTTCATTTATGTTGGTAGTTTTATTATCTTTATAATAATTAAAACTAAACTCTGTGACAGTCTATAGGGGGAGGCAAGGTCTACAGTGGCCATATCTATTTTCGTAATCGAAGGCCTTGGGAAGCAAAGCGTATGTCCCGGTTAAGTGGTTTCCCAACATGCTTAGGAACTAACGCGTTACTGCCAGTGTTTAGTTCTCAAGCATGTTTGGTACTCAGTCTCATCGACTCGCTGAAAAGGGTGAGTCGTCTTTGGCTAGACCTTGAACCGAACCTTCGGACTTCTGTATTGGGAAAAGGAATCGCTACCACTAAACCACCGTAATTTTTTTATAATAATTGCAGTTGTAAAATTTCCTTCCTTTCCAGATCAATGTTAAAATTGAGGGAGTGGTTCCTCTGGTGGTGCAATCTATCGGAGAATTTTGAACAAAATCCTACTTTCACCTTCGTGGTGCTCTGGTTAAACGAAAGATGCACCCTACTGACTTAAATTCGCATAGCCGACTGCATAGCGCGCTTGGCTTGTCCAAGTGTCATATGTAATAACAACACTGTTGTCTAAATTAAGAAGGAAATGAAGGTCTTCTTAGTTTCCATATAAATTTTGAGGCTCTTAGGAAGGTGATTTAGCAATGCTCCTTTCTATTATGTTACGATAATTGTGTCTTTGTCTTGAAGAGAATAATCCATATTATTACTATAATTGTATTCTTTTCTTCAATGGAAAATCATGTAATTATTGTAATGAATGAAAAAAGCTCTTGTTTAAAGTAATAAACAACAGATTTTCATTTGCTTCACCTTTGGTATAATAATTTTAATTTCATCATAACACTTAGTTCTCCCATATTATGAATTAGAATTTCTCTACATTGGATTAACATAATCAAAGAATGTCCAAATTATTTTTTTTACATTGGCCCATTTAAAAGCATCTGATTTTGTAGTTCACATACAGCAAGAAGAAAATTCAGATGACCCTTCTTTACTTCCGTTTATCTTAAATTACAAATCGGTTTTCATATGTAGGAAATCATCGAAATACATTTAAGCATTATACAAACATCAAGACGTCCAAAGCACACAAAGTGGAAAAATCGAAAACGTCTTAAAATTTCTTTAAAAATCACAAAAGTAATTAAGGAACTTAAAAATGAACTTATTTCTTCCAAACCGTGAAACAATAAACTTTCATTTTCGTAGCCCTAATAGATGACTCCCATCTTGGCGATGATTTAGCGCATTAATTGCGGCCTATCGGCGTTAACCGCACGATGCCCGTTTCTCACAAGCGGAGGAGAAAATACGGCCAAGCGTCCACTGGGTGGATTTTACCCGGGCTTAAATACCTTCTTACCCTATTAATCACCAATTCATTACCATAATAATAACTCTCCTAATGACGCTCCTTTAGGCATGGGGGCCTCCTTAAGTGGCTCGCTTTTTTTTGGTGTTTCATGAAGGATGAGACGACCGCCAAGCTCTCGCCATTTCCTGGACAGTCGCCAATTAATCACAAAAACACTGAGGCGGTAGTGTTAATCAATGCTTATATTTTATCAATATCCGGATTTTTCACTCCGTTCTTTATTAAAGAAATTCGTTATCGGCCACCCAGCTCTTCCGAGGGGGCGCTTCAAATTGTTACGCACCTTTTTCGAAAAAGTAATAGCGCGATATTAACCGAGTGCTGTTTTAAAATTTAACGAAGTATAAGTGAAAGAGTTTCTGCATTTTCGAGCCAATGCGTCTTCTTTTTGGCGTAATTCGATTATCAGCACTTTGGAACTAATTACTTTGCATTGTAATAACGTTTCTTTTAGAGAGGAATTGGGTGTACGTTGCATATCATTACTTGTTAAAAGAAACTTAAAACCAGCACGCGTCGCCATTGCTATTCAGTGAAAATTTGAAAAAGTTCAAGGGAAAACTTTAATAAGGGTACTGACTCGATAATTATTGTATTATGAACATTATTTGTGACAAATAGTTTGTTCTAAAGCAATTAAATTTAACATAGCAACGTAACTGAACTTTCTTAAGAAAACTTTCATCCATGGAATGTGATTAGAATCCGAATAGAAAAACAATCTCAAAGCAAAAATACGCTGCAGTCTAAATCACAGAGAGATAGATATATATATATATATATATATATATATATATATATATATATATATATATATATATATATATATATATATATATATATATATATATATATATATATATATATATATATATATATAAAATGTATTAATGATCTAAATAATCAACACGGGAAAAAAATTCTTACTCTGTTTGCTCATAAAATTTTTATTCGAGGATTTTTTTAAAACTGATTTTTTTTTAATTTTTAAAAAAGTCTTGTTTTTTTTCCTTCTGAATCGAATGTGTTTTGGGCTTTCCCAATAACGCCACACATCGGAAATTATGGATGAAATGAATCCAAACTTCATTATTTAATTACTTAATAACTAAAAAAGTTGTAAAGGGTTCCACATTTTATTCGATTTTATTTTAGCTGATTTTTACGTAAAACCTCATTTTTTTGTGGAGCAAAATTGCGTTTCTTGCGAAGCTAAGTAAATGATAAATACCATTGAAATGTAGTAAATATTATTTTTCCAAATGTCAATATATTTGCTCCTTCGTAGGGTATAAACTATAAACCGGGTTGATGTTTTTATATTGAAAATAATTAGCAAAGATTTATTCTTCATGTTACTTTTATTCCTCTATCTTCAGCAATTTTAATTCGAAAATAAAAAATTATGTATTAATGGATGAAATGTGTGTGTGTGTTTCTTTTATTCAGTTTACATTTAGAAGACATTGTTCATTTCAATTTAAAATTAATTCTCTATATCTTTTACACATTGCAATATAATGCAATATATTTCAAATGTAATAGACTCATTCAAAATGGATTCTGCTTGCACGATTTCTCATCAATTGCTTTTCTGCAATCTAGATTAACAGCTAGTGGACCGTTGCTTGTGCAGGGGAAATGTACACAGAATTTTAGGGGAAATATTAAGATATGGAAAAATAATGATGTTAACGAGAGAGAGATCATCATCTTTCTTCAAAACGCTGTTAAATACCATGGAATGGGTTCTCTTGTAGAGATCAAATGAATAAATCAAAATAGGTATTGAACGCTTAAAAAGTATCTTCGCTGATGAAACTATTGAATAGGTAGAGATCTGATTCGTCCGAGTTCTTCTCCGTGGCATATAGAGAAAAGCGTAAACGCATACGGGGCAATGAACAAAAACGAAAAAGTAAATAAATCATTATTTTTAAAAAAGTAAATAACATTATGGAAATAAAGGAAGAGGAAGCGTCCGATTACATAATTATTTTTCCTGTCATAGTCGACAAGGGTGGAAAAAACTCATGTCTCCGTTATTGGAGAGACCAGATTTCCGTAATGGTCAGTATTGCTGCATGAGTAATTTTACTGTGAGTCGAAATCAGCGTTAATCACGGCTTGAATTAATTTTAAATGTTGTTATCAAAATTCGGAAATAAAACATATTTCATACAAATATCAACTCACTTTTATTTATGGGAAACTGTTTATATTGTTTTTCCCCGTAAAATAGTAAATTCTATTTATCATAAGACATGTATTTAGTTGTGTGCAGCAGGATTTTAGATTTCAGAATGATTAAGAGCTTAAAAGTCTAATCAAAATTACTTCTACAATGAATGAATCGTATGTAAGAATTTCTTATTATGTTAATTATAGCACCGTCAAAGAATTATAATGGTTTTATAATTTAAAAAAAAATATAATCAATAAATTTTTTGTAAGCAATTTCATATAAATTAAGATTATTGAAAATTAGTGACTATGTAATTTTTGTTTGGAGTACAAATAATAAAGAAAGAGAACTGAATATGTTTCTTTTTTCTATGGAAGAAAATAAGAACTAGATAACAGTATTGTTTCTTTGCGGAAATGCAAATGAGCTATAATAAAGTATTTAAATTAATAAAATAATTCATATAAATTGCTCAAGAATCTTTTTTAAATCAAGTATATATAACATCAGAGCATATTAATTCAAATGTAATGGACGAGTCTCCCCTTTCTTTAAGGTTTCCAACACGTTTCTATTAAGCTTCTTTTAAATCTTGAAATCAAGAAATTATCAAGGCATAATTTTAGTATGACATCGCATCGTAAGTTGTAATTTCTTAATGAAAGCTTACAGCGTGTTGCCATTGGGTGGAAGAGGAAGAGCCGGTGAATATATTATTTCCAGGCAATATTTTACTTCTCCCAACAACTAATCTCCCCAATATATGGTTCCATATGAAGGAATCATTCTTGAAAGCATAGCAAATCGGTATTAGAGCTCAGACGAATTATGGATTCTGTTTCAATAAACTGTAGTTGAAGCTCGTTTTTTGAGATTTTTGGGATCTCAAAACACTTAAACTTACTCGAGGTTTCCTACAAATTTTAAAATTAAAATGATGGATTTATATTAATATTTTTCAGTTTTTCATATAGATATATGGTCGCGAAATAATAACAGTGATTCTGTAAGTTATACAAAATGAATTACAGCAGACACTCGTTTTTGAGAACGCTTATGATAAAATAGATGATAAAAATAGAAAAATAAGTGTGACATCTATAAATTACTTTTTTTTTAACCAAAAGCAAAAAAATATTGCTCTCTCTCTCTTAAATAAAGATAATCCTAAATAAATAATCTCTCTCCTAAATCCATAGTTGAAACCTAAATATAACCGAATTGGTAGGGAAACAACAAGATCTTTCCCTACCTATTCGGTTATATTTAGGTTTAATCTCTGGCATATGGATCGCTGTCAATGAAATGAATCTGAAACCATAGCTCATATCTTCCTTGACTTTCCTTTATACGAACATATGAGGAATCAATTATGAAAAAAAAATTAGGAATAGGAGCATTATAGTTCTCTTGAATATTTGAATTATCTTCAAATCCGATAATTAAAATTCTTGCTTGTTATAAATTTTTACGACTACCTAAAAGCTTTTAATCTTAATGATATAAAAAGTGAAATTTGTGACGTCTAAAACCCTTGAACTGCTCTCTATCACAAAGTTTGTTAATCCGAATTATCTGCTTATAACAAGACCAATCTCTTAGTATTCACTGATTAATTAAAAGTCTTCAATCAACTTTTCTTAAATAATGTTAGTCAATCGCCTATAGTTCATATCCAGATACCTTCTTCAATGTGAGCTACAAGCATCTTAGCATAGTGCTTTTAAAGTGTCGGCCATAACCTACCTACCAACCTAAATAAAGTACTTTCAAAACCGTATTGTTAAACTATTTTGATGTAGCTTAGTATTTCACAGTTATCTCTCTCTCACACTCAAAAAAATAGCTTCATCTTATTTAGACGCTCACCTGCTTCTTCTGTAGACGGTTTCAGCACAGTATCAATTTCTTCTGCGATATCTGAAAATTGTTTTTTCATTCCCACTCATTATGTTGTTGTTGCACCGGCATGCTTCCCTGTACCTAGTCCTGAGTTAGACCCCACCAATTAGATAGAAGCAGCCGGAGGGAGTCTTCGTAATTTTTAAGCAGGAACCAAGCATAAGACTCCCCAATACTTGGTCTGCCATTCCCAGAGGTATCATTTCACTTGCAGGACATTGCGACCACGTCCAGTTTTAGCATGCCCCAGCCGCCCTTTAGCGAACACGACGGATATTCGGTTAAGCCGGGATTCGAACTCACTACCTTCCAATAATTAGAACGACGCCTTAACCAACTAGGCTATAGCAGCCTCCCCATTCATTATGATCTTAATCATTTAATCATTTGATACTTCTTTTACGTACAAATTACACCCCAATTCCCTATTTATAAAGTCTTGAAATGAGATTTCGAGCAGAGGCAATATTTTATTTTTTGTCGAGGAGTAACTCCTCTTCACTCAAGTCATCAGGTAAATGTTCTCGGCTTTCTTCGGTAATAAAGGCTGCTTGTCGAAATGACCTGTACATCGTCTTTTCTCCAATTTCATTTCAAGGGACAGACTGACAAGATAATGACGTCTGGAATGTCGACTTCTTTATGCGATCGCCAGCTGTTCTTGTCCAGACCGCGGTGCCTGGTTGGTGACGGCGTTGGCTTTCGTTACCAGGAAGAAATGAGTTTAAATCCCAAACCAAAAACAAAGACGCGTCGTTTTCGCTAATGATGTCTAGGGTATATGAAATATGTTGTGATTGCAGTGTCCTCCATGGGAAAATGATACATCCAGGAGTCTTTAGCTTGATCCCTTGCTTCTAAATTACGAAGACTCATTTTCGAAGTTATGATTTCACACCAACTGGGTGCTCCACTTTATAAGATACCATCACACCCACTCCTTGTAGTAATGAAAGGTGGAAATCCTAGTAGCAGAGCATTATACAACGACAACAGCAACTCTTTAAGCGATTGATTATATTCTGTTGCAGTCAAGGCATTTAAGGATTTCATTTAAATATGCCAGTTTTGGAGTCAGAGTTTGACCACAATGAAAAATTAAATTCAATGTTTGCAAACGTGTCTGGATGAAAGTGTGTGTTGGGGGAGGGAGATTATTCAAAAGTGAAAAATAATAGCTAGCACAACTTAATTATGATTTCGGGATTTAAAAAAAAATTACAAACTACGTCATATATATATATATATATATATATATATATATATATATATATATATATATATATATATATATATATATATATATATATATATATATATATATCTGTTTATTAATAAAAATTATAAAATATTATATTTGTGTCTATCGAAACATTTTATTAGTTTATAAAATGCTGTAAATTAAAGATTAATATAAATGAACCTCTATTTCTCTCTCTCTCTCTCTCTCTCTCTCTCTCTCTCTCTTTATATATATATATATATATATATATATATATATATATATATATATATATATATATATATATATATATATAGATATATATATATATATATATATATATGTGTTGCTTTAATCTTACCTAATATTTACATTTTAAATTTAATGGTTAATAAGAAGAAAATATGTTTACAAAATAGCGCAATCCATTTACCACGATGATTAGATTTTAAAACTCGAATGAATTTCATGTTAGTTAAAATCAAGTTATTACTTACTAAAATCTATTTATTAATTTAGATTGGGTAGGAAAAATATAAAAATTAGAAATATATCACTGAGACCAACCATGATTTTTTTTTGTTTTTGTTTTTACTTTTAAAGTTCACATTTTATCAAGAGGTCTAATTGGTTTAAAAAAGATGATATGAAGATTTTTAACTACTTCAAACTTCTACACCTTATGTAAGAACCAAACTTACGAACAGATGATCAAATGACAGATGAATTAATCAAAAACTCTAATAATAAACTCTGTTCTCCCATTTCGTTCATATTACTTTGGTTTCCTCCTCCTAGACAATATTAAAATAGATAAATATTAGAGAATATTAGAATATTTATATAAATTTCCTGAATAATTTATAAACATTCTGTTTATAAATTATTCTGGAAATATGAATATATATAAATTATTCGGAAATATATATTTAATGAATAATTTTAACATTATTATGCTAAACAGAATTTACCTCTATTTTCCACAAATGGAGCCATTTTTTAAAAATTAATTATGATCAGATGATTGCATTTTTAAATATTTCATTTCCCTTTCAGAATAAAAATATAGTGCTTTCGACACAAAACATTTTTAATTGATGCGGCTGTCAGTTTCTCCCCAACAAACGCAGTTTTTTTTCTGGGCTTTTCAAAATGATCAGCTTACTAACCGCCGGCTCACATTTGTAATAGCCTCTTAACCTTGTATTTAAAGCTCCAAAATTGAAACGTACACTCTCATCAGAAGCGCCCCCTGGCCATCATTTCCGACGTGTAATGAGCCTAATAACTTGTTTACGTCGCCGCTCTTTCATAACAGTTTATGCTCTTGACTGACACCAACAAGAAAACAGTTGAAAGGTTAACAGACAGAGACACATGCGTTGAAAACAATTACTGGCCGACCCTCTGACTGACAGGGCAGAGGGCCCTCGAAACAATGGCCCATCTTCGAATCTTCCAGATGGGCAGCCTCTGAGATCTGTCAAGTCGTCCGTCGACGAAGAGCATTCATTCAGTTTTCCCTCGGTGCTTTCTGTGTGGGGGGTGCTCGACCCCCATGTGCAGGCGATTTCAACCCGAAATAAAATGATATGAATAATAGGCAGCTGTTAACTGCCTGTTCATTAGAAGCAAGCCGAGTGGATCGTTTCCATCTTTGAAATAATTTCTAATTTTACCTGAAAGCATAATTATCAAAGTGATAAAAGTGATCTTCTATGCATTTACAATTCTAATATGAAGGAAAAAAATAGATTGCAAAATATTGTTCCATAAATTATGGCTATCTAACATTAGAATTCAGTGATAAGTCTGTGTTAATTCTTATTATCTTTTATGTTATCTCTTACTATAAAAGTTTATTTTTTAAGATCATGGATGCCAAACAGTAGAATTCACTACTAAGTCGGTTATTTCTTATTTTCTCTTACGTTACCTTTCTGTTTAAAGGTTCTTAAAAATTAAAGTATCAAACAATAGATTCTATTACGTAAGTTCGTTATCTCTTAGCTCGTTAGACATGCCTACGAGTTGGATTCGAACTCACGGACTTTTGAACCATAGACCACGATGCTAACCATTTCGCTGCCTGCTCAGCTGCTTAAATGATGATCGATTGGTTAAAATGAACTAGGAATCGGAGGATTGAACCCGCGATCTGTTCAACGAAAGGCCAGAGTGTGGCAAGCATTCTTCGACCCTCTAAAGGCAAATACCGACCACCCTATCAGTTAATCAGCCCATTTGATGCTAAATTTATCTACAAAAAAACGCCATCTGAATATCAGCGAAACTAATTTGAATACTTTTTTTGTGATAACGATTAATGATTCATGTGTTTGGTTTTATACTTTGGTTGAGAGTGAAGCTTTTCTGGTTATTAAGATTTTTAAAACTACTCTTCGCCCTCCTCTCCTCAGATGTTATTAGATGGCTGAAAAGGGGGGGGAGTGAAGGGATGTTTGGAATCGCACTGTAAAAAGAAAAAGAAGAAAAAATTCCTCCTCGAGCAGGCCATTAAGGAAATATTTGGGCTTCCCATTGTTCTCGTAATGACTTTCCAGGTAGGCAAATTAAATCTCATTGAATTATTAATGTTAAACACCGATAAGTTTTCGTTGCCTGGCGAAGTTGTAAAAAAAATCGGAGGGAAGAAAACGGTGTTGACCTCCGGAGCGGTGCTATTAGCTCCAATAAATTGCCATAGCTCATAGAAAGGATAAAAATGGAGTTTTTATGTACCCGATATTGGATTTAAGTTCCCTCTTTCCTACCACCCCCCACATCCCTCCCAATTTAAACGCGAAGGTTGCTTGAAATCGTTTCTCAAATAATTCATTATCGTATTTTTTCCCCCTTAATTTTTAATTTAAATTTTTTATTCATTTTCCGGAACGAGTTTTAAGTGATGTTGGTTTTCCATTTTTTATGGGTTGTTGTTTCCAATCACTCATTACTCCCTTAACGAGTTTTATTTTTTCTCCACCCTCCAAACACCGCCCTCGCAAGAGTCTTCATCGCATATCTCAAGGCTGGGCAGGTGTAAGTAATAAAATAAATGTCAAATGAATCATATATGATTTTCTTTTGGCTTCCATTTTTTTTTTCTTTATCTTCGAGAAGAAAAATGTTTAGTGGAGTAATTGACAAAAATTTTCCTTTAATAGCCTGTGTTTGGTTAATGAGGAAAACTTCAAAAAAAAAAATGTCGTAAATAAATATCACTGCGCACATGAGTTGGCTCGTGTTATTAGGTTTTTAATTGTGAAAAAGCACAATTATAAAGACTGATTTTTTGTTTTCTAAAAAGTGAAGGTAAATATTTATGAAGAAGAGCAATTATTGGAAAGGTAACGTTACTCAGTTACTAATTTCACATTTTTAGGTGGTTTATTCGATCCTGAAAACATTTCATTAATGGGAAGGTCTATAACTGAAATATGAAATGAAAGCCCATTTTTAGGAAGGAGTATTTGCAGAGATAATCGTGAAGAGTTGTTGAAAGAGGAAATCTAGGAATAGATAATTCGCACATTTTGGGGCTCCTCGAGGCCATTAAGGCAGGGTAATTGCCAGGAATAGATGAAACAAGTGTTGTAATGGCCAGGACATTTCCCAGCTAGTTACAAGAGATACTTAGCACATACAAAGCAGAAACCAAAATATGTACGAGCTAAATTCAGAAAATTTGCAAAAAACAAATTTTTTGAATTACTGAATTTTTTTAATTTTTCAAAGCGAAAGGTTCTGTAATCGATTCTATGCACTATTCAGCAACATCAGATGGATGTTGGCCTTCTGAATGCTCGTTTGTCAGGGTTGCCTGGGAGTTTTCCTGGTTTCCACCCTTTCGATGGCGAATATGAATCCTCCGCGTAAACTGAAATCCGGTTGAAAATTCCAGCCGGATGTCATTTTACGCAGTGGGCTTTAGAATGCCTTACAACAGCCATAAGTTGTTGGGCTTCCTCTAGTGGGTTGTCAAAAGAAATAATCTCGTTAGTTTAAGAGGAACAAGAACTAGCCCTATAATCCATTTTTAATACTTTGGTGCTTATCTAACAATTTGTCAACTATAATTCGTCAACAAAATGTGTCGTCAAATGTCGCACATTTTAATATTCTTCTTATTTATTGACTCGACAGCCCCTTGTGGAGGCCTTCTTCAGAATCTTCTTCCATTCTTGATTTTGTTTTGGAAATAGACCTTCAGTTTTTTACCTTTATGATTCCAAAATCCTCATCGATCCAGTCGATCCATCTAATTTTGGGCCTCCCTCTTGCTCTGGTGCCGATTGGTTCACAGTAGAAAATCCTTGATGTTAAAGAGTCAAGATTCATTCAGCACAGGTGCCCGAAAAATTTAATTCGGTTGTCTTTTATATAGTTGATGATATCTGCCTCTCCATACATCTTGTACAGTTCGCTGTTGAATCTGTGCCTCCAAGTACCATTGATGTTCACTCTCTACATCCATAATTTTCCTCAAAACCTTTCTTTCAAAGAGATGGCTGGTCAGTTTTCATCCGATTTTGTCATGGTCCAAGTTTCTGAGTCATAACTAAGCACTGGCCTTATAATGATTTTATAAAGCACTATCGCACATTTTAATCACTTTTTCCAAATGTAGTAGAAAAAACATAGACTTATTAAATAACATTAGAACAAATTGATAAAAACTTTATATTTTAATTCAGATTTCAATTCTTATACAGGCACAGTTACAAAAAATTGAATTGTAAATTTAAAACTCGCATGAACCAAAAGCCATTATTTTTGGTCAACTTTATTGACTCACCAGATGGCGCCAAAATCTAACTTCAGAGCTGTGTACTACATTTCTTGCATTATTGTGGAACACTACGGAGAATCCAAATCGGTGACGAGGTGCATCAACCGCCAGAGAGTCAATGATACCTCTGACGTATGCCACATAACACCTAGATGTGTAAAATGTGTTAGTAGACATAACACCAGAAAATGTCCGCATAATCGAATAGATGTGATGTGATTGCCAGGAAACTGCCCACTGGTTACAAGGGATGCTCAGCGCATCTCAAAGAGAAACCAAAAAGTGTACCATATGCAAAGCTGGAGTCTCTAATGCCAAAGCTACGATTCCCACCTTCTGGAATTCAAACTTATAACCCCTTCTCATACTCTGCAACTGAATTTGCTGATCTAATTGTATTAATGAATAAAATCAAGTCAATATTTAACGATATCCCCAGTTAAAAAAGGCTAAATGAATTTAAAAATATGCAATTCGGAATGGATAAGTTATTTGAACTTGTGCGAGTAAGTGTCTCCCGACCTGGTACTTCATAAGAGGCCGAAAGTTCACTAAGAGTAAAAAAGTGTAAATTATGAAACTGCTAAAGCAGCAAAAAATTACTAAATAGTAGAGAATATACAGACAACACAACCATAAGATTATCGCAAGTATTTATCTTATTATAAAAAATAAAATTTTGCAGAAAGGATTCTTACTAAGTTTGACTGATGAGACATTGATCTAATAAAATTTGCAGAGTTCTTAAATGCAAACAACGGACTATAACTCAATAAAAAATCTATTTTAAGAATTCATTTAGTATAAAAAACACCCCTAAAATTATTTTAAGTATTTAATTTTTCATAAAAAATGTAGTTTTTGAGAAAAAGCTTGTTACATCCTCTTATGCACCTTTAGGGCTGTTATGCATATTTTTCCCATTTCAATCCCTTGGTCAGGAAAACTTATCAAAACTACATGCATAAAATTTAATATGTCGCCTATGTGAAGGAAAATATTCAACTCAAAACAAAACATCCACATGGGCAGATAGTCTAGAGAAGTAGGGAAAGAGTATAAAAAAATCTGTGCACTTATATACACATGTGAAATAAGAGTTGGGGCTAGTTTGATAAAATCCTAAATATAACTAAATTAAGTGGAGAAAAAACTCCAGAATTCAAACTCTGTTTTTGATATTTCGGCGATCACGCATTTTCCAATCGACCATTTTCGAAAAAAATAAAAAATGTCGTCAAATGCCGCACATTTTAATAAGCTCTTTAAATTACGATAGAGAAAAAACATAGACTGAATTATATGTTTATTGAAACAAATAGATCAAAATTTTATTTTTTTAATACCTGTTCTTATTTTTATATGAATGCTTCATTTGCCAAATCGATCATTTGTTTAAAACAAGAAATTGCGAAAAGTGATAAAAAGTATGTCAACATATTTTTTTTAAAAAATGATATATTAATTTTATATTATTTACTAATGATTTTGGTCGTAATCAATTCGCATTATAAGTGAAATTTGTTCTGAATATATGTAATTATATATTATTTACAGCTTTTGAATTAAAATTCAAAAAAAATTCAGAAAGTGAAGTTAATCGATTTGTCAAAAAAAGAACCACTCCCATAAGCGTACTGTAGAAAACTCAACCATAAATCTAATATTTGCATGCAAATAAGAAAATACACTTGACTGCAAATAAAAATGTAAACTTATGAAATTGCTGAAGAAACGGCTGAGTTAGTAGCAGTATGGTTAGTCCTCAGGCCTTCAATGTAATAGTTCGAGGGTTTGATTCCTATCTGCTTCTGGCTGTCTGTAATGGTTCTTAATCCACTGTATATTATACGCCTTAGTTTAATTAGCCTTCATGTGCAAAAATCGACTGACAATTTGTGAAGTAATTGCAATACATGGCAACATTTTTTTCATTGAAATGATCGGTGGGTATCTACAATTCTCACTGAAATTCTGGGGTTGTTTAAAATGTTTATATGAATAGCAGTTTAAAAATCCTTGCTATTGAATATTTATTTTCACAAATGTCTATGGAGAAACTGTAAATAAAGCGTTTGTGTCCAAGTGAGTGCTTATATCATTTGTAACGAGGGAAGATTTGAATTAGCGCATGCACACTGGTAACTTCTGCTCTCATCTTTCCTTCTGGTTGCTTGGAATTCTCAGAGAGTCTGCCCACTTGAAGTGTGTGTGCGGCAGAGTCAGTCCTTATTTTTGCTAATTTGGAACTTGTAAATAATGCAAGTATTAAAATTCATTCTCATGAAGAAATTGATTAAATTAAAGTTGAAATAGTCATCAATTACCACTCCGATTAAGCTACACCCTATATTTCTTGTTTCTAACACTATACATAGATTTAAATTGGTAGCATCAATGTATAGATACATAGCGGTTTAGACAAGCCTCGGACTGTACTTTTAGGTTAATGGATTTGGAATACTCGCCCATCCCCAATCCATCACCTAGTCATTTTGAACCACGATCATTTGACGAGGTCATACCTGAGCTGGCATGCTCCTCTCCACATAAACGCCACGCAAGCAGGACTTTGGACGTCTCTTATAAACGTGAACACGACTTCAACCCACGGAATTCCAGCAGCCCAGTGAGGGAGGATGCGTGATCCCCCCCCCAACCACTGCCCGCGGCAAATAAAGTTTCACTTTGCTGATGACGGGAAACAGCGTGAAGCTACTGAGCCACTGGAGCTTTATGATAATAACACAATAGAACAAGTACATACATATATAGTGGCACAAGCAGGCTCTGGACTGTGCATTATGGTTAACGAGTTTTAAATACTCACCCTTAAACAAGAACCTCGTGATTTTGAACCACGTGTCATGTGACGAGTTGAGCTGGCACTCTCCTCTCCACTTCCAGGTCTCGCTCCAGAGGAATGACTTTGGACATCATTATTAACGTGTACACATCCCCAACTCACGGAGTGACCCAGTGGGGGAAAGAATGTGGTCACCCTCCCATGACTGCCCGCGGCAAATGATGTTTCACTTTGCTGATCTTAACGGAAAGCGGAGTAGCATCAGTGTGTAAATAGATGCCCAATGTTTTAAGGCCCTAATAAATCAGCATTCCCAATCAATTCGCAGGAAAATATAAGGACAGAAATCGACTTAATACTAGAAACCGGCAGACATGTTGCCTATATATAATGTGTTGATAGTACAATAAATATCTGATATTTTGCTTGGTTTCTCTAACGTTGATAAAAATATTGCCCATGTTACTGCATATTGTTCAAATGCAAACACTCTTTAAAAGATCTAAGAAATTGCTTACCATAGTAACGTAATTTTAATGGAATAAGCATTTTGTCTGTTGAAACAGAATTCACAGCGAAACTTGTATTTGATGTTATTAACCTTCCTTAACCATTCTTGAATGATACATTAGTAAATAACTATGTTTTGCCACATTTTCAAGTTGATGCCATCTTAATCTATAACTATAAAATATATACCACAGAGTTTTTAGTTTTTCATTATTATTTCTAATTCATTCTCTTTTGATTTTTTTGTGTGTATATACATACAATTGTTATTCTTTCTTCACTATTTTATGTTAAATTTTATGAATTTCGTTAAAAAAAATGGTAAAAGCGGTTGCATTTCAATCTATGATTTTTATTCCAATAACTCAACTTATTTCTCAATAAAAATAATTTTATTTCAGTTAAATTCAAAGTTTAAAGTAAGAATACTAATGTTGATTAAAAAAATTTTTTTTTATTCGAACTCAATTCATCGCTTTAAATGTCTTTCTTTTTAAAAATGTTTTTTTTTTATTTTTACTTTCGCTATATTTAGTTTGATATGCTCAACTGCATTATACCTTTTTATTTAAAAGCTTTTAATTTTTGTCAATATAAGTGCTGTAATATATTCTTTTTAGTCAAAATCTTATTTGAAACTGAACTCAGTGGCCCAGCAACTGCGTGGGATCAAGGGCTATGTACCTACATCAGTTTCCTGACAGAGGGCCCTGGGGTGCAGAGCATATGTCCCCATTAAATGGTCACAGCCTAACTCATAACCCTAATGTTTTATCCCAAGCAAGCTTGGTGCTCAGCTTTATTGATCCACGACCTTGCCCTGCCCAAGTATAGAACCTCGGAATAGTAGCGTTACTACTAAGCCACCGGGCTTCCAATAATCTTAATGGATTAGAAAATATCAAGCAAAATCTTGATGATTCTGTCATGGGCTCAAAGAGTTGTGATTTTGACCATTGGCACAATATCATTGTATCCAGGTCTTGCTTAACAATCCTGTTACCGTAGATGCCTCAAGCTGGTTATTGAATTAATATTTATCTAAACAAGAAGATTTTTTAGTTTTTTTTTCTTTTTTTACCATAAAGTGATTGTTTCTTTCTTTACAGTTGAGATCCTGAGTACACCACTTTATTACGATTCTCATTGGTTTAAAATATCCATGACGTCACATAACGTTTCATCCACGTCACATGGTATTGACACTGCGTTGTAGATTCGTTTTGTCGACGAATTTGCTGCCTGCCTTCCAATCGCATTCGTCGAGCGGTAGAAAACAAGCCGAAGTTCGCCACGGAATATCCAAGAATAGTGTCGAACTTCAGTTAATTAATTAAACGATTTCTTACACAAGAAGCAAAACATCGGTTTGAGAAGCTGTTTTCCATTCATTCAATCCATTAACACGTTGACAACAGAACCGAAGAAAAAGCAAAATGAAAAAGACAAGACAAAACAACCATTTTATGGTTAGTTTAAACAGGCAAGGAAGATTTAAATTTTTAAAAATTTCATTCATTAATAGAATTTTAAATTAATAATTGCAATATTTGTAAAAAAAACTCTTTTGAATCTTAAGACTTTAACCTTGTTCACGCCAACATTAAAAACAATCTTTTTTTTCTTTATCAAAGCTTAAAAAAGATTCCGCAAAGTTACTTGTCTAATGAATCGTGGCATGCAAAAAGTGATCATAGAGTGACAAATTAAACTAAATTCATATTGCTAGAAGATTACTAGTTCGATGCATGGAGATTTCTAAAACCACCAGGTTCACTCATGTGGGCAAGTTAAATATAACGAGGCTGCAAATTCCTTCACATTAAATGATGCCTCTTCTTCTATTATGTTCCGTCTTACGAATGATGAGAGGCCATTTTCGGGGCAAGGTGAGAATAACTACTAAATGCTTCATTCCACAATAAACCTGACCCTTTCATTCCCGTATTTCTTTAAACCCCAGATGTGATTATGCATTGGTCACCATGGTCCAGGAGTAAATATGAGAACACTTCTGAGTGAGCGCTCCAGATTCGACCCCAAACACTTTTGAACGACAGCAGATGGATCACGCGCTTCTGTCCTAGGCATGCACATCTGTCGAGGTGAGTGCTTGAGAGTTTTCTGAGTTTCTTCCTTTACAATAAGCGAATAACACTCCATAAGGAGAGTTCTTTTGGAAGGAGATGGGTGCGGTGGATATTAAAATGTCTCCCAACAGCTTTGGGCTCACTACGCAGGCTTATGCGGAATGCCTGATCAGTTATTTGGAAAAGCTTAATTCTCTTATCATCTGAATGCACCTCTCTCCTTTAATGCTCTCATTGCTTCTCTTTATTTCAACGACATTTAACTTTAACCGTGGATTTGCGCATTTTTTAAAATTGTATTATTCCGAACTTTTATTCGCATCGCATGCATATGAATCTTTCGATCTTACCCTTTATTATCCACAGACTCGATTTGAATTTTTCAGCTCGAAAAAAAAAAACATTTCTTGACGAAACATCTAATTCTGAGTTCTGGAACCCTTTCGTCTCATGAGGCTCGTCGGTGTTTCTTTTTCTCATTTTTTTCCCTCCTCTTCACTCCCACCGTCAAAAGTCGAGGTAGAGAGAGAAGTTTTTGCGCTTCATTTTTCTCTCGCCTGCACTTAGATTTATTTTTGAAGACCTGATGGTGCGGCTTCCCTGCATGGATAGCTTGCGGTGGGGGTGGCGTCGGGGGAGGGAGCGTTGCAAAATTGTCACGTTACACGAGGCAGGGTGCTCTCTCCATCAAGAGACGAAATATTCGGAACCATTTGCATTTATTTGTCTGGTAAAAACATCGGCATTTCTGCTCGTGATGTCGTCATACTACTTTGAATAATGTTTTTGCCTCTGTCCCCCGCCCCCGACGCCCGTGTAATGACTTCAAGAGAGGGTCATTTTCGAAACCAGTGTGGGTGTCAGTGTGAGAGTGCAAATGGTATGAAGCCGATCAGCTTTTGAATACCTTCCAGGCACAGAAATTGTCTAAAATAAATAAAATTCAGTTTCTTTAAGTATAGAATAATTGTTTAAAAATAATATTTCATTGTAAAGAATGTATCGTAATCTGAATATCTGTATAGGATTATAGTTTAATCTCGGCAAGTAAAATTAATTTTGTTTAGAAAGTGAAAAAATGAGTAATTAACTCTCACATAACGCGTTGAGAAATTAAAAAACAAATGGATTATAAAATGCATATATTGCTTCATATTGCTGAAAAAAATTAATTTTTTATTGGAAAACATGCATTATAATTTTATAATAAAAATTTTTAAAATTATTAATAAAGATATTAAGAAACCTTCTATAAATATCACTACGCGAATATATTTATCTGAGAAAATAAAATTAATATTATTAAGGAACAAAAAGTAAATAAGCTCTTTCATGAGGTAGAGAGAAAGCAAATAACAAGTGGTTTGTAAAATATGTGTGCATTCTGCTTTAATAGTTGAAGAAGTATTATTTTTACAAAAGACATAAATATCATAATTAAAAATTAATAATAAAACTTCTGAATGCTAATATGCACCTTTTATTATCGATCAAAATAAAAAAAAATATGTTAAGAAAGTTAAATTAAGGTCAGTTTTAAACTATGTATAATAATAATTCATATAAATGAAAACGCATTCTTATCTGATTTTTAATATTTAATTATCAACATGTATGTAAGAAAATAAAATACTCTTCTGTATTAAAAGGTATGTATGGATACCCTTCTAAATCACAAAAAATGTGGATTGTGTAAAACAACTAGGATATTTTAGACTGTTAAAAAATATCAATACTTGAGTATATTATCACATAAGAAATTAAAAACAAAGAACTTTCGTATTGTTAAGAAAATATTTGAAAAATTTGAATTGTAAAAC
Source organism: Latrodectus hesperus (assembly GCA_037975125.1). Classification (NCBI taxonomy): domain Eukaryota; kingdom Metazoa; phylum Arthropoda; class Arachnida; order Araneae; family Theridiidae; genus Latrodectus; species Latrodectus hesperus. The sequence continues at coordinate 83,022,371 of CM075858.1, forward strand.
ATGCAATATTTTTTCGATTGTTAATTATTAATATCTGAACAACAATCTGTGTACGAATATATTTATTTGAAATAAATACCCTGAAATAAAATTTAACAGTACTGCATTTACTTTACCATTATTACATATTACTGTACTGCAGTAATATACATACTGCATATGATACTTTTTAAATGAATTTCAAAATAAATTCAATTTCAAGATTTTAATAAATTTAAGAGCTCTTCACTGTTTAAAAGTTTTTAATGTGCCCCCTCTTTTGGTATACAAAAACTCTTTTATTTATATGTTTTTAAATTATTGATTGCTATATAAATAATAAGCCAAATATTTTTTTCTTATTTAATAAATCAAAAATCTGCTTACAAAAAATTGTAATGAATATTTTCAGGTAAAATTATTAGTTAATATTGTAAAATTATTAGTATATTTATATTTGACTTTGAAAATAGAAATTAATTCGTTTTTTCAAGGGATGTTTTTCAAGAGTTTTACAAAATTATTTTCAAAAAAGTAATATTTTTTTGGAATTTATTTTTCTCAAGAAATATTGCCCAATATTTCTCAAAAAGATTTTGGAAAAATTTAATTTTTTTCAAACAGTTTTTTCTAAGAATTTTTCAAAAAAACTCTAAAAATTAAATTTTTTAAGAATTTTTATTTTTTTCAAGAAATACTGTCAAAAATTTCTCCAATATACTTATTCAAGTTAATTTTATCTTCTGAGATTTTGAAGAAGATTCAAAGAGAATTATTTTTTTGACAAAGAGAATTTATAATTCTGAAGAAAATAAAATGAGCTCCCACGAACAGTATCTTACTATTCTAATTTTCAACAATCAACTAATAAATTTTATGAAACTAACTGATGAACATCAACTTTACATGCACAGTTCAAATTTTATACAATGACATCTCATTTACACTTTTTAATCGACGCCTGCGATTCAAGTATCTCAAGCGATATTAGTTTTTTCCCCCTCTATTTTCGAATCTCCCAGCAACATTTTCGCAATTGCATTTTTTACAAAAGGAAAACCGTCGCAATAAATCCATAATTGAATTGTGTTTTAAATTTGAATCACAACAAAGTCTTTGAATTATCAAAACATCCGTCAAGTAGGTCAGAAAAAATAATAACGCTTATAAAACGATATATTCTTATCGATAACCATATATACACACAGGAAAAATGATAGCCTATTCAAAAGCAATAAAAATAAATTAAATAAATAAGTAGACATTTTTATAGGAATCATCAAGGGAAAATAAAACACCCATTTTTCTGTTCCTCTTATTTTATTAATTATGAAATATTACTTAATGAAATCAATTAGAACATACTACAAAATATTAAAATTTTGAATTACATTACAAAAACAATTCCTAGATTATCCTGTATCCGGCTTAGATTTTAACTTTCAAGATGGATGCATGTGAGAGGAAATTCTATTGCTTTTGCATCGTCAAATTATTGGATAGTTATTTACGACTCATGAGCCCAATAACGCAGTGGTTGCGCTCCCAAGGCTCGGTTTTCAGGTAGAGCAAGGTGGACTCAGCCTTTCATCCCTTCAATGGGGTCAATAAAACTGAGTACCAAGCCCGTTTAGGAACTCAACACTGAGGGTTCACGTTAGGCTGAACTCCTAAATGGGACGCATTTTTCTTGCCCGAGGCCATGAAAACAGATATGGGAACTGCAGGCCTTGGCCCACTATGGGCTGTCGTGCCACTGAGTTTAGCTTATTCCTGATCGTACTCCACAAATCTTGAGATGGTATGATTGCTGAGCAAAAACGAGTAATTTGTTGGACTGAAAAAGAAAGCTCATAGAATGACACTGGCGTATAATATTTGATAAATAAATACCATAACTTCAGTTATACATGAACAAAAGTGCATTATGAATTATATCAAAAAATAGGCTATTTTTATAATAAATTATGAGAATTCTCTCATAAGGAGAATAATTTAACATAAATAGAATCATAACATCAGTTTACGAGTAAGAGAAAAATAAACAGCCATATCTTATCTATACTAATAAAAAAATGCTCTGTTCTTTCTATAAATTACGACTCATTCATCATCATAATGAATTCAATAAATAAGAATCAGTGCTTCTATTTACGAACACAAGAGAAACACAATACTTGTGTGAACTATTTTATACTAGCAGCCTAAAAACAGTCTGCTAACAAAATAAAGAGCCTATTCTTGCTATGAATTAAGGGATGCCTTACATCGTCACAATAACTTAATATTCGATAAATAAGAATCAGTGCTTCGATTTACTAGCACAATAAAAACTCAACATTTGTGTGAACGATTCTTACGAAATAAAAATCTGCTCCAGATACATATTAAGGGAAGTCTTTCATCAGGATCATGAATAATATGTAAGTAAGAATCAGTGCTTCGATTTACGAACTCAAGAGCAACGCGGCACTTGTGAGAAATATTCTAACAAAATAAAAAGCTTGTTCTTATAATGAATTAAAGGAATATTACGTCATCGTAATAACTTCATAATATATAAATAAGTGTTTCGAACACAAGAGGAACGCAGACTTAACTATAAAAGTAAAAATGTTCCTCTGGTTATGAATTTAGGGAAATCTCACGTCACTTTAATATTCGATCAATAAGAATCCGTGATTCGATTTACCATCAAAAGATGAAAGCGTGTATTGTTCTACCATAAGGAAGAAGTTCTTCTGGTTATGTGAATTCTCCCCAAGGGAGATTCAAAAAAGGGGCTCCATGTCACCCTCAAAGTAAGGCGAGGGGCTTGCACCGCTTTCGCTCCCGGCGAGCTTCCTCTCCAGGAAAGCATTTCTCCTCTTTTGGGTGCGAAACAGTGATGACTTTTCGATAAAAAAAAGTCTCGAATAAGAATAGAAAGTAGCTTTAATGCCCGGAACACCTTGCACCGCTCTCACAGGGGTCGGGGGAGGGGAGCGGGGTTTTTTAAATGCTTCAATTATCTTCCGAAACTAATGCTTGTTTTGCGGGTTCTGCCGATGTCACTTTTATTGCGTCATTAGGAATAAAAGCTCCGCTGTTTTTTTATTGGCTCTTCAGAGAGTGTGATTTGATACAAATGATGACAATTAGACGGGGCGCAGCTTCTTTTCGGAGGCGCTTATGCAAAAATTATCCAATAAGAGAGGGCGTGACTCCCCCGCGGTTGATTGCACGACTATTAGAGGAATTTATAGCTTTTATCAAGAAACGCGTTTCACTGCCGAAGGAATTTGAACGTTCGCGACTTTTTTCTTTCTCGCCTTTGATTTTGAGTGCATCAAACTGAAATTCTAATCTCGATATCTTTGAAAAAAATTGGACCAGCAAAATGTATGTTCTAATAACAGGAATTGTTAAATAATAGAATTGGGCGAAAATAGTTTAATTTCAATTAAATAAATAGGTAATTTTTTAACAAATAGATTTGCAAAAATGTTTTCAAATGACTCATGCTATCAGTGGTGATACAGCTGATTAACATTTTTCACATCTCTGTCTTCAAATCAGCATGTCCCATTTTAATCGTGGATAATTATTGTTCTTCAAAATCGAATTAAACAAAGTAAACATTATAGTGATTAGTTTTCAAGAGCTCAAAACATTTGAATGTAGAAAAGTTCGGGTAAATTTTTTCCCCCATCACCAGAAATATTCATCAAATGTAATTGATCGCCAAATATAAGTTGGCGTTGGGAAAGAAACCTAATTATGATGAATTAGGGTTAATTTTTTATGAATAGCGTATATAATTCGAAATTATGTCGTCTTTATCTTGATAAGCATTTGACATGTGAAAATTCTTTTGCAATATTTAGAATTATTATAATTTTTATCTAGGATAAAATCGAAAAGTAAAAGTAAGGGTAAGATTTTTTTATATAATTTTATTTTGACAAGATTAGAATTGTATTTAAATGTTAGATTATTTTAACTGTCATAAAAATTATCAAACTCTATATTGTTATAAGATTAAAATCGTACAGTAGCATCTTTTGTTATAATTTCTCGTAATTTTCCTATTAAAAATATCAAATAAATGTATTTTATATTTTAGGTTGAGAATTCTTAAATTTTGTGCTAAAATTTTTGTTACTTTTATGACCTGAAATCTTAGAAATTGTTAAATTTCATCGTAACGTTCTCGCTTCTTAAAATTACGCTTTGTATTATATAATCCTTCCATGAAACATGAGAAAAATGTATAAAATTTTTACATTTTATATAGTTTAGTAACTTATTAGAATTTTTTTTTAGAAATAAAACCATTTTTAAGTATAGGTTATAAAATAGAATTTCAATTTAGAACATTTATTCGGGAAATTTACAGTTCGTTATTTTAAAGTTATGTTATAAAATTTATGGAAATTTATTTCTCTTATTCTATTTAAGAACATATTTTTGGGAAATCTTAGATTCGTGTTGTGTATTTTAGACCGTATTATACAATTATGTTCTAAAAATATAGGCAGTTTATTTCTACTTATAGCGTTTTTTCATATATATATATATATATATCATATATATATATATATATATATATATATATATATATATATATATATATATATATATATATATATATATATATATATATATATATATATATATATATATATATATATATATATTATATTTTTCTAATAAATTTTAATAAATTCTTTTGTGTTTTTATCAATTAATGAGTAGTGGATTTTTATATATCGTCGCCATTACACTGTCAAGCTAGAGTTTTGCATGAGCCAATTTACCGTTATCAGGATTGCTGACAGAATTTCGATACATTCTTCATTCATTGTTAGGCGGAAAATAATTGCCAAAAGTCGCTAAGACCATTATGTTCACTTTTACCGATTTAAACTGTAGTACTGTAGTATATATATATATATATATATATATATATATATATATATATATATATATATATATATATATATATATATATATATATATATATATATATATATATATATATATGTATATATATATATGTATGTATATATAAATTCATATAGGGTCTGATGAATAATCATTACATTTTTCCAAATAATTCGTGCAGCTGGTATAAGACGGGGGGAAGGAGTTTTAATTCTGTATTTCTAAGGAAAGGGCCTGAAGTGCTTAGATGAAAAATAGGAATAAAAGCTAAATATTTAATACTTAGAAAAAACTTAGGAGACCAGAAACTAACTGAACTTTGTGTCATCATTAACATTCTTTTCTTTAATAGTATATATGTATGTTACCATTAAAGCTCGTTCTTTTTCCTTAATAGTATATATGTATGTTAACGTGAAAGCTCGTTCTCTTTTTCCTTCAAAGTATATATGCATATTATTGTTAAAGCTCGTTCTTTTTCCTGTTTAGTATATATGCATATTATATTAAAGCTCGTTCTTTTTCCGTAATACTATTCATGTGTGTTATTGTTAGAGTTTGAAAACCGTTAATGTACTCATTCCGTAGATAATCTGGAGATTAACTCATTTACCTGCTTTAGGAGCAGAAGTAAAAGCTTTTCACATTTTAGGTAGGTTGATAATGTGCCCATTCACGGCTTCCGCGTCGCTAAAGTAAAAAAAAAAAAAAAAAAAAAAAAAGATTAAAGTTAATTATGTCAACCTGATTTGTTAGTTGTTTTATGGTATTTTTCTCTTTATAAGTAATGAATAATACAAATAAATAGCCTATTTATTTCCTTCAGTGTTATAATATTTTAAACCGTTTGATTCTTTATATTATAGATTTTTAATTAGTAGATGAATGATTCCATCAACTAACTTGTCGATTGTTTCATTGTAATAAACAGATTCTTTAGATAATAAAAACTGAATAAATAACTTAATGTTAATTTTAAATAAAAAAGAAGTTGTGATTCTTTCAGCTAAGCTAATTTTTACATCAATTAACGAATGCTCAGTGAGTGATGCACTGATTTTTTATCTAGGTTCACGTACAGATTACTTAAACAGTTTGAGGAGCGAAACGAATACCCCAACTTTAAAAGATCCCCCTGCTTAAACTGTAGATGAACTATAATAATCTGCACAGTAATATTAATTTCTGCATATTAAAGCCTCAAACCCTTAATTCGATGTAAGCCACAGTGAAACCACGACAAATAAATGTCGTGTGAGTCTTGTACATGCATATCTGTTGTGGTAGGTGTTTAGAAGTTTTCTAAGTTTCCTTCCTTGCGATGTGGGAATACAGACCTATGAAAAAATCATACCTAAAAGCATAGGCAAGCTTCAAAGTTGATATTAAAATAGCTTAAAATATAGCCTTAGCCCGGTAGGTTATCAATAGGCAGCACCAATATAAATATTTCTAATGTCCGGTGGGCCACACTGGGGAACTCCCACTGTAGAAGATGCCTTCATCATTATAAGTGTTCCCACTGGGGTACCCAGTGTGTGTCCATCGTAGCCCTGGAAGTGGGTCTTCGTAATTTAGAAGCAGGAACCCTGGCAAAAGATCCCAGACTCAGTCTGTTTACCCCAGAGGTTTCAGTTCACATGAAGGTCATTGCGACCACGACATATTTAATGTGTACTAGCAGCGATTAGTGATCCCGTTGGGTCAGGATTCGAACTCACTAACTTCTGATAATGGGAATTAACCAGGCTACTTGAGGCCTTTACTAAAGTAATTCTTTGATGAGATTTGCATATTTATTTGTTTTTGTACTGCAAGATTACATGGTTATGAATCATGGGATGGAAAGGAAATATCACAAAACACAAAGTACAAATTTTGAGTTAATAATTTTTAATTTATGATCGTCAACAAAATATTATTATGACATGAACGAATCGTTTTAGAACTGGAAGATTGGGTGTGTCTCTCAGTTACAGTAACACAACTCATTAAAAATTGTCGAGGAAAAGTGATGATTATAAAATCAAATTCTTACTTTCTTCATATTCTCTTTATCAGAATATTCAAGTAGATTCCAGTAATTTACGTGATATCTAGCTCCGTTATTATGAATACGATACTTGTTATTATATATTATTTATATATGTAATGATTTTTATATAATTATTTATTTTATTAATTAAAATTTTATATTATAATAATAAGTACCCGTTTCGTATTCTTTTAAATCAGTTATATCAGATTCAATGAACTAACAATGGACACCTGACTTATTAAATGATAGTTTTGATTTTACGAGGAAAAAGTATATTTTCTTTAAAAAAATTACTTAAATTAGATTTTTTTTCTATTGAGTATATGAAAATAAACTAAAGTTCAAAGAATTCTGACACTTTTGACTAAAATTTCGTTACAAATGTAAAAACATAAATGTGGATAGTATAATTCATAAAAGTGTTTGTATTATTAGATAATTGAAAGAAAAGCGTACTCAGTACGATGTTTTGCGACAAGAAATGAAGTCGCCAGCATAAATTAACTAAATATAAATCGAATGGAGTGGAGAATGCTTGAAAATTTGCTTTCATTCCAAGTTCTCACATAATGAAGTCGCCCCTTTTTCATTCACGCTTTAATGTATTTTTGACTGGGGACGTATTGAGAAAGACGAAATCACTCTCTCTACAGAACACGAAAAATAAAACAGAAAATATCGTTTTTTAAAGAAAAAATTTTTTTAAAAATTATTTTTTAAAAATCGTTTTATGAATATTGAAAGAAAAGATTCGATGTCGCACATATCTTTTCTCTTCTGCCAGTGGTTATGGATTGATGGCAGTTTTAAAAGGAAGCCGAGAATGCCATCTTTCTTGAAGCGAGAAAAGTTCCGGAGTTGAATGTTGCATTTAAATTTAATTGACATCGCGGTATAGGCAACCATTTGTTCCTTAAAAATCACTGCTCGTTTATTTGAATTCTAAAACTTATAGACATCATTTTGAAATTAAACACTTTCTATTGTTAGCCAGAAACTTATTTCCCGATATAAGTTCTGTTCCATTCGGTGAAATCTTTCTCTCTTCCACCCCTGACAGAAATTCGGCTGACAAGCAGAATATGAATTTTATTTATATAGATTAGTTTTGAGTTAAAATTCAATAAAGACATGACTTAATGTCAAAATGGGTTATAACAGCTTATTATGGAATTGTACTGAGAAAACTGACAGAGAAATTTTGCTGATTGTCATTTTCTGCTGCCTCCTCCCTCTCAACAATTAATAATTTTTACACAGGTCTCCTCTTTCGAGGAGTTTCTTCGGCAGGACCATCACCAAAAAAATCTATAAATAGGAGAATAAAAAGCTCCCTGATTCCGATTGGCTACGGGGAGCGTGACTGCCTCCCCCTCATCGACGTCGAATGGCGACCTTTTTTCGTCACGCTACTCCTCGTCCGACCAATCGCGTCGCCCCGGCCGCATTTATCACTTCGATATCGACAGTCACCTGGTCCCTTCCCCACGCCCGCTTTTTCCAATCCTCATCTCCCGGTGATGAGGAGGATGATGGTACCCCCTCTCCCAATAACTTTATTTACCTGGCCTCCCTTCCTTTACACGCTTTCCTAAACTCCCTCCCCCACCCGTGGACGCACTCGCAGGGGTGGACAAGTCTTACAAAAAAGTCACTATTTTAAATCCGTCTTTGTTGTCTTATTCCTTTCCGAAAATGTGAAGGTAAGCATAAAGAAGGTTCTTTTCTATATACCGAGACCGAATTCAAATATCACAAATCCTCAGAATTTGGTTTGTTCAAATATATACGGTTAGGTGGTAATGAAAAAAAAATATCCAAGGAAAGAAAATACACAGATTAAAAAACTAAAATTTTTTAATAAAAATTAAATTAATAAATGGTAAAAAAAAGTTATTCAAGAAATTAATGTTATACAGCTACATTATGTCATTCAAAATGTCTGAAAACACTCATGTGCTTTAGACCATATAAATTGAATTATGCAGAAGTTTATATTGTTACGGTTGGTGCCGGGCTGAAATTCACTTCGCCAGAATAAATCTTTCAATAGTCTGCTTATAACAACCACCATCTAGAGATTTTATTTAAGGTTATTATCAAATAATCCGTAATATATATATATATATATATATATAATATATATAATATATATATATATATATATATATATATATATATATATATATATATATATATATATATATATATATATAAATTCTTTCTTAAAAATATTTTAAAATAATGCAAATAATAAAAATGGCGAGAAAGTCTAAATTTCTTTTGAATTTATTACATTCTAGTTTCGGATTTTATAAATTATCCGGTAAATGTGATAAATATTTAATAGTTTATCACATTTTTTAAAGATTAGTAGGGGTTATTTATAAGTATTAGTCATTATACATATAATCACCGGACTAATTACTTTTACCGTAATATATATATATATATATATATTATATATATATATATATATATATATATATATATATATATATATATATATATATATATATATATATATATATATATATATATATATATATATATATATATATATATATATATATATATATATATATATATATATATATAGGAACATGGGGTCGCATTCCACTCTGAGAGACAGAAAGGAGGAATCCCCACCTGAACTTACAACCGTGTTGGGTAAACGAATGAATAATACCAAAAGTTTCAGAATCATTTAATGAAAGCCACACAGCAAATGCTCAAAATGCCGACCACGTGTGTCGTTGCACAGTTGACATCGGCAAAGGAATGACTGACGCACCCTCTCCAAGATTCCTGGTGTCGTGTTAATTTTGTTTCGTGGCAACAACGATTCTAGCAACGAGATCTTCAGCTAAGTCCACTAGTGTCTCATGTACTAAAGATTTCTTGTGTCCGCAGAAAAGAAAAGTCCAGTGGGTTGAGGTCCAGTGAGCGAGCAGACATAGGTCCGCTACGTTCAATCCATCATGCGGGGTATGTGACACTTAAAACGTTACGAACTGATAGAAAAATACGCTATGTCATCATCGTGGATAAACCCCGTGGGTCTCTCTGAATGGGGAGCATTTGTTTCAAGAGATACGATATGTTGCGACGGTCAAACGGTCTGACATGTTGTAAGGGCCAACCAGGTAATCACCAAGGATACCTGCCCATATTTCACGGAAAATTTCTGCTGGTGTCTACGAGGGTGTCTACTTTTAGGATTGTGGTCAGACCAAATGTGTTGATTGCGCATGTCGAAAATGCCTTCTCTGCTGAATGTTGCCTCATCACTAAATAATACTAATGCTGGAAATTGTGGATTGTTGTTATTCATCCCCAGCATCCGCTGCACAAAGTCTGCTCGGTGGGGATAACCACCTGTCTGCAAAGATTGCACTTTTTGCACGTTGTGCAAAAAGTGCTGTGGTGCTGCTGTAATGCTGTGGTGGTGTACACGTTGTACACCCACAGCATTCACAAAAATTTTCAACATTTTTTCGAAGTTCAAAAATTTTTGAAAAACATTTACGAAATGCTGTTTAGATAATTTTCGAAGCGATGATGTCGCGCAGTCTTTAAATTAGAACGTCTACTCTGACTGGCATTTTTCGGTAACTAATAAGAGAAAAATGCGGTTTCATCTCTGTGGAAATTTGCATACCGTAAAATCGTGATAGATTCTTGATGCGCTCCTACTTTCCTGTTTTCTGCATCTCAGACTGGAATGCCACCCAATGTTCCTATAAAATTATTGCTTGTATGGATGGGTACTGTGACCTCTCTTGATTTGTAAAATTAATTTAGAATCACACTGTATATGCTGCTATTATTATTATTAGGGGACAAATCTGTATAAAGAATTTCCTAAAAGATCAGAGCAACAGAAGTACGAAATTTACATTGGCCTAGTTAATTACAATTACATTTACGGACTTAAAAATTTTAAGTGGGAACTTTATTAATAACAGAAGGAGAAATGACAATTAATGCATATTTATATATGATGCATTTGCATATATATTGTTGTTCAGCACCACGAAATAAGGCCTTACGAATAGGATCCAATCAAATACGTATTTGTTCTCTATTCTCAGTAGTTATGCATAACCAGCAATTTTAAAAAAAGTAGCAAATTTGATAATCTCATATTATCGCGTCAATTATATATATATATATATATATATATATATATATATATATATATATATATATATATATATATATATATATATATATATTAATTTTTAACACAATTAAGTTTCAAGCTAATTATTACTTTTTCTGTAACTGCACCGATGTAAGAATTGGAGTTGAAGAAGTGAAAAAATACTCAATTTAAAAAACAAAACAGATTTATTAATAGAAGCAGAAACATTTGTTATGCATTAGAGAAATTAATTAAAGACATATATTAATCCAAAGGATACCGGCCAACGTAGAAATCTTCGGCAACGAGTAAGCTGATAGCTTGCCCAAGGAAGCCCGAAATTCACCTCAACTCTGCAATAGATTAACCCTCACCAATACTGATGCTATAGCCAGACGGAAACTCATATCACAGCTAGATTAAAAGAACTCTATTTCAAAACTTAACTACAACCGTGTGATTTCAACTACATTTGCCAGACTTCACACTATACAATATAAAAAAATCAGAATACCCTTGGATAGCCTATAATACTTGGCCTCACTGTCCCTGGATCCAATTTTGTCCAAATCAAATATTTAATTTTTCCTCTATACCTACAATATACATCTAAATCCTACAGATCACCAATTGCTTTACGCACCTTAAGTCTTGGCCATAGCCAAAGAAGTTTTGAGCGTCTTCGGCTCAATCTAATTTTAATTCCAATGTATTTCATCGACAAGACAACTACTGATACCAAGTTAAGTACTTGGAACTGGCTAATTTCCTTTCAAAGCAAAGTTTGGATAAAAAAAAATTTAAGATTACTCAAAGTAAGAAACAATTTAATTCTGTGTGGATATACTGTTACTTATAACTCTTATTAAAAATTATACTGTGTGTGTAAAATGGTAGTGTTATTTTGTAAAAATTTATTAAAATCTGATACTTCACACACATATCTTATAAATTTACTGTTGAAGGCTGATGTAAGGCAATTTATCAAAAGTTGCTTTCTGATAATTTTTTTCATAGAGAAAAACGCAGCATTTGCGTTTATCACAAGAAAAGAAACGCTGAAAATTCCTAAACATATTAAAATAAACACCTCGATAAATGTCATGCAGTACACACAAAACGCGATATCTATCTCCTGTAATTCAACAATATCTGAGATCGAACCCCACACTTTCTGAACCAAAGACCATGTGAATGCTTAAAGATCATGAACAAAAAATGTTGTTTCTGTCTGGGATTAATGTGAAGCTCGAGATTCTACCGAAAATATTTTCCTATTTTCTTAGTCGAACTATTTAAAAAAAAACAGGCTTGGGTATTGAAACATTTCAGTCTTACACAGTCAACCACCTTTTCATTTTGAAATGTATACAAACAAGAGGTCAACACCTAAGTTGGCATTTCAAACACTAGAAATGGAATATTGAACCCTGTAAAATACTATAGTATCTGTGATTCAGAAGGCTCAAGTTTACATTACATCAAGGAATGCCAACTAACTACAAACTTTCACCTTAAACAATCCTCAAATCAAACTAACTCACAATTTATAAAATTTTGCATTTCTAACAATTATAGAAAAAAGAAAATAACTGAACTTAGTAAGTACCTTATGGGAAAAGACCTAAATATCTGTAAAGACCCATTCAATAGAACTGTTAACTATACCACAGATAACAGCCAAGATTCAGATTAAACATATTAAAATAACGTACCTTAATCCAATACTTGGTTTTTTATTATAATTTTATTATTGTTTTGTCTTTTGTTCTTTAATTGTATATATTCATTCAATTATCGGTAAATATTCTATTTCTTTTTGTATTTCATATAACATATTTAATTTTGTACTATGTTTATCATGTCGTTTATTCAATGTAACAGAACTGTGATGCTTTGATCTACGCAGTAGATCAATGCAGGCCCTTTGTGCCCCACCTTTTGTAATTTTTACCATATTCCAATGCATTAAACCGGGTTACGGTTCTCGCGGGGTGCCCCTGGGTCCTCCTGGGGGTGTCTTTGCTCATATTGACGTAGTGGGGATTTCAACCTGATAACCTTTGGTATAGTTCAGGGTCCCCTTTCGCCTATTTAATTCTGTAAAATACTATAGGATGACAATCCAATGTTGGTCAAGGCCTACACAGCACCCATATCTGTTTTCCTAACCGAGGGCCCTGAAGTGCGAAGTATATGTCTCTAATGTGAAAGCCCCAGTTATTAATTTCCATTCCAAGCATGTTTGGTACTCAGTTTATCGACCCACTGAAGGGATGAAAGGCTGAGTCGACCTTACCCAAACTTAGGATTTGAGCCCTGTAGAGCTCTTTTAAAAAGCTTACATCTTTTCAGTACGATGAACTTCATCTAAGATTAGTAACAAATCTTTTACCTTTTCAATCTTAAAACAACGAATTTTCACCAAAAAAAAAGCTTTTTCTAAAAAAAAAAAAAAAAAGTTAGAAAAATGTAACTCTAGATATTTAATTAATGGTTAAATGATGCGTTGGAAAATACATGAGCTAGAAATAAATCTTTTACAATTACTTGTCCTCTCATTCTATTTTCGACAGAAAATTAGTCTGCTTTCTAAACACCAAAGTCCTTATTTTTTAAGGAAGCTTTTACCCATGATTAAAAGATTTTTCTTCTGGGTGATAATCTAATTTTCTCCGAGATGGCCGGCTATCGAAAATAAAAGACTACTATTGAACTGAGGGGGTCAGTCTTCTCTAAGGGTATTTTAAAATTTAACTTGAGACAAATTCTTTTTCATATTTTTCCTGTAAATGCCACAGTAAATTGGTACAAGAAAATAAAACTGCGCATTTTAGAACCTTGACATGTTACGACATGCATTGTGAGTCTGGACACTACCGTTTTCTTTTTGCTTTGATTTTCAGTTCATTTAAGGAAAATAAATTTTGATGTACACACAGAAATATATATATATATATATATATATATATATATATATATATATATATATATATATATATATATATATATATATATATATATATATATATATATATATATATATATATATATATATATATATATATATATATATATATATATATATATATATATATATATATATATATACACACACAGACATACATAGCAGTGATGGTGAGTCCCGGACTGTACCTTAATGAGTTAGGTGACGAGGTCACACCTGAGCCGTCACCCTCCTCTCTACATTCACACACAGATGAGGAGGGACACGTCCATCCAACCCACGGAGCTCCAGCAACCTAGTGAGGGAGAATGTGATCACCCTCCCAACCCCTGCTAGCGACAAATGATCTTACACTTTGCTAATCTTAACTGGAAGCAGCGTGAAGTTACTGAGCCTCTGGAACTCCATGAGTTTTACATACAGGCATACATTGTAAATCTATACTATTTATTTGCTCTTTCTTCACATTCTTCCATAAAATCATTTTTTATCTGTATGTTTATTTTTATAGTTTGTATGCATCATTCTGTTTCACTTGTAATTAAATGGATTTTTATAACCAAGGCCACTTCGAGTTTTTAGGATTGGCTTATTTTTACAATTCCAAGCACAATATTTAGCCCATGAAATCTCTCCTAATGGACATTCTGTTAATGTTTTGTCAATGATATTTTTATTTTGCTAATATTAACTGCGGAGGTTAGAGCCCTATTTAAATGCAATACTGCAATTCTATTTTTCAAAATTCATGGCAATTTTGTCACATAGTGGAGCAATACCTGATAACTTAAGGTACAGACCAGGTGCTCTGTCCATGTCTAAATGCGCCATCTTCAGCTTTGTGACCAAAATATAGCCAAATGTCTTTACCTTGCTGTAATGCTCACACTAATCAGTTCTTCAACACTGCTTGAAGTTTGAAGACACGGTTGGGACAACTAAGTCACAGTTATCCCTTGAAACGCACATCTTCCCTATCTGATGGGGAATCAAGTTCAGTCATCAGCTGGATAACGTCTTATGAAAATAGTGTTGCCACCAATGAATTATGGTGGGAAATAAAAAGGAGCATTGGAATTAATTATGAAAATTTAGTCTTGTTCGATCGTTACATTTGTTAAAAATAAAACGTTAAAAGACAATAGAACTTGATATTACAAGAATAAAATGTCACGCAATTAGACGCGATGCCAAAGGTAAAATGCGTTTCTATGTTACATCCTTAAAGAGGACAGCAACGCTCCGGGGTGAATGGGATTTCAGTGCATTCTGCTCCTGCGGGGAGTCAGCTCAATCGAGCCATCAGAAAAAAACATCCCTCTCTCAAGATGAATGCGAAATGCAAATAAAAAACCTTAATAACCAATCAGTTAACCGTAACCGCGCATCCAGGTGTCTATGAATCACATGCCACGAATGTTCTTTCATCCACTCCCTGCATGAACGCCCCCTCGCGTCTTCTCGCTTCACACAGGTAATTTTATGCACCGAAGGACTCTCTCCCTTTTTTTCAAATTGGATGTTGGAATACATAGATTAATTGCACTTTTTACTCCCCTATTACAAGGTCTGCATGATGAATGCTCGAGGCGTTGCGCAGAATGCTCAATCGCCTGCCATTGTGATTCAAACACAAATAAAGGTGTAATAGATGAGAGCAATAAACGTGAATCCATACTTCATACGGATCGTCTGCTAAGGGACGGGAAACCCCTCGTGATTATTACAGGAAACTGTGTTGTTCCTGAGTTTCATTTATGAGTGAAACATGAACTCTGTAATAGCAGTAATTGATTATAGAGTGTGATAAATGGAGTGTTGAGTATCTAAAATATATTATATTTATCTTTAAATAAGTAAATACATAATAAATAAAATTATGTAATAAAAATTGTATAACTTAATATACATATGTGTGTATTAAGTTATGTTATATATTTATTTTCCATTCCTAAAGGATTTATTTTACTGTTTTTGTTGTTACTTATGACACATGAACAAGCCAAGCTTGATAGCCAACAGATATCCAAAATTAAGTCAGAAGGGTGCGTCTTTCGTTTAACCAGACCATCACTAGGGTGAAAGTACGTCTTTGCTCTCAGACTCCTCCACGGCAGGAGGGGGAGGAAATTTTCTCCAGACCATTACATCCTTGGTAACTGCTCAACCACAGGACCACATGACTTCGCGATTCCACAAATTTAACGTTTACTTTCGTTATTTCGCATGTACTCGGTTGGTCTTAGGTGGCGTTGAAAATTGAAGCCAGCCCTTCCGGAAGGAAGGCAGATGCCCTAACAACTAAGCTATCATGGCAAGATTTCTTTTATTCTTATCAGAAATGCTTTCTTTTGTTTCTTAAAATCTTTTCTAGATTGATTAATGCCAGTTACTTAATTTTTAACTCTTTATATTGAAAAATCTCGATAGAATTTCACATCGTTTTTTTAAATTAATTTAGTTGTGATTTAATTAATTGTTCACTCTCTCTCTCTCTCTCTCTCTCTGTATATATATATATATATATATATGATGCCCTTACTCGATTGACCTCTTTAAGTACTCTTGATGTTAAAGAATTACACTTCAGCTCCATAAGGTAACTTTCTGACTTCATAAGCAAAGTAGGAGACCCTAACTGGTAGAGCTAGGTTATTTTGGAATTGGAGCTTAATACAAAGTTTTTTAACAGAGATGTCATGGCTTTCAAATCCAATTAAGAATAAGACGAAGGTATGTGTAATAAGGTATATATAGCTACATATTAATCTTATAACTTAACAAAACAAATGAAAACTAACAAACGAAAAAATTAGATATGAACGCATTTTCTGGTCAGTGTCCTAAATAGTGTCAGAGTCTAGATTCTTATAGCAAATTCTAAGGGAATTGGAAACAATGGCTTCCGACCTGTCCCTTAATTGGAAAAAAATTAATTAATATGTAAATAAAGAATGCATAAATTAACAAAGAAGTTTAAAAGGAATTCATTTTAAATAGATAGGACAGCGCGAAAACTGCTGTCCACCCTGTCTAGTGGTCAGCGTGTATGACTGCGGATAGGGATGTCCTGGGTTGGAATCCCGGTTCGTACACAAGAGTACTTTCTCTTTAACTCTCTCTCTCTACTGTCTTTTTCCTTTCCTTGTATGAATGGATTGTAAATGGTTGCTAACCTTATAAAATACCTATGGCATTGGTGTACTGAGGAAGTCTAACTCCATCCCAAATTATGGTTCTCTTAGGGGAAATGGAGCAGCGCATCTCATATTGCCAGCCCAGTTGCAACAAGACAACAACAACAACATAGCGCAAAATTAATAAAATCGTTTGTAAAATATTAAATAGAATCTAAAACTAAAATTTCACCTATGAGATACTGTATTATATGACATTAATTCTTATTTTAATTTAAATAGGTTGAATTTCTGTTTTTCTGGTTAATATAATATTAATGTAAGCAAATGCATTTGTGAATACAGATAAATTAATGAATAAAGCATATTTTATAGATAAACTTAAAATGTACGTTATAAAATATCAAGTTAAAGATGTCTGGTGATAAAAATCAGCAACTTAAGAATTGATATCCTCAATATGGGATGACGCATTTAACTGCTTGTTAGCAGAATTCAAATAAACAAAACATTGCTGGCTTTTTTAAGTATTGTTTTTGTATATAACAGCGAATGTGTTTACGTTTTCCCTGATATGCCGCTAATCGCATGTGTTGGATTAATTCATGTGTGTTGGAGAGGAAACATATTTTATTTGATCATAGTGAGAAACCTTTATCAAAAACTCTGATAGTTCTTCAATTTGGAAGCATGTGGAATTTAAAAGAATGAAAATAATAAAATAATTGTATGCAGTATTTTTATTATTTTTACATCATAAAAGAATAAAAATAATTGTATCTTATTAATTCGATTTTATTAATTCGAACTCAGAGACTTGCATTAAATTAACCAATACATGTTAAGAACACAATTTTTAAGTTAATTCTCTTGCGAGAATTCTAGAATGGGAAAATTGCTTAAAAATGATAAATACATTAAACCAAATTTTAACGAATGTTGTATGTGATTTAATGCATGCTGACAATATGGGGTACACAGCTTTATTTTCCCAACTGAACCATAATATGGTGTGAAGTCCGACTTCCTCAGTACAACATGCCATAGGTACAAGTTTATATTGTTGTTGCATGCCCCCGAGGTCAGCAGCGCTAGACCAGGTCCATGAGCGCGTACACCTTCAAAAACTCCAACACCATAAATGGATTCTCCACCAGATGTCTCCCGGAGAGACCAAGGCATTGAAGAATATGTTCAGGAGAGGCCTGTTCATTTAAACACTTGGAGCAAATTTCGAATTTTTTCGTACCCTCGACGAATCTCAAGTTATAAGATGGCCACTTCTGAAACGGGCAATGGCCGTTTGTTCTTGTCTATTAAGACCAGTAGCCTGGGAAGCACCTGGACGCGCGCAGCGGTACCCATGATGCTCGTAGGGACAATCCAAGTGGTTTTATTCTCGTGCTTAATCTTTGAGTGAATCTCCTGAAATGTGAGAGGTGCCGACGGCACACCGTCCTCAGCCGCACCAGCTTTGGCCAAAGTGTCCGCAATCTCATTCCCCTCGAGATCCACGTGGGAAGGAATCCATTGAAGGTGAATATCATGCAATACGGATAGTCGTTTTAACTTTTGAAGTATAGAAACCCCAGTCCTGTCTATCACTTGTTGCCATCTAGCCAAGTGTTGTATTGCACTTTTAGTATCAGATAAAGTTTAAATCTCAGCTCCATGAAGAAGTGAATTCAGGAAGTCCAGGGCTTCCTCTATGGCAATAAGCTCACTACGGAACACCCAGCAATAATCAGGATTTCTCTTTTTCAGCCTTAAGACATTATATTGCTGTAAATTCCGCTGCCAGTACGATTGAATTCATCAATCATACACTGCCATCCGTATAAACCTGTATGGCATCTCTCGTTATTTCTCCAATTCTCTCAAGGGCCACCTGCCCTGCTTCAGATAGTCGGGAATATCAGATCGTTTGTTTACATGAACTGGCAAATCCGGATGAAAAATGACACCATTTAGATCGTTTGATGGGTCAAGACATTGTTTCAGGGGATGTGGTTCCACGGCATCTTTAGCTATGTTCAGATTGGCTGTTTGACTGAAGGGGCTATTTCTCTTGAGTCTCTGACTTTAACGCCAACCCCTAACACGTTTATAGGGTAAGACCATTAACAATGCAACTATTAACAGCCCATTCATACAAAGACAAAATAGAGATATATTGAGAAAGTACATCCATGCCCGAACCGGCATTCAAACCCAGGACCTCCCTGTCCACAAGTCAAGCAGACTGACCTCAAGACAGAGGGTATCGAAATAGAATAAAAATAAAATAGAACAACTAAATATATCTGCCAATATTACCAACTCCAATAACCAATTCTATAATAAAGCAAATTATTTAATTTCAAATAAAGTCATTAACATTTGAAAATTAAAAATGAGAACTAGGAGTATATTCAATAAATTAGAGTGAATTAGCGATCACACTACATATAATCGCTTGAATTATTTCTTCAAAAATTAAGCTTTTCTTTTGAAAGGAATTTTAAAAGTAAACTCGTTTAGTTTATTTTTGTATGATTACATTTCCACTCACGAAGACTAATATGCTCGGAATCTATCATTTTTAGTGGATTTCAATTAAAATGAAATGAAAATATCTAGCACAGAGGTAGAAATCAAATTACGAAAGGCTTAATTGAGCTCCAAATCGATGATCATTTAACTACCAGTTTAGCTAAGAATAAACTGGATGAATGTAGAAAGTAAAATGCTCTATTCAATAATATTTTATTCCTTGCAATGAGAATTATATAATTGAGAAAAATGGATGATGATATATATTTGTAAATAGTGTAAAAAATTATTTTTAATATAAATTTTAAGCTTAACATGAGTATTACAGTCACCATAGGAATAAAATATTGTTGAATTTCTTGAAAACCAATTTATCAAAATTTGTACAGCATTTGGTTGTTTTTTAACCTATGTGACCGTCGCCGTAATGCTTACTTGAGCCTCAGAATTAAACTTGGTTAGAAAAATCACCAAGATTCATCATCGTGATCGTAATGCTCATTTCTATATCATTTTGAACAACAAAATTTAAAAAGAAGCAATTTTATCACAAAAATATGATGCCAAAATAATTTTCACTCTTAACATGTATATACCACACACACACATGCATGTGTGTGTGTGTGCTTAACAGAACTCAAGACTGGAATTAAATCACTAGATAATGAAAAAAAACTATAAAAACTTATAAAAATTTGAAGACAAAGTTCGGTTGTAACTACGAAAAGATATGGGGCCATATTCAGTTCTCTAAAAATACACAGAATATCAATAATTTAATTTAGAATTAATCAGTATCTCAAAGAAATTTCAATTGAAGCTTTCTCCATGAGATTATATATATATATATATATATATATATATATATATATATATATATATATATATATATATATATATATATATATATATATATATATATATATATATATATATATATATATATATATATATATATATATATATATATTATATATATATATATATATATATATATATATAGATAGATAGATAGATAGATAGACAGATAGATTATTCTAAACTGTATTATCGAAGCTCTAAGTGCCTTAGAATAAACTATTGATTTGAAATCTAGCCGATAATACATTTCTTGCCACTTTCTTGAATCGAACTTCTTCTTAGAATATAAAATGTTCTAAGAACGAAGATATATATATTCTTCTTAGAAATTATGATATATATATATATATATATATATATATATATATATATATATATATATATATATATATATATATATATATATATATATATATATATATATATATATTTACAATTATTAAAAAGAACATTTTATATTTAAGAAGAAGTTCGATTCAAGAAAGTGGCAATAAATGTAATATCGGCTAGATTTAAAATCAATACTTAATTCTAAGGCACTTAGAGCTTTGATAATACAATTTAGAATAACCTATATATTTTATGTATCTACATATTTATCTAAATTCAAACTTTCGACGTGTGAAAATTATATTTATATATATGAAACATACGATCCAAAGGACTCAAATTTGTCTTATTATTTATTGATATTATAATAAACTATATTTATAGGCGAAATTCGGTTAGAAAAAAAATGGCAGCAAGAAAATGGGTTTCCAAATTTAGAAATCAGTGTTCTAAAAACAATTAGAGAATCAACAAATCAACTTGTAATATTTAATACCTCAAAGAAACTTGAATGTATGCTTTAAATATATAGATGTAAGAATATAATACCTACATATAAGAAAGTAACAAGCCAGTAGACTCAAATGTATTTTATTATTTATAGAAAATAAAAAAGTAAATTTGAAGAATTTTGCTAAAGAAAATGACAACGACAAGGGTGAGATCCCAAATTTTAAAATCTTAATTCTAAAAACTCCTAGAACATTAATAAATAAATTTATATTTGTCAGCACCTCAAAAAAATCAGAATGGGAATTTTTAATATTTAGATGTAAGAAGATAATATCTTTATTTAGAAGATAATATCTTTATTTAGGAGGTAAACAAATTAAAGGATTAGAAAACGCTTTATTATTGGAAAAGAATCTGCTGGGGAAAAAAAATCTGGGTCCTGGGTTGTCATGGGTCATCCATCAGCCGACTGGACAGTGGTGATTCCAGGTGCTTCCATTTGTGGTGACATCATCATCTTTCATATCGTTGTTAGCAGGTGCCCGGTTTCTCTGGGTAAAATGCCGGACAGACGCCCCCCTCCCGGACAGCGTTGTCCTCCCATCGCTGCACGGTTAGAATAAAAACATTAACTGTAATTGCATCCCCGCACGAGGAAGTTGAGGTGAAACACGAAGGCGGGCCCATTCATTCATAACTACATTACCACGAAAACATTTCTTTTAAAATATACAGGGGAAATTTACATAACATTTATTGATATTCATAAATAATATGATGTGAATTCTTCAACAGATTATAAATTCTTGTTATGAATTTAAAGTAAATTTAGAATTTAAATAAATAATAAATGAATCAATATAAATTTTGAAAATAATTATGAAGCTCTAAGTTATGATACCTAACAATAAATACTAACCTATAATTAATTTTCATTAGTTAACATATTATTTCTTAAGATTTGTAAAAAGTCATGGATTTTGACAATTTTCGCGTTTCCTTCGATCAGATTTAAAGCAATGATTTCCTAAGCGATTAGATTTGTAGTGAGTTTTTTTTTTTTAATTGGGCCTGATTACTTTAAATCGTTAGAATTGCGGATATATTGAAACAAATGCATGCATTAACAGTCGATTTGGAAAAATTTTAATATGATTTTACCTTTCTCTGTCTTTTTTTTTTTTTTTTTTTTTTTTTTTGCATACGAGCTTAAGTTGGAGAGAAGCTTGCAACAGTGGACTTCGAGCCATAATGAAGATGAAAGCTCGAGAAAAGAATCGAACCGATCAACTATTGAATGGAAGTCCAAAGCGCTAACTATTCATCCTAAAAATTGAAAAATACTATGAACATCTATTTTGAGATGAAGGCCTTATATGTATTACTTGTGATTACATTAAAAAACAAACAATATCTAAATTAATCAATAAAAAATGTAAATCTTTTTAAAAATCTTTACCAGAATAAATGGGGAAAAAATGAAGTAAAATACAAAAAGATTTACTAAAAAGTACTAAAACAGAGAGAGAAAAGATTTTTGAGAAATTAGAAATATGTTTTTAACAAGAACAAGATTGTTTAGAAAAGAACGAAAAATAATTAGAGAAATGAAAACGAAATAAATTATAAGTAAAGCTGAAAAACATGTGCAAAAAGAATATATATAAAGCTGTCCGTATAATTCAGAGAACAGGCGACAAAGGTTGATGTGTTTATATTTATAATTTTTCATAAAATTATGTCTTTAATACTATATTTCCAATGAAACATTTGAGGAATCTTGTGGAATTGTAAAATGAATGGTTAACACCTCGCGCGGTTAGTCTAATTCAAAAGATGACCTAAATAAATTAAAGCTCTTTTCACTAGAGTTAAAAATTATTTTAAAGTACTATGGCGTATGTTTCGAAGCAGTAAATTACAAAAGTACTATACTGTTTTTCTTAATGATATCTTAAGTTTATGCTGTTGATCGTGTATTTTTCTTTTATTTTGTTCAAATGATAAATGTAATAGATTTCTTAACATTAAGTAATGTATATAAATATTATTTGTCAAGGAAATTTCATTTGAAAATATTGAATTACATCCTAAATATATAATTATGTGAAGAAAATTTTCAGTTTTAACATCATGTATTTTAAAGTTTGAGCAAAAACATCATTAAAAAACATTATTCTAATCATTTTTATGCAAGCATTCTGTTTATAATTTTCTAATCGAGCTGCATTATATTAACTGTACTCAAAAATTGTGTTTCCATTTAAAAAGTAATCATCTGCTTTTAAAATTATGTTAGATGTTTCTATACCGTAACTTAAAAATATAATTTTTCTGATGTGACTTGAAATATATCATCGTTATTGAATAAATTCCTCATTTTAATATTTGGTATCTATTATTGTTAAGATATTATTTTTAAAAACTACCCTTGTATTTTAATTGCAAACGATTATAAAACAAAAATTATTAAATATTATTGGGCAATAAGATAAAAAAAATGAAAGAATGAACTTGTTCTACTATGTGTAAACAAACGATAAGTTCTTTCTTTCTGGAGAAGATAAACTAAGTGCTATGAAGTACAGAATTTTTAAAAAAATATTTTTTTTTAAATTGTCATGAATCACATACATTGCAATGTAGTCATACTTAAATTTTTTACGGCTGACAGATTTTATAATTCTTTTAACTCGAGAAATTGGGACTTAATTTACTATTCTTAATTAGTAATTCCTCTATTAATAAATATTGCAATAACATAAATTGAAATATATACATATATTTTTTGGAGGGGGGGGGATGGTAAAATGTTTCCAATCAGCTTAACAGAAAAACGTAAACACATTTCATTATTTTTTTTTGGCAAAATTATAAAAGCGTTTCCAGATTTTAAATTTCAGAGTGGAAATTTTTTTCCGTTTTATTTTGGATTGTCATAAATTACTGCTGAGTTATATTAAAATCTAAAAAAGTTCTCTTTATAAGCTCTAATTCAAATCGCGCGAAATTTATCGCATTTGATTAAAATTCCAAGCATATGAATAATCATCAATACACTTATGATTTTTTTATATCCATGTTAAAAATTTCCAATAATGTTAAATTTGCAAAAAGTTACTATGGTGAAGAAAAATGAATGCCCTCTGCTCTTTTTGGCTATTTAACCAAAACATTTGCTTATAAGTCTGGCTCTAATAATAAAATTGTGCCGAAAAATGGAGCATGTGGAAAATTTCGAACAGAAAAATAGAAGAATGCCATCAAACAATACGATTTTTTTCTAGCAATAAAAAGAAATAATATATAGCTATTATACAGTTGTTACTTTAAGAAATCATTTGTTTTCTTAAAATAAAAATTCTGTTCTAACAGATGTTTATTTATTTTACAACATAAGGGATAAAAAAAATTATGGTTTTTTTGTTGTTAAAATAATTAAGTTAAAACACCTTTATGTTCATTATTTTTGCAAAAAATGTACCGCAATTTTTAATAGTACCTTCTGAAACATATTTAAAATTGTATATTGAATCATGTTTTTAAAAAGGTTTTAGTTTTGATGCTCTTTAAATAAATACTGAAAAACAATATGAAATCATGGTACTGTTTTGGGGTCTGTTGGTGAAATTTATTTCGCCAAAACACCAAACAAAAAGTAAACGATGAAAATTTAATTTTGATTGCTAACAATAGTTTTGTTTGGAATGACTGACTCTATTCCGGATTTCTTAAACATGAAATTAAGGAATTATGAAAAGGAAACGGCAAAAATCGACTCCAACAATCAAAAAGCAACGAAATATGACGCATGCGAACTGAGTCGAGGAAAAGTAGGTTTCTGAACTTCTGTCGGTTAGTGGAAACTGCAATTTCACATTATATGCTTCCAATTATGTGTCACAAGCATGGTGATTTTTTGAATTCGGTGACAATATTGTTAGCAATTGCTTAATAGCCTCCCGAAAAGGAATGATTTGGATTTCCGTAAGCTTTTCTGGTCAATGAAGTTTTATGTACAAACCCGAGAAAGGATTTTATTTTTGAAGTTATCTGTTTTTAAATCTTTCATCACCATTTTTTGAGCTACTTTGTAATGATTTAATCGGCCGCAAATAAAACTAAATAGACTCGGAAGGGGCAGAGAAGGAAATGGGGGGGAATGAAACATTATCGATTTGATGTTTTACTTCCGAGAGCATTCTCTAACAACAGTCATCAGTCTCCGATATTTCCTCTCGATAGAAAAGAGGCAAACGGCGTCAATCAAACAATTTTTATCCGTAACCGCCGCTCTAACCACAGGAACGAATAAAATAAAAATCATCTCATCCTCCAATACTTCTTACGAAGGGGAAAAACACGGAAAAAGAATTGCCAACCGATAAAGACCACTATTGCCGATGATCAGTGGGGAGGATAAGAAAAAAACATCCAAGGGGTGGGGCAGCCTGTTATTGACGCACCCCCCAATCGACATCCCGATTGGCTCCGGCATCGTCGAATAGCGCTTCTCCTCCCCCAGGCCCACGTGCGTTTTGAAAAGGTGGAAGCGTTCTTTCGTCGGATTTACGCTCTGGAGTCCGGTCCGGTGCGCACCACCCCGCTCGCTCTGATCTCGATTGAATCGATCAACCTGCCTGAGAGGGATTCCACGAGTACCGTCATTTCGCAACAATCTTCCTCACCGAATTCCACGTTTGCACGAGCGGTTTTTTAATTGAACGCGTCAAATTAACACCCTTGCTGAGAGATAGCAGCGCTGTTGGCTGACGGCACTGGAAACAGAAGAAGAAGGCAAGTACAGTGACCTGAACTGTTTCCCAGATATCTTTAGGAGTACAAATATTTATCGCTTGAAAAAAATTCCATCAAGTTATATAAATAACTGTTTCAAATGCGGTGTTCATCAGGTGGCCATGACAGTGATATTCGGTCACCACGCCAGCCACCAACTTAGACATTGCCAGACAACCATGACCCTTGAAGAATAAATCGCCATGTCCAGCGTCAAACTCGACGAGGCTGCGTCCAAGTCCTCCCCCTCCCCCGCCTCCCCGGACAGCAGGGATCCAAGCCCCTCCAAGGGATCCACTATGGGGCTTATCTCCGATGAGGGCAAGCCGAGGCTGTCGGCCTTCACGCCGGTGTCTGCCGCCGGACATCCCATGGCTGGACTTCCAGGACTGACTCCCTCCCTAGTCGGACTGTCCGAGTACCTGAACTCGCGGATGCTGCCCTTCGCCAAGTTCGCAGACTTGGCAGCCAAGAGCTCCGCCGAGAGTTCGAGTCTCTTGGCCAGCAGGTCTTCTGTGGTCGGGGGATCGAATGGAGAAGGGGCGTCAGCGGCCGCCGAAAGTTTCCCTCCGGTCTTCCGCCCCATGTTCCCCCCCGGAGGACTCTTCCCTGGGGCGGACACAGCTCTCATCTACAGGGGCCTCGGGGAGTTCCCCCTGGCGCCCACTGGCCTCCCTGCATTCTGTAAGTACCTCAGATATCTCTGATTTGTTTTATAAATGTCTATGACACACCAAAGCAGCTGAGTCAAAAATTAAGATAACTCACTGCTTTTCTAATGTATTAGTTTTTAAAATTTTGTATTTATTCATCTTATCAAAAAGGGGCTATGAATTCTTTTGTGAAATGTAAGCTTTGCAATAAATATCCTTTAAGAACTGAGAAAAATATCACAATTTACAAAAAGTAGAAAAAAAAGGGAGTCAACCACTTTTATTTCTGTTCTTCTCATAAATACGTGTAAAATGTTCTTATCTTAATGAATGAAGTAATTCCGAAGGTTTACTTAAGTATCCCTTACATGTACATTTAAAACAATACATTTTGGGAATGCGTCATTTTGGCTAATGTTAAAACTAATTTATTAAATGTACAATAACCGATCGCTACTTCATATTATTTCTAAAACTAAATTTTATTCGTTGGACATCATAAACATACAGTGAAGTCTATTTTCTTCGAAAGTTCTGAAATTCTGCTCGGGGTATCTCTACGGTATAGTTGTACATTGAACGCGGTCGCCATAAAATGGTGGGACAACGCTGCTTCCACAGAAATAAGCCCGAAGAGTAACATTAGAAAGAGCAAAACTTAAAATGTGAATTGCAGTCAGAAATTGAATATTGGTGTGAAAGATAAGCGGAATGGATGTAGAATATTGAAGCAACGTATAAAAATACTAATGAATAATATAAAAACTTTTCTCAAATATATATTTAATATTTTCTCTTTTTTGAATTGTATTGTTTAATTATGTTGCTTCTAAATGATTGTTTTTCTTTGAATATAATCCATTCCAATGGACGCGTGCTCATTGAAATAGGTATGTCAATAAAAACTTAGTGTTAAAAACATAGAAATATCAATACACACAGAGTTAAAAACCATAGAAATGTCAATAATTCTAGTGTTAAAATATAGAAATGTCAATAATCCTAGTGTTAAAATATAGAAATGTCTACAAACCTGTCGACAAAATATCGAATGGAATTCTATTCTCTCTCTCAAACAGAGATTATTTCCATTTTTTATCTCTAAAAAACTCAGTCAGTCTTAAAGGAATAAAATTTTTAAAAAAAGAATGGAATGAGAGAGAAATCTGAATTTTTTTCTTTCAATTAAATACCGAACAAGACATCGAAACTGAGTCAGACAAATCATGAATTGGTTGTTGTTGTTGTTCCAACATCAACACTAGATACAGGAAAGTATGTTGTAGGACAGACTTCCCTGCATCCAGCCCTGGTGTTAGGCTCTTCCAGTTACTTGGAAGCAGCCAGGGGTGGAAATCTTGTCATTTAGAAGCAAGGTTCATGGCGCGGTGAGACACTTTTTTTAAAGAGTGTGGAACAATTATGTTTTCATATTTTATTAAAATTCCTTAAATTATTTTATTCTTAGTGCATTGCCACACAACCACTTCTTATAGTGATTTTCATTAGAAACTATTCCATTCATTTTTTTCCCTATTATCGAAATGGCAACGATTTTTTTTTTCATATAGATATGTGTTATCAATCAGAATTCATGATTCAACAAAAGTGGGTTCACATCAAAATCCAAATTAATAATGCCTTCGTGTAAAATGAATTAACAGGTATTCCCAACGTTATTCAGGGGGGGGAGCTCCATGAGAATTCATATAAAAAGTCCTGTAGTATTCAAAAGCTGTATTAGGTATAGAGAGAGATGTTAAATTTACAAAATGGTACAAAATTAATACGTAAAGAATTAAATAAGATCTTAAAGAGCGTCATTTTGGGATTTTTTTTAAATATAGTGGTGGTCAGAATGTCTTCTTTAAGTATTTTATGTTTGAAATTATAACCATTGTGTACTACGCTGTATATTATAAGCCAAAATGTGTAAAAATCTTTTAAGAAAACCCATTTTTTATAAAGGTTTTGTTTCAAAAAGCGAGAGTTTGAGATATTATGAAAATTCGTTATCACCCTAATATATTTCAATGCAATTTTCAAATGGATTATTATTTTTTTCCTTGAAATTATTGTGTTTCATTTGATTGTTATTTAATTTGAGTTTGGAATGGTTTGGTGAATGCACTTTCGGAAAATGCACATTCTTCAAAAGCATTCCAAACATTTAACAAATTATTCTTCACAATAAAATAGGATTGTTCATTATAATTCTTCACTTACTATGATTTAGAGATATTATGGATGATATTGTTATTGTTTATATTTTAATCATTATAATATTTCCTTATTTATGTGTGTGTGCTATTATTATAAAAATATTTTTATATATCATCAAAATTTTAGCTTTTTTATTGTGCTAGAATTAAATGAGCAATAAAAGTTAATATATAAACACACTTTATGTTTAATAACAACGTTGTTTAACAAAAAACAACAAATCACATAATTTTGATTTTTTAAACAAATAGTTTTATTTCTCTTTGTTGATATCATGTTTTTTAACCTTTGATTGACTTGGATAAGCCGATCTGGTAACCAAATGCGTTGCGCTCCAGCTCTCCATTCAACAGTTAGCGAGTTGGAATCCCAGTTTTTGGTCTTGGACGCCTAAAATGGGTTAGGATCTATTTTGAACTTTAAGTCTCGGTCTGATTAGACCTCTAAGGAAAAAATGAAACTAGAAATAAATCGAAGCAGCTTCAATAATCATTAAACAAATATTTATTTACAATATGATTACAAAATCAATAGCAGTAAACGAAAAGTTAAAATAGAGGATGCACTCGAAATTGTTCTTTGGAATAAGAATTTGGGTTATAAAATATTTTTCCTGTATGGTTTTATCACAATAAATCAAATAATTTAGATAAAATTCGAAGCATCAGGATTGGTTGGATTTTGCGATAAAGTTTCATTCGACAAGAATTTATAATTTAAAGTGTATTTTGAATCACATTTCCTATATCCACGTCAGAAGTGGGAATCGGACCCACGGACTATTACTACAGAAGCTGTTTCAATAAAAGAATTGGAAAATGACACAGAAAAAAGTATGATCAAGTTAATAAAAATGAAAAAAATATTTTACCCTTTTCTCAAATTGAAGATAAATTTATAAAAATACAATTAGTAATTAAAAATAAAATTAAATGATAAAATCACAAGTATTATGATTTCTTCATCCATCCATGCTTCTGCTTCATGTTCATGTATTGTGATTCTTTCTGAATAAAATAAATATCACTAAAAACTAGAGATGACATTTCACCGAATGTCAAGAAACTTTTAATAAAATAAAAAAAATAGTTTCCAGTTTTTTTATATTAAAGTAAAATAGCTAATTTTTAATACAAATATAAATATTTAGTAATGTATTAAAATATTGAAGAAAATAAGTACAATTTCATGAATTTATTTAGAAATGAGAATTTTCGACTGTTGTCATTATTTTAATAGATAAGTAACATTTTCTCAGCAAACATGGCAGCAAATGTAAAAATTTTGTAAAAAAATTGCATACATTTCAAGTTTTGTCATTACAAGAGCATCTTCGAAACTAAGAACCAAACTGCGCATGGGAGAGAAATACTTAATCTTATATTTTTCTGCACCTATATATAAATTTTAATCCATTAAATACAACTTTTCCTATTTTTTCCACATTTTTACTATTTGGGTTTTTGAATCGAAGTTGTAATTTTTACTACGTGAAATTTAATAAAATTGATTTATTTAACATTTAGATTCGTCTATATCTTTTTTTAAAGTGTGACTAAAACAAGTAAAATAAAAAAATTCCTTTAAGTCAACAAAGAAAATTATAATTTTTTTCTTCCATATAAAGCTAAAATTAATTAATGAAATTTAATTGATGAATTGATATGTGAAAAAGCTATATTCGCATTATATGTCATTCACTGTAAGTTTAAAAAATATATTTGACCTTGAGTAGATGAATAAAAAGTATTTTATCAATAATTGAAAATTAGGACAAGGTGAACTAATATATAAACGAATATAGAAAAGGGGGACTAACAATAGAAATTGAAAAACGAGTTGATTGATTAAAATAATTTAGGTGAAAAAATAATTTTTTCATCCTATTTTATAAATATTCATGTAAGGTTATATGTCGTCGCTTATGAAATTCAGAGAGAGAAATGATACTCGATTAAAAAAATAACTAGTAATTTTTATATAATTTAATTCGATATATATTTTAAATTTTATAACTGTACTTAAGAATGCTTATTCTGTTAAATTTACGTTTTTATTCCATTCGATTTGCTCATATAATGAAATATTCTATTTTAAATTATAAAATGTCTATGTTTCTTTTTTATTATTATTTTTCTTTTTTTTAAATCTTTCATAAAATTTCACCGTTACTTCAGTAACAAATGATTTCTCCCTTTTTTTATACGCCAACATTTGATATATTTTATACAACATTTAAAAACATTTAAAAAAGGAACAAAAACCAGCTATAATTTTGGTTCCTTTTCAATATTGCTTTTGAAATATTACATATCTGTTACGAGATTTTGAATCGAAACGTTGCATTTTGCAATAACTTTGAAACATAGCTTTTCAAAACAGCATTCAACTATCTCAACTAAAGCCTCATATGCTAACTAAGAACTGAAAACTATTTTTTTCTCTTGGGTTATTTTTTCAAGTATCAATACCAGACTCATACAGGAAATATTTCATCACCCATTCCCTTGAAGCATATGTCCCGGTGGTAATTATTGTCCCAGATAGGCACATTTCTTAAGAATACAATTAACCGTATTAATTTCATATAAATGAATGTAATTGAAATTTACATTTTAAAAAGAAATAATATTTAGATAAATATAACAAATAAGAGATCTTACATATCAAAATACTAAAGAAGAAATATTATTTATTTTATTTAAATTATTATTACTTTTCCGATTTTTTTTCCTCCCTATCCACTTAATAAGGTCAAAATTTCTTTTTTTTACAGCATACATGCTTAAATTTTGGCTTTTTAATTTTTCTGGTTTATTGCATAAGAAAAAATTAGTTATGCTATAGGTATAATAAAAGATGTCACTTTTTCTTCCGTATTTTTATTAGGCAAAATGTAATATTTTTGATGTTTTACTCGCCTATAAAATAGTTTACAGATTAAAATTTATGTGGGAAAGCTTACTTCATTTTATCCTATTTCATCGAAGCAGACGAATAGTTACCCTCTAGTCTACGGTTCAACAGTATGTGAGTTCAATTCCAGTCTGAGCTCGCATGTTTGTAGAAGTAATGAAGTGACTGTTGAGAGGAAACAATTTATTTCATCGAATGAGTTTTTATAAAAAATAACAATTCTTATCCTTGCATCTTATTTCAAAATTCTTTTAACTGAACATTATAGCTAGATCAATATTTTTACTGGAAACCTTAATTTCAATTCTATTGATTTTCTTTTTTTTAATTTTGGAACACTTCAACTAGAAATTTGTTAAAATTTGTTATTTTCACAAAAAATAAATACGGAACTTTCTGTTTTCACAGTTAACAACATTATTCCAACATAATTTTCAATTTATTAAAATTTTAATAAACACTGCAAAGAAAAGTTTTAATATATAATTAAATTACTACTAAACTCCGGGGCACGACAGCCCATGTGGGCCAAGGCCTAAGGTACCCATAACTGTTTTCATGTCCGAGGGCTCTGGGGTTCGAGGCACATATTACCCACCCAGTTAGGTGGTCACGTAAGACCCCCAGTGTTTAGTTCCCAAGCTTACTTGGTACTCAGTTTTCAAATGATAAGTTCTGCTGAAAAAATGATAAGTTGACTCGACATTGCCCAGCCCGAGGATCGAACTTGTGCCTTGGGAGCTTGAAACGCTGCCACTGTGCCACCGGGTTTCAATATTAAAATATTCAGTTTATTAAAAATTTTAAATTGTAGAAACAACGTAAAAAATGTTTCTATACAATTATTTTTCATTTTATTTTAAAATGTTCTACATCTTAATATTGGTTAACATCCAAAACTCTAAACAAAGATTTTACTATCCACATTTTGTTTTTTAATGACGACAGTTTTTTATGGATATTTATGCAAAGGAAGGAAAGCATTTCATCTCAAATGATATGCATACAGAGAGCTTCTCCAGCAGAGGCTGGATTTGAACTTAGGGTTCTGAAGAATGTGAGCCGGCATACTGGGAGGCAAGGTTACAAACTTTACAGAAAATACATTTGTTTAAAAATTTTAATTGAATTGCAGTTGTATAAGTTTTGTATGTATAACTTGTTACAGAAATATGTGATCCCCCACTCTCTGTTCTAAAATCTTACGTATTTTTCCCAATTGTTTGTAAGCCTAATTCATTTTTCTCGGTAGTTGTTACTCAATGGTGACACTTTGTACTCTAGAGCTAGGCTGACCTACAGTTCAAAGTAGATTCCGAACCCCTACAGACATTGAAGCTTGAGATAGGAATCGAACCAACGAGCTCTTGAATTTTAAACCTGAGCACTAACCATTCGATTGCCAGATTGATTTGATTTCCATATCGTATAAAATGTGTCTGAAGAAAAGTGGTTTATGCACATGTTTGCAGTTATTGAAGAAGTGTGCTCAATGACTCTCATATTACAGATACAAAATAAAATTTGAAAGCCTATTTTCTTAATAAAAAACAATTTTAAAATAATTTTCATAAAATTATGAATAAATATATAGTTATTAAAAATAAAAACAAATAGATCATCATATATATATATATATATATATATATATATATATATATATATATGTTTCTTATTAGTTTAGTATTTCTACCTTCTTGGTCTTTCAAGGATTGACAAAAAAAGAGGTTCTTAAAAGTTACTGTTCATGTCAAAAAATTTAATTTTTATTTCTTTATATTTTTTTTCCTGAAATTTTTATCATCTAAAAGTAATACTTTGTACATTATCTTTCAATATAGTTATAAACCAAAGTAAAAGGATTATTGGAATTTGAAGGTTATATAAGAAAATAATTATTATAAAAATAGAAAATGCAGTTAATATTAAAATGTTAAAATTTTTGATTTCCATATCGGTAGATTTTCTGAATAATGAGTTGGATTCATGAGTTGCAAGAGAGATATCCCGGAAAACTCACAAGCACGCACTCCCAGCTGAGAACACGCATGCGCACTGTCTTTCTTTGTCATTCAATAGCAGCTGGGATACAACTCGGTAGCATCCATTAAAAAGAGCACAATCCTGTTTCCTCTCGGTGTAGAACTCGCATGCAAAAGGCGCAATGTCCCCCTCCCGCCTTCCATTGAAGACCTGGAGAGGGAGTTTATTGCGTTAAGGAATGATATAGAGTTGATAAAATCTGATTCGAGGGAATTCAGTGAATGATTATTTAAACATGAAACAAAACTGCAACTGCTGGAATGTACGATAGCTGAATGGAGCTTGCTGAAGTCACAGTTACAGAAAACGATGTCTTAGAAAGAGAAAGAGAGAGAGATAAACTCTAGTGACTCAGTAGCTTCACGCTTCTTCCTGTTAAAATCAGCAAAGTGAAACATCATCTGCCGCAGACAGGGATTGGGAGGTGGTCACTTTCTCCCTCACTGGATTGCTATAGCTCCGTGGGTTGTGGACGTGTCCACAGTAATCTGTGGCGTCCAAAGTCCTTCCGTTGGAGAGGCGTGGTTGTATGGAGGATTGTGACCACATCACCTGATCGGCACTGGGTGATGGGCGAATATTTTAAATCCGTTAACTTTAAGGCACAGTCAGAGATCGCCCCTGCTGCCTATGTATGCGTGTACTTCCCTTGCACAAAAGAGGAAATAGTTAAAATATTAGGTATACTTGATGTTCATTTGAAAACCTATTGAAATAAATGAGTAACCTAAAAATTAATTTGTATCATTTCACTAGCTATCAAAAATAAATGCATATACATTTTCAAATAATTATTAAATTAAATACAAGGTTTCCTTTCGATTATTTTTGTCTACCTATTTTAGAAAAATAATGATTTAAACAAATGAGTTATTTTAATTCTAACGAAACTATTCCAAAATTATTTATTTTTAAATTAGCTACATTTAAATCATAAAACTAATGTTTTTGTTAAAAAAAACTCGCTTAACTATGTAAAGGCCAGATTTTGATAGAATGAGAGAATTCTGTTAACGATATTCGAAATTGCTTAACAGATTGCTCGAGTGTGTATCCTAAAATGGGACCTATCATTTATTGTTTTCCTGCAAAAGTAAAATCGGCCACTGACAGTCACTTTGATGAAATTTCAGTTAACATCCTATTTCAACAAATACATTAGAACAATACTTTTTATAGAGTTTACCCTTTAATCGTGCAGTTTAATAATCACTTTCTGCACTTCATTACATTAAAATTTATAAATTTACAGTTGAGCATAGCATTAAATGGAAGAATAAGTAAATACACATACTTTTTTGAATATATTTTCCAAAATAAATACAATTGCTGAAAAAACAAATAATTTATGGGGTATTCTATGATTTAATAACTTTTCCGATCTTTTTAATTACATTTATATAGATTGTGGATACAAACTATTCATAAAACTTGAAATTCTTAAAACTACTGCAAATATGCAAAAATAAAAAAAGTCTGGGAAAATGATGATTCAGGGTTGGACATTTCAACGGATTCAGCATCCATAAATTTAAATCATATAAAAAAAATAATAAATAGTTTTTTTAAAGGTAATGATGATTTAGGGGGTGACAATTTTGAAGAGTTTAATATTAAATTTTATTCAAGCTCAAAAATAAACATAAAAATAACGTAAATTTTTTTAAAAAATGGCGTTTCAGAAAGTGTTAATTTTAATAGATTTAGCTTTAAAATTTAAATTTTGTACTATATTGAACAGAAAATGTTTTCCATTCAAAGTAGAAATAGCAAGATTTATTTTTCTTCCTCATATTTGTAACACGCATGTCTCATTTTTAAAATAAGAATTTTATAAATTTTTTTAACGTTTCATCAGCTTCCACAAAAATTTGAAATCAATAAAATGGAGATAAATAAATGAATCTTAAAAGAGCTGCACAGGGTACTTAGAATAATCGTTTCTTGTGATCCATACAACACACATCACTAGTTTAATAGCTATAAACATTATGGTTTGATTATAACCTCTGCACACAAATGAACGTGACCCCCCCCTCGTGTTTCCTAATTTTTTATCTTCTATTCTTCAAACTATTAAGAATTATATCCAGTAAAACTAAATGTTTTTATTATGAAGCCCAATGTTTGCCGCCGAAGTATAATTGTGTTTAATTAAGAGTGATAATTCCTATCTGTGTTGCACAAACACTTTGATGACTCCACTTACTTCAGAAATTGATAATTTCTGCATAATCCGAAAGATGCAGAAAACCTTTATGACATGAAATGCATGTGTACAAGGTATTAGCTATGACGACACGGTGGCCTGGTTGGTTTGGGTCCTTTCTATCGGAAGATAGTGAGATCGAATCCCGACTTAACCAAAGATCCATCGTGTTCGCTAAAGGCGGCTAGTGCACGTTAAAACTTCGCGTGGTTGCATTGTCCTCCAATTGAAATGATACCTCTGAGGTGCAGGCTCAGTATTGGGGTTCTTCTGCTTGGTCCCTGCTTCAAAATCACCAAGACTTCACCCGGCTCCTTCTCTCTAACTGGTAGAGCCCAACTCAGGTCTTGGTACAGGGAAGCATGCTGGTGCAACAATGATATTGGATGTATACCAATTTATTTTATACATACACTTAGGTATAATATATATATATATATATATATATATGTATATATATATATATCATAATTTGTCAGATATTTTATTATTTATGCAATATTTCTCCTATACAGCTAATATGGGAAACAATTGTAAAGTCGCGCAAATCTATAGAGTGTGCTGCCTATAAAGCGAAGAAAAATTTTTTTTAAAGGAAAGCGTCGGAATTTCAAAATGGGTACAACGGCGAAAAAAGTGTTAATTTGTGTATGTGATCTCCCTCTTTTATAAAGACACTCATTTTCTACTGTTTATAAAACTAAATATATATATTAATTTCACTCGGACGTAAGCATACACTTGAAGAGGTTGTGGATTTGTGAATCATTCCATCGACCAGAGCCTTCTAAGCATAAGCGATTCGAATCTAGCCACCACTAAAAATAACGGTGGATGGATGTTGCGTTTCTGCATGTACGCCGGTCAGTGTGGGTGCTTGGGAGTTTTCCTTCCTTCCGACTCGTGATTATGGCCCATTCTCTATGAAAAGTCCTCCCAAAAGACAACTTATGCTTTCTTATTACTTTTTAGGCTTCTAAATAGAATATAACGCGGTGACAAAGGGAAACGGTTCTGGTAAGGAATTTTGGGAAACTGGTCCCTTCTCTAAACACTGCCCCTCTCATCAGCGAACAATAAAGTGAACAGGAAAATGTCTGTGAAAGAAAACTTCGAATTGTTTCAGAATCGCACCATGAGAAAAGGTGATTCCTCTCTCCTGATTTGAATATAAATCTTCCTCTGATTCCCGGAAAACGCCTCCCCCTCCCCAGTACCTTCCGGTAAATTCTCGAGTTACCACACTGCTGCCATGAATCATGGCCTGGAAAAGCTATCCCCTGTTGGCGTCCCGAAGAAAAAACAATCGCGGCGGGGGAGGAAGCTAATGAACGGAGCGAGTTAATAGCGGCCGCGTGACGTTGCTGAACAACGTTGTTACATTATAATTAACCACATTTATTTTGCCGACCTAACTAATGAAGCGCTCCGCTTAATTGCGGCCCTCCCGCTCTCGCCCTAATTAACAGCGTTTTAATTGTTGCCTAATAGCTCCTCCACCCCATGCGAATCTTCTGCCAGCCTTCTTATGCGTGGGAGGAGGGACGGGACGAGGTAAAAGTTTAAAAGGCATGGAGTCGACTGCTGGGAGCTAGGCAAGCCGAGGAGGGAGATAAAACCATTAAATTTAATTGCATTCTATGGCCGCCTCAGGAAAGAGCAATTTTCATTTGTTCCTATAAGATGTGATTTAACCGAGTTAAAAGGAGGCAAATTAAATTTTTGTCAGACGCGAATGGGTGAAAACTTCGAAATGGGAAGAGTAGCGACTTCCGCCCGTTTAATTTAAAGAATCTCGGCGAAGAAGCCTTCTTCCGTGACTGCACCTTCCCGAGTCCGATTCTTCGTGTTCCAGTGGATTTTTTCTCTTTTTTTTCATTAAAATTGGATGGAGCCCCGAGAGGAAAGAGAGAGTGAGAGAGAAAAAAAGATTCCTTTCTTGATGAAGGTGCGATGGGGCTTCCGCTCAAGAGGTTCTTTTCTTACAGA
This sequence comes from Latrodectus hesperus, assembly GCA_037975125.1. Taxonomy (NCBI): domain Eukaryota; kingdom Metazoa; phylum Arthropoda; class Arachnida; order Araneae; family Theridiidae; genus Latrodectus; species Latrodectus hesperus. The sequence continues at coordinate 83,060,572 of CM075858.1, forward strand.
CACGTTTCTTTTTTTCGGAATGTTCTCCCCTGTCTTTCCGTGAGTGTTTAGGCCGCAATATCATTAAGCCCTAAGAACTCATCCGAAAGCCGAAAATTTTCCCTCCTCCCTCCGACCACTCAGAGACAGGAATATTTTTTCACTTCTTTTCAAATCCTTTATCTATATGGGGTTGTAATTCCCTTCTGGCTGAAACGGCTTCTGCCGTCTTAATTTTAAAAAAAGAAAAAAAGCGCCAAGAACACATTGAAAGAGGGAGGGGGTGGCAAACGATGGAAAAGGTAGAAAGAAAGGTATAGGCATAAAACAGTTATCTTACTTTATTTAAGGAGTCATTTAACTTTTTCACCGCACGCACCTTTTGTCCGTTGCCACTCGAAAAAATTAACTTTTGCTACTTTCTAATGACTCCGTGGGGTTGGGTCTTTTTTTTTTCTCCCTTGCCTGCACCCTATATCTTGCAAAACTTTTTAAATGAATAGCCATTGATTTGGAGTTTTTCAATTTATTTCAGACACCCCGTGGGGTTATTAAAGATAAAAAAGCTGAAAGAAAATCTTTCGAAATTTATTACTTAGCTTCCAAATGAATGCGATTTTACTCGAAATAAGTTTTTATTTTTTTTCTTTCCGTTTTTGATTTGGAAAGCATATCTGATTAAAATGCGATATTGAAAAATGTTTCAATATTGCAAAATGGGAACACAAAACACTGATTAATTTCCTAATTGATTGCCTTGCTTGAGAGAAATGGCATAATTTATTCCCGGATTCATTTACCCTTTTTGCCTTTTTTTTGTATTCCTTTTTAATTTTTCCCTTCAGTGTAAATGCTTATAGAGCTAGTTTTCTAAATGTTTATTAACTTTATATTTAAAATACTATATATTTTTAAATATATTTTGATTAGTTGTAACAAAAAATATATATAAAATATTCCTTAATGAATTTTCCGTGCAATCGTAAGTATTTAATTTTGTAATTATACCCAAATATTTGAATTATATTTTTCAAATTCTTTATAAAGTTAAGAAACTTGGATCAGCGTTTTCATTGCGAAATCGTTGTTTTTGCATATCTCTGGTGTTTAGCAACGCTAAATCAGATTTAGGAAGTTTATCACTTTAAGAAAATCTAACACTAAAATTGGGCTTGTGAAAAGATCAGTTCTGGTAGCCCCAGACAAACCGGAATATGGTAAGATTAGCCAGATGCTCATACATACATACATAGCGGTGCATCTTTAGGTTAACGAGCTTGGAATACTTGTCCATCACCAAGTGTCTTGTCATTTTGGACCACTGTCAGGTGACGAGGTCACACCTGAGCGTGCACCCTCCTCTCCACATCCACGTCACACCAAAGCCAAATGGCCAGCACATCTCAGACAAGCTGTGAAAACTTTTTTCCATAATAATAGGACATAGATGTTAAGTGTCCACTGATAACCCTGATGTTGATCATCTGTTCCTGCTTACAACAATTGAGTGATTACGAGCTCAAAAGGCGTTGAAATCTAGGATTTCTTGAATCAATTTGTGTGGAATTTGACCACCATAATCTTACTCCCATCTAACATCCTATCCATCAGAGTATAATCAATCAACAGTTTCAAGTGCAAGGTGGTTTTGCAAGGAGTTATCATGGCTGGAGTCACCTTATGGAACTGATTTTCTGGGTGCAATTCCCTAGTTAATCTATACTTGGTGGAGAAACGATAGCTAGTCCAGCTTCATTTTGACAAGCAGGTTTTTTTTCCACCGCAACTGAAGAATGCCGAGGACATTCTTAACTTGAATAAAGAGGAATCATTCATCCATGAACTTTGGCAAAGAAATTTTTTGTCTGAAATTTCCTTTCAGACATTTTTGAATGTGAACTCAGAGGTAACTTATACATAGGAAATATTAGATTATTAAGTTATTGTGATAAGGTTAGCTTATTCTTAGCAGAAACACATTAAAGTAAGCGATTATTTAATCGATTATCCAGATATTAATAATCCGGATAACCTAGTTGAACAAAGAAACAAACAACAAATCCAAACACACTCTGTTTCTAGCCTTGACCCTGTTTTTTTTATAGTGATACTAGTTTCTTTGGAAAAAAAAATTATAAATATTTTTGCTTCTTTTTGTTTGTATTCATTAAAAAAAAACAGTTTAAAACAAACAATACAGTAGCTGTCATAAATAACATTGGAAAATGAAATAAATGGGAACATCAAATTTCTTAGCCAATCATATGTAAACAATCAGGATTTGGAGAATGGAAAGAACAAAAAAGATCTATGAAGGGGGAAAAAAACCATTTTTATGGGAATCTGGGAATCATTAAGGGAGAAGAAAACACAAATTTTTCTGCTCCTTTTATTTTATAAATTATGAAAAATTACTTAATGAATTTATGAAATGAAATCAATTACAACATACTACAAAATATTAAAATTGTGAACTATTACATTATAAAAACAATTTATAGGTTATGCTGTGCGTGGCTTACATTTTAACTTACAAAGTAAACTCGTGTGAGGGAGTTCCATTACTTTTGCATAGTCAAATTATTGGATAGTTATTTACAACGACTTCGCGCTCCCAAGGTCCGAGGTTCGGACTTTGGGTAGGCCAAGATCGACTCAACTTTTCATGCCCTAGATGGGGTCAATAAAACAATGCATCAAGCGTGGGAACTAAAAACTGAGGGGTTCGCGTTAGGATGACCACTTAAACGGAATATATGCTTTGCATCTCAGGCAGTCATGGAAACAGGTATGGGCGCTGTAGGCCTTGGCCCCATATAAGTTGTTGTGCTATTGAATTTTTAGGGAAAGTTTTTTTAAAAAAATATTGAGACATTGTAGCAGAAGAAGAGGACACAGAACTGAAAGCGTATGCAAAATAAGCAGATTAATGGTTAAGAAGATAAAGTAATTTTTTTGAGAAAAACAAGAATGGAATGCTTTTTAAAATTGAAGAAAATGGAAAAATATGTTTCTAAAAATGGGGAAAATTGAAATAAAATAAAATGAATTTCTTTACTTACTGTTTCATCAATATAATGGAAGTTTCTTAGAAAATGCATATTAAATAAGTCTTTTTGAATGGTATGGAGAGCAGTTTAGTAAAAAAGAAAATTATGAAAGGAAATTTTGATTTTTCGAGCTGCTTCAACGATGAATGCCCACACGAGTATCTACATAATATATTAATTAAAAATATTGTAATTTAACAGAGCTAATATTTTAATCTCACGAATCATTCCGAAATATGATAAGTAAAATAAAGAAATTACAAAAATAATTTACTGTCAATTAATTTTAAGCGTGTTACATGGGTGTGTAACTTTTTTTTTTAATTATAAATCTCAGGATAAGTAAATTAATCATTTGAGAAAATTATGGGAAAATATATTTTCTATATTTGAAATGTTCGTGAATACAAAATATTTTTTATAATAATGTACCTCTATATTAATTCATAAGTGACAACCACGCTTACGTATTACTTCTTCAAACATTTCCACTGAAAAATCTGTTGTAAAATGTAACGATTTTCGCCAAATATAGAAGCTTGTTCACGTTCTGTATCGCAAATAATATTTAAGCTAACGTTTGATATTTCTTAATTTTAGATTATTCAAATTTTAAATTTATGATTGAAAAATTGGAATATGAATTCAAAATAAAATTTTTGTCTATTTTATTTACAGCAAATATAAATCAACTGATCTGTCATTCCCCCTCGTGTTCTTTAAAAAAATTGTCCAAATTTGCAATATTTGGCGATATATATATATATATATATATATATATATATATATATATATATATATATATATATATATATATATATATATATATATATATATTTGGCGAAACTGGTCAACAGCACAATACACGCGCGAGTACCGAAATCACTTTAAAATAACTTATATAAAAATGAACTAGAGAACACATAAAAGCTATATTATCTATTTCACAACATTATAGAAAGCAATCGCATTATTATAACTTCATTTGCCATAAATGTATTTTCGATTATAGCTGTTTGGGTGTAACTTATTTTTACAAACGTTTTACTCTCTCTGAAAATATAAATTGATTGTTCCTCAATAAAATCTAGCATATCTAATGATATGAAAAATACTTAATGAAAGTGTTATTTAAAAATATAACAATATAATATGATATTTTTAAATATTCATTTTTCGTAAATTTAAATTAATTTTTAGTCATTTTACGTAATTTTAAATATTCATTTTTCGTAAATACGAAAATATCTGGATTAAGAGTTTAGTTTACTAAAATAGGAATACAAGTATGCGAAGAAAACTATTTGCTGATGCTAAAAACGGTAGATTAAAGTCAAAATATAAATGCTAATGGGAAGGTGATTCATCTCCTGTCGGGTGTCTATATTCCCAGAAAATAAAATGAAATTAATTTTGAAACAATATTCATTGAAAAAAAATTACTAACGCATTATCTTATTGATATTTCTGCGAAAAGCTTTTTTGCCAAAAGTAGCGATTTAGTGCCAAATGTTGTTGTTTAGTAACCGTATAACGGGAGCTATTTCAAAAGCTACCGTTTAATATTTTTTACTCTTTTCCACATAAGCAAATTTTATGTTAGTATATTTTCTGTAACCATGCTGCTGTAAAAATGTACTTTTTAAATTAAACTGTTTAAATTTAAGACGCATAGACGCTACAAATAAAAAATATTAAATCTGATTTTATGTATCAGACCAAGTGTGATCATTGCATCCTTCTTTACAAATGTGTGTGGTAAAATTAGTTTGAATTAATTGTGGAATTATATGAAACGAGGTGACATTTTTTGGCGTTAAATCACAGCATTTGGTGACATATTTTTGAAAAAAAGTTTAATAGGACAATATATAACTCTCACTTCCATATTTTCATATACCGGCATATGTAATTGGTGCTTATATTTTACGTATTTAAGTAATAACAGGTACTTGCGTATTATCTGAAATATTTGGCGATGTATATTTTGGCGAATATAATCTGCAAATAATGAGTAATTGTCAATTCTAATTTCTGATATTTTCGTATATAATTGGTACGATATCGTACTTAATTATGTTTTAGGCATTCAAATAATTATATTTCAAGGTATTTTCATAATATCCACAATATTTTTGGTGACATATATTTTAATAAAAATAGTCAATGGAATAAACGCAAAATTTTATTAATTTAAAAGTTTGGAATAAATAAATTTTATATACTTATAATTTTACAATTATTATACAGAGTGCGATACTTAAAACTATCCTGTCGAAGTATTATATAGAATATTCCGTTGATTACAATTATTTGTTTATATTCGTATATTAGGTTTTTAGCAACAAAATCCGTGTATGCAACACCCATATTATTTGAGTCGACTGTGAACTGTGAATTCAATTTGGGAATCCCAGAAGAGTTTTATTCATCCTATACCAGAAGAGAAGCTTCAGCTATGTTACTTTCAGCAGGACAATGCAAGATGGCACATATCATCATAATCGTTCTGTGCTTAATATTTATAATTGAAAAGACGGTCAGCTAAGACTTGTAAAGTCTCCTCGGTCACTTGACCTGTCCCATTGTGATTTTTAACCATAAGGTGGTTATTTCTTTCGTTCCACTTCATTACAATTCTTATAGGTTTAAAATATCCGAAATACAATATTTTTAGCTCCATTTTATGTAGAGATGGAATTAGCTCCTCCATATTTACAAGCGGAGCTAACAGAATTACAATCAAGAATTGAACTAAGAATCTTGAGATAAGGGAATAAGATTGAATGTTATCAAAAATATAACCTAAGATAAATTTCCATATTTAAAACGATTGGCTATACGCATTATATCAGTATTTGGAACTACTTTTCACTGCGGGTCATTTTTCTTTGTTAATTGAAACGTGGTAAAAACAAGGTTTCTTAGCAGACTGCTTGATGAAAACATGACCCATCAATTACGATGCGCGTCGACTAAATTATCCATTAATATTAAAAAAATTTCAAGTAAAATACAAAAAACAAGCGTCACATTAACTGCAAGGCAATAAAATATTTTGAATGTTGTAGGATAATAAAATATATTGTATAATTTGTTGTGTAAATAAAACACCTGGCAAAAAAGGTATAACTTTGAACTGTACAAAATCTATGGGGAAGAAGACATCATTAAATCAATAAAACTATCTAGAATGAGATGGGCAGGCCACCTCATGAGAATGAGTACAGAGAGAACACCAATAAAGGTCTTCAACACCACTCCTTTATGTAGTAAACCAAGAGGGAGACCCAAAAAGAGATGGAAGGACTGCCTGGAACAAGACTTCAACATACTTAAAGTCAAGTACTAGAGGTCGATTTCTAGAAAAGGGGCGGAATGGCAGAGACTTCTGAAGAAGGCCAAGGCCCACAAAGGGCTGTCGTGCCAATGCTGATGATGAATTTGTTGTGTGTTTTATTTTGATATGTGTAGTCCAACTCAGTTTAGCAAATTTTTACTTGGCCCACCTACCAATTTGGGTCAAATACCTCTGAACTAGTCTGTGAAAATTTACGTGTGATGACTCTCACGCTGAAGCTCCATCCACTTCAAAGCAGTTTCAAAGCCGGCAAATGCTTCACTGGCTGATGGTCCCGTGTCTGTTTCAACTTGAGCATTAAGGTCGTCATAAGTTGACTGACCATCATTTGCAATTTGAAATCCACTAGTATCTGACTCATAACCCATTCTCCTGTATCTTCAGCACTAATTTCTGAACATCCGAAGATTTTTAAAAAAATGTTTCTGGATTAATCAACTGACACATCTTTCTCTTCTCTTACTTTTCCTTCTCTTGAGTTTTATTCCTTTTTCTCTCATTTTCCTTCTCTTCTTCAGTCTGATTTATTTTTCTGGACTATTGAAAGTGATTCGGATATACGGAGTTCAGATAATTGGAGTTTTACTGTACAGCCAGAAGATAGGCGTATAGAAAGCACTTGTAATTAAGAAATGATCTTCAGTTATAATATATTAAAAATGATATAGAAGATATTCTCGTAGAAAAATATGCAGGAAATGTAATGAAATTTAAAAAAAGCGATGAATTTGGGTAAAACAAAGAACTAATTGATCCGCAATTACCTGAAATGTAGTATCAGTTTCCCTTCAAATTACGTTGTTTTGCATGGATTTTAAATATATCGCTGTCAGATCATTTTAAGAGTCGATAAAAATATTTTTTATGAATGAATAGACTTGAAATACGATTTTGTTGTGTTTTAATTTCATAAAAAGCCTTAAAATAATTTCTCGAATATAAAATTGCTCCTCGCGTCACTGAATGCAATATTAATATGTAACTGAAATCTTACCATAAAAATTTGAACTATGTTCAATGCATTAATTTTTTTTAATAATTTGATTGTTTTTAAGTAATGAAAAATTAATTCTTAATTATTACAGATTTGTGCATAAATATGTAATAAATCATTTACATTCATATTTGTACGTAAAATTATAAAAAAAATTGAAAATACAAATATTTAATCAATTTTGTTAAAAGTTTTAATTTAAAAACTAAATCAAATTATTTCTTAATTAATATATCCGAACGTCCAGTTCTTTTCAGCCGACTGTTAAATTCACACATTTTTGTAAAAGCTCGGTTATTTTTATTGTTATTGTTTCTGCAATGGCTGACTGCAGACACTTTTCCCTCTGCCAAAAGGGGAGGGAAGGAAGGGGGAATCTGGTCTCGTGGCGAGGCACGTGCCGAGTCTCCTCCTCTGATTGGCTGATGAAACGCAAGAGGGCGCGTTATTGGTCTGATTGGGCGGTGGGGCATCTGCCTGAGCGGATCGCTGCTCTACTCCGTTCCACTTCGAATCCTTCCCGTTGGAGAGGGTTAAGAAAAAATCTGCTACCTGATTATCGCCAAATCCTCTGTGTTTGGCGCAAAATTCGAAATACAAATAATGCATATTAAGATTTATAAGTATTTACACAATATGAATGATGTGAAGAAAGCGACAAAGAAAATTAGAAATTTTTAATGAAAGTTGAGCAATTGTTTATTTAGAAAACATTATTTTTTTTCGCTTCTTTACCCTATGAATGCTTATTTGTTTACAGAACGTATATACTTATTTACAGAACGTATATATATATATACGTTCTGTAAATAAGTAATTAAAAAGTTTCCACACTCATACAATATCCACATAATATAAATGATTAAATGTACAAAAAAGAATTTTAAGTTAAAAAAAAAAAAGAATTGTGAAGGAACGTTAAATACTTCGAGAGAGAGAGACCGTGTCCCTAATTATAATTAAAAAATTGTAATTAAAATAAATGCTGGAAAAATTAATATTGAAACACATTTAAACTGTCCAGAGTATTTGAGATAAGCTCGTCTTCTCATTGTTTGAATAAAAATTCTTTTCCGTCAAATTATAGCGCAAAAATTTGCATGAAAAATTTTAATTTATTTTTGTTTTCCAACATTTATTATTATTCGACAGAAATAAACTGCATTACAGTTAATTATAAACAGTTTTTAATGTACACAAATAAGATCTTTATTCTCTTTGAAAATCCAATTTCTGTTTGAAATTGAAACTGTTGCATGGATTAAAGTGAAACACTTGTCTCAGAGTAGTGCTGTGTCTGGGCAATTTAAAATAAAAACTGTATATATTTTACCTTTAAATTTTGGTCAGAGCATTTGTATAAAATTTAAACTGTAATCAACGTTGATTTGGACTCTGTAAAGTTGTTCATGCCGTAATATAATTCATTAAAGCAATGTAATATTCCAGTTCGGAACTTATGGTGCTCCAAGAACGGAGACGTGTGGTTATCTTTCCCCTTTTAAAACTGACACTTATGCTTAACCTCTGGAAGTAATGAGAAAATATGCAAGGTATTGGATCCTCATTTCTTGTTACATTCCTATAGAATAATTTTGTTTAATAACGATTTTTAGACCTTGTTTCGGTTTTTTTTTATTATTTTCATAACCTTAGTGAACACGTTTTCGACTTTTCCATTACGTCGCTGATCACAAATGCATTGGATAGTGCATGAAAAGAGTCATGATATCAATATTTAAGAGTGTAGAACAAAAATTTTATTTCGCTTCTAAGAAAACAATTATACAAAAATATGAAAACTTTTTAAATATATAATCAACGGTGGATTGTTTTAAATAATTTCATGAAAACATTTTTGTTTCATCTCTGCAACACACACTCATTAAATAATTAACTATAAAATTTTTCCTCCTACGTTTTTATTCAAATGATTTGAACTACTACGATTTCTTTTTCAAAATAATACCCCAAGAATACTTCCAGAAGCAGAAGACAATTTCTTTCGAAAATCTTCCATATAGAATCTTATAACACATTAGCTGAGGTATTTATTTGGGCCAGAGATCTCTTAAGATTCATTGTCGAATGTAATAAACATAAAAAAAATTGGCAAAACACAAATCTTTCACTTGATAGGATAAAAGTCAAACAAGAATATATACTTGCGAGTAAATTTAGAATTTTCAGAATGAGTCGAGCAGTGGAGTGAAAAAAGTCGATTCTTCTTTAAACAGAACAAATAGGAGAACAATTTTGTATTCTAAATTAACTGGTTTCTTAAGAAATTTAAGTGGATTGCAACCTTTTTCATATCATTTACTGTCCGCTTTTCATCCAATCAAAAATGCATTAGTGTAATGAAATAAATATCAAACATGTAGAACATAAATTAAGAGTTTATTCTTTATATATAAGATAAAAGTGAATGAGAATTTTCTCTTGCAATAGAATTTTGAATTCTAAAATGGGTAGAACTGAAATGAAAATTCTGTTTTGATTCCAACAAAATAATTTTAAAAAAATCATTAAAACAATTTTCAGTCTTAATCAGTGAAGCGGTTTTAAGAAATCGAACATTTAGAACATTCCCCCCCCCGTTTCCATCTCTGCATTTCACTTCATTTCAATTCAATAAACAATTCATTTAATCTAATGAAATAAATATTGTGTACAACAAATTATTACGTCGAAAGACAGCTGTTCAAACGTAGGATTAAAGTTAATAAGAATTTTTCTTTTGAGATAATTTAGAATTTTCAAATGTATAAAACTAAGATGGAAATTCTGTTCTGATTCTAACAGAATAATTACAAAAATCATTTGTACAATTTTCAGTCTTAAACAATGTGCAGATTTTAAGAAATTTATATTAGCGAGATTTAGAACGTATTTTTTTCGTTTGCATCTCTGCAGTTCACTTCACTTCATTTCAATAAACAATTTCAGAAACTTTCCTGCTTCATTTTTATATAAACGATTCAACCAGTAAGTTTTAAGAAATTTATATTGATGAGATTTAGAACACTTTTTTCCCTGTCATCTCTGCAATTCACTTCACTTCACTTCAATAAACAATTACAGAACTTTCCTGCTGCGTTTTTATTTAAATGTGATTCGAACAGTTAGGATTCCTTTCTAAAAGAACTGCTGCAAGTAGAGCCTCTCTCATCCAGAAGACGATGATTCATGTGTCCGCTTATCATCCAATCTAAAATTTCATTACACAATAATTGAGGCATCTCAGATCGAGACTCCTGCGCGCGCTTCATTACCTTCCTTCCATTTTAATATTACTTAAATAAAGTCCGTATTTTTTCCGCTTCGCACGATCAGTTTTATACGAGCCAATTTTTCATGCATATAAATTAAGAGTGTCCCGAGGCGCTTAATAACATATTTATTCAAGAGCGAACCGGATTCCTCCCGGACTTCCGTAATGAAGAGCCGCTCGCTTCTCACCACGGCCCGATATTCAAATTTATTCCATTTAACATTGTGTGGCTTTAAATATCGTTAGCATTTTCTCTCTGTTGCCCTCTCTCTCCCACTAAATTTTAGAGCAGGTTAGAAGATAAAAAAAAAAAGCATATCGTGTTTCCATTCAGCTGGGAAAGGAATTTAGCTTTAGTTTATTTGCATAACTGTATTTATTTTAAGTTTAATATCGTTCCTTCTCCATTTTTTCTTCGTTTCTCATTTACTTCAAGAAAAAGAAAATGAATCTCCCTCGAGTATTTTAAATAGGGTGGAAGATTGCTTCTTTCCGAAAATTCTGATTTAGATTTTTAAAAGTTAATGGAAATAAAATATTATTATTTAACTGAAATGTAACGGAAATTCATTCTTCATAACTGAATATAGATTAAATTTTTAAGAAAATCTGCATCTTGGAATACTTTATTGGACTCAATTCCTCTTGAAGATGACAGATAAAAATGATCTTGTCGCCCATTCTTTAAAGAGCGTTCATTAAAATAATAGCATGAGTTTTATCAAAACGCATACATACGTGTGCTTGGCGCACAAGTTAATGGGCGCACTTTTTGTACAAGAATTCTAATATTCAGGATAATTTCCAATTCTATGACGAATAAAGTGTTCTTAGATTTTCTTGACTACGTAATATTTTTTGACTTTTAGTGGAAATTTATAGTTGACAATTTTAAAAAGAGAAAAAAACTCACTTCGCTTTTTCCTTGAAGCGAAATGACTCGAATTTATAAATTTTAATTCTACGAGAATTCATTATTTTTATTTCTATGATATATATATATATATATATATATATATATATATATATATATATATATATATATATAAACTCCATGGCACGACAGCCCACGTGGGCCAAGGCCTACTGTGCCCATAACTGTTTTCATGACCGAGGGCCCTGGGGTGCGAAGCATATGACCCAGTTAGGTGATAAGCTTAACGTAAGACCCCCAGTGTTTAGTTCCCAAGCATGTTTGGCACTCAGTTGATCGACCCACTGAAGGGATGAACGGCTGAATATATATATATATATATATATATATATATATATATATATATATATATATATATATATATATATATATATATATATATATATAATTTTTTGATTTTTTGACGAATATAGTGCTTGTTTTTACAGAATGCAGAACATAAAACCGTTCCTTCATAACAGTATAGAATATTGCATTTTATACAATTTTTGTTCGTACATTACGCTTTTGGCAACAAAATCTTTGGATGCTGGACCTATATTCTTTGAGACGATAGTGAACAGTGAATTCGATTTGGGAATCCAAGAGGAATTATATTCAAACTTTCCAGAAGGAGAGCTTCAGTTATGTTACTTTCAGCAGCACGGCGCAACATGCCATATATGAGATCATGATAATCCCTTGTGGTTGAGGTATTTATTCCAAAGAAGGCTTGTGGTCCCCTCGGTCACTTGACCTGTCCACTTGCGACTTTTACTGGTGGGGACTGCTAAAGGGAAGAGTGAACGAAACACACTATTGAAGAACTCAAAATTGGATGTTACTAATAGCATCACAACACAAGAACTGACAAGACTGTAAATAAATTTCCCCAAGCATGCTCACATGTGTGGTGAAGGGGGAGGAGAGGTCATTTTCAGTGCCTACAGTGAAGGGAAGTCATCAACTTTACGGGCCAGTTTTACGCGTGTCGCACTCTGTATATTAATAAATATTTTTCCTCCTCTTCTTAATAATTTTTCGATTTCAAACGATAACTCTTTGACAACAATAAAAATTCCACACGTTTCTTACTGGAAGCAAGAAAAGTTGCGAAACAAAATGTTACATCCCTTAATTTAAATACACTGCAGTGTAAGCAACTTTACATGTGTTCAAATCAGCATACATTATGTATCAAATTAATGAACGCTTTTTATATTATATATTACAAAAGGAGGAAGTTTATTTTAATGAAGCATGTTGCTGTCCTTCAAAATATATTTTTCAAAGTAACTGGATTTCAGAGATTTTATCATTTTATCATAGATGACGGTCTGTAAAATAATATTTAAATGAAAAAAAAATCGCTTAATAAAAAGTAGATTAATTCATACAATATATTAATTCATTAATACATTCTATTAGTTTCTTTAGAGTAAATAAAGAAGAAATACTGGTATTCTAGCTTTAAAAAGTATATAAGAAAAAGTTGTGAGATTTTTGAAAATATTAATTTTAACAAAATAGTTTTAGAGTGTAATATTTCATTCCCCAATAACAAAAAATAATATTTATTTTCTATGCGTATTTGCTGCTTTACAAATAATAAAATTGTAAAGGCATGTCTAAAAGTATCTCTATATAAATTTTTAAGCAAAAAGTAGGATTTCATTTCCCAAAATCTAAAAAAATGTATTTGATTCGATGATATTCAAACTGGAATTTCACTGGCGAAGGGAATAAATAACATCGTTTTTTGCGAAAACAGAATTCAAGAAGTCAGAGTGTGAAATATCAGATCGTAATTACTAATTTTTCATATCTTGATGTTGTTATTTGTTATTCTCAAAATCTGAAGAGAAACCATTTCAAAAATTTAATTTCATTTAAATATGTTACAATCAAGTTTTTTTTTATTCGTCTAGTCAGCGGATAAGCAATAAAAATTAGCTCATAGGATAAGCAGGAAAATTAGCTCAATCTCATTCAGGTTAATCTCATCAGGCTCTGAACACTTTTAAAATAGAGAGTCCAAAGGAATAAACTTTTATATTAATTTTATTTTTTTTCCAACGGTGGGCACTTGGGTGACGAACCCTATGCCACAACAAGGCCAGTAACTGCTACTCATTTCTCGTTACCCAGCGGGCACCTGTGAACCAAGTCACGGAGGCGAGTAGTGTTGCCCGCGCCATACCACCACAAACTCATTTATAGAGTGGGCTATATTCATACATCATCACAGAAGAAAGGACAGAGAAACACAGAGAGAACTGAGAAAGAAAGTAACATCCATGCCCGAACCGGGATTCGAACCCGGAACCCACAACTCGGGAGTCAGGAACGCTAACCACTCAGCCATCGGTCGGCGTAAGCTTTTTTAACTCGAGATTCACACCATTTTTATAATTAACCAAGGAAATATTTAATTATTTGTATGTGATTTTATAATTCATCAATTTTATAATTCCCCTCCAAAAAACATTTTATAAGTTACTGGGGAAACCGATTTCATAATTTCTATATTTCATAATATTTCATAATTTGTAGGAGAAATCAAGTTTATAATTTCCTGTGATGGAACATTTTATAATTTATTGGAAAAAACGATTTTATAATTTCTTGATGTGTTGGAAAAACCAATTTTATAATTTTCTGAGGGAACATTTTATAATTTATTGTAAAACTAATTATATAATTTCTTTAAGAAACAATTTTAATCTCTCTCTAGAAATTCATGTACAAAGGAAGATTTGTTCGGCAATGTTCGTTTCAGAAATTCCTGATTTAAAACGCAATCAACCATCCGTTGCCGATAAGGAAACCAAAAAAGGCAAGCATCATTTAAAAATCATGCTCGGCATTTACAATCATCATGCATCATTCGAAATCTTCCTTCTCAAGTACAAACACTTCTCCAGTTGAGGAAAAAAATATCATTAAAGAAAAACGAAAAAAAACTAGTGACTAATAACTTCTGACAGAGTCGAGTTAACTCTACAAATATCTATTTAAAATCCCATTTTCTTGGCTGAGCGGAAACTGCCTCATAACAATAACTATCGAATACCCACCCATCATGCATCGGGAAAAGTAATTTCTTTTCTGGGGGAAGCAGCTGTTCCGGTGGATTCCATTTGCATTGATCCGCTCTACAGATGGGTCTTGTGCACCCCTCACATGTTATGTAACGTCTAAGAAGCATTCAAATGCTCTAAGCACAGTAAGACTAGACCAAAATCTCTGCACCCTTCCGCTCTTTATATACATACATACGTGATGCAGGCGTGTATATATCTATCAATACAAAAATCCTCCAATACAAATATTAGTAGGAAAAAAAGAACGTCACCCTAAAAAGTACACAAAAAAATAAAAAAAATCAATTTTCTAATTTAATAAAGAAACATATGAATAGAATTAAGGGCCAACATGATGAACTTCTTTAGGATATGTTGACTACATCGGAACAATAGAATAGTTCTTAAGCCAATCACACTAGATAAACTAAAAAATTACGCCAAGACATCTCAAAAAGATACAAAAGAATTTAGATATATAGAAATGAGAGTATTAACTCTGAAAATTAAAGATAACACACAAGTAACAAAAATCAGCATACAAGTCCAAGCAAGTTAAATATGCATTCATTATATATATATATATATATATATATATATATATATATATATATATATATATATATATATATATGATAGATAGATAGATAGATAGATAGATATAGATAGATAGATATATGTGTGATGTGTGTGTGTGTGTGTATGTACATATATACATAATATGTGTATGTTGTATATGTATATGCGTGCTCTAGTGGCAGGAACATTTTTTACGGTGCTTTAAAAGCGATATGTCCTGTATTCCCTCCCAATTACTGTAAAACAAATAGAGATGGACATTGCGCCTGTTGTACGCAAGTGTATCGTAGTAAGTGTTTGGGAGTTTTCCGTGTTTCCTCCCTTGCAATTTATGAATTCTATTATCTACGAATTACCTATTATCTACTTTTTGTAGATATATCAATAGTCTATTATCTACGAAAAGTCCTCTTGGAAGATAATTTACGCTATGGATAATAATGCCTTATAAATTTACTTGGCCGTTAGGCTTTCCATTACGCGGGTTCAATATACATGAGTGTACATATGAATGAAGCACCCAAAACGCAATTTTAAGGACTGCATTTCATCTTTGTTTTTAAAGTAACCATTTTACCAGTACCGAAATACAGAAAAAGTTTCTCAATAAAAATTTTGGCAAACATCTTAGTTCAACTTTATTTGTATTCTTTTAAACTGTTCAAGAACTGATTTAATTTCAATATGTTTTAAAAATTACAAAAATAAATACGTTAATATAATAATTAAGTCGCGAAAACAACTTTTCAATACCTGCACAACTGATATACAACATCACCCAAGAAGCTGAAAATTATTTAATCATTGAAAAATTAGTCAGATTTCAAAATTGCTTAAAATGTGCGAGTGTAAGGAAAAGAAAATTTCTTAGTGTGTTTAGAAAGTCATATTTTTTTTCTGTTTTTGTTTTTGCAAGATAGTCAAGATTTACAAATGTATTTTTATATAACTCTATTCTAGCCATATATTAAACCCATATCAATATTTAAATTTTCCATTTAGGAATTCTCAAATAAGTTGATAAAATGCTTATGATATTATAACTAGATAATTTTTCATTTAACACTTCTTAGCCACATTTTAACAATAGCGAACAGTTGAACCAATTATATTACAAACAAATACTTCAGTGGTTCGGCTTCTCGTCTATGCCGAAGCAAAAAGGAGGAATATTGAAGAGAAATTCATGATTAAAGTCTACAAATTTAATTCACTTCAATTTTTTTTGATTTTATTAAATTGATTTAAAAATCTTTTTCATACGTAAAACATGGTGACGCAATAAATGTACAATTTAATTCCTTGATGAAATTTGAGTCATTCATTCAATGGTTTCATTTGAAAGTGTTAAAATCATAAATTATGCATGAGATCATTAATAAGAAGGTTTCTGCATTAATAAAAACATTTACCAAAGATGAAATCTGAGGAAAGTTAAAATACAGCATGAAATAAGTTTACAGATGGAAGCTGAATTGTCATAGAAAAGAATAAAATTTATGATGTCAAATTTAAAGTTATTTTAGACTTGTAGATATTTTTTGTCATAAAATAGAATTTACAAATTTTTTCAGTTAACAGATTATGTTTTTCTAATGGTAAAAGTATACAGTTTATCAAGAAGATTCACAATTTTTTATAACATTTTTATTCAATTTGAGAATTGTGTAGTTTTTTGCATCACAGTAGCGGAACTGAATACTGTATTAAACTAATCAACAAATTTCTTTCCATCTAATCTTCTCACTGTACATTTTTATTCAGTGAGTGAAAGTAATAAGTGAAAGTAAAAGTGAAAGTAAATCAAAAGGATGATTAATCCATACAATTTTGTTTATTTTTTAGAATCTTTATACTAATATATTTGAAAGGATTGTTTCTTCCATGAGAAGAAACATGCTTTTATTTCATTCTTTTCCACAAATTTTTCTATTTTTAACTTCCATTTTAATTAAATATCTTTCTACGCCTTTTTTTTAATTCTAAGTGTTTTTCTTGGTGCTGTAAATAATTCATGTTTCTCGCTAAAGTTTTCTAATTTTTAAAAAATCTTTTTTGGCAGAGGCATATTTAATTGCTTTGTATTTTTACTTTGTTAAAAGTTTCTATGAAAATTTACTTTATAATTATTTAGTTCTTATATTACTTTAAGATAAAATTAATATATGTATATGCATTTTAATAATTTTGCTCAACAAAATTTTCTATATTCTTGATAAGGGAATGAAGTTTAGATGAGAAAGTATAGGGATCATTTGGTCAATTGGCGAAATTTTATCATATCATTATTTGATGATGAGGCTTTATCTACGAATTTTATTGACGAGAGAAATATGCTATATGATCTGTACGTTTTTTTGAATTAAGTACATGCTCGTTAAATTATTCAGGAAATTCTGGATGGACATAGTTTATCTGTGGATAGTCAGAGGTTTTGTGAAGCCACCGCTATCCTCATATATAATAGGTAAAATTATATATAAGGCTTATATATAATAGGTAAAAAATAGCATGCAAATGTAGGAGAAGGCAGAGCAAATATAATATTATTGGAAAAGAACTGAAAACATAGGGTTATTTTAGTTGTAAAAACGTTTTTAATCAAAAAATTAATTGTAAAATATATACTTGAAAATTGTTTAACTGAAGAAACGAAGCAATGTTAAATATAATATAGAATTTAAACTGAAATCAAAATATGCAATATACAAAGTGCGCGATTATTTATTTGGACTCTACTGTAAAAATTAAAGAAAATTTTATAACTTTTATATGAAGTTTATATAAACTAAATATATTTTTACGCTTATGCATCATGCATTCATGCATATCCATCTGCGTGCAGAATATTATGCCTATTCAAACACAATCGATACATTTGGGGGTCAAAACGCAATACATTTGAACTTAATAAAACAGAAGACGTTAATATTAAAAAAAAGTTTTCATTTGCCTCTCATGCAAAATTTCATTATTTGACACGAGTTTTCGAATGGGAGAACAGTTGCCCCTTCCCGGACCAGTGCCCAGCTGACGCGGCGGCCCGCAGAGGTCCCCAAGCCGTTGAAATGCAATCAAGAAAACGTTTATTTTTCAATTGGCAGCGCCGCGGTGAGCATTAGCCGTTGTATTAAACCTAATAAAGAATTTTATCGTCCCTGTCTTTTGCGGCCTCGGTCTTTTGTATCTCGTTTGCCCCCGATTATGTCGAAGTGTACTATTCCCTCTCTCTCTTTCTCCCCCACGGGGGCAGCAACAGATGGAGAGCGGGCAGCTTCCGTTTGCCCTTTTGATCAAGGAGGGCAATTTCTCCCACTGCCGAAGAAGAAATGGAAAAGTGCCGAAACGCGAGTTTATTTATTTCTAATGAGCGCAGGGGATGAGCTCGTTCTCTCTCGATGGGAAGAGATTCGCATGGCTATTTTGACAGCTTGTCTTCCCTTTTGTTCTTTGAAAGGAATTCCTATCATCACACTGAAAATGTAAAAGCATCTAAAGATAATTTTCAATAAATGAAAATAATAATAAAAAATTTTTTAATGTTAGTGTAAACAAGACTTCTTAAGATTTAAATGAGAGTGTTTATAAATATTGCAATTTTTAATTTAGAAATCTATCAAAGAAAGAAATTTTTAAAAATTTAAATCGTCCTTGCCTATATAAACTAATTATAAAATGGATTTTTGTCATGTCTTTTTCATTTTGCTTTTTTCTTCTGTTCCATTGTCAACATGTTAATGGCTTGTGAATCCATGGAAAACGGCTTCTTAAACCAATGCTTTGGTCTTTATATAAGAAATCGGTTTGTTAACAAAATGAGCTTCTACACTATTCTCAGACATTTGATGATGAACTTCACCTTGTTTGCTGCCGTTCGAAGAATGCGATTGGAAGGCACGCAGCAAATGCGTCGACAAGTTGGATGTACGACTTCGTCTCAATACGATGTGACGTAGAGGAAACGCTATCTGACGTCATGGATATTTTAAACCAATGAAAATCGTAATAAAGTGGCGTACTCAGGATCTCAATTGTAACGAAAGAAACAACCATTTTATGGTTAATAACTCATTTGTATGATTTCATAAATTATAATGTCATTAATATGAAAATATCACACTATATTTGAATGAGTACTTTTAAGATTTAAGTAATCATAAATAAGTTTTTCGTTCGGTTAAACGATGTATGTTGCTGCTGATGAAAATTTTGTAGAATTTAATCAGATTCATTGTTTTTTTATATTAGGATTATGATAGAAGTCATTAATAAATCAAAAAGATAATTAAAAAGAGACAGTTGAGAACATTCGAGAAAACCCACGCATAAATGAAAGTACAAATATAAAAAAATAAAATAACAGTAATAACTAATAAATGTAGGATTTTCTTTAAAAAATTGTAGATTAAAATTCGTGGAAATTACTAAGTTCTGGGAAGATGAGATTTAAATAATTACAGGATTATTAAAATAAAATAAAATTCGAATAACAAAGTCTTTCCATGTTCCAAAGGATATTTGAAAGAAAATGTTCATTTCAAAATTTTGCCAAATGAAATAATTTTAAAATAATTATATTAAGTTGTTTTAGTTTATTTGTAGTTTTTACTTTGCTTATTAATTGATTTAGTTTAAAATTTGCATATTTATACAAGACAAATGTAGGATTATTTAAAAAACCTATCATTTTCATTGAAATATTTGAAGAATATTGAGAGTTAAATCCAAATTCGAATATCAAAAAAATATTTGAATTGATTTGTATTTGTAAAATTTTTCTTATAAAAGTGATACAATTCAGAAAATATTTTAAAATAATTTGAAAATCTTTTTTTACAACTAGAATATTGTTTCGAATAAAAATAAAAAAACTCTTACATTTAAATCTACCAATCAAATTTATTAAAGACGCTTGTATATTACAATCAAATAAAAATGCACAGTTTCTAAGAAATTATAATGATAATTGAGGGAGTTAGTGTTTCAGATTCAAGCAAAAGAACATAATAACGAAATTGTATTTTATGAACGAAATTTTTATTTTATAATACCGAAAGAGTTTTTAATATATCGTAATGTAGCAGATGAAAGCTCTACGGCTTTGTTAATATGTACTACTTATTTATTTTTTATGAAGACGTTTTATAGATAGTGAGCTACATTCATGTGTAGCAATAAGCCGGAAGATTCCCATGCACATTCTCTGAGGCATCTCAAAGCATAGCATTCATCTTTCGTAGTTTAAAAGGTGACTGAATCAGTTTCTTCTGCCCCGAAAGGAATAGGTCGAGCATTTAGTTAAAAGACTATTGCTTTAGTTTTCATTTTCATTGAAAGGGTTCGAATCCCAACTCAGGCAGGGATGCTTGTCCTAGTTCAGAATCCTCTTTAAGTTGTACTGGGTGTGGTCAAGATCACACACAAATTAATTCTTGATTAAACGGGGAAGAAAGCATAGCAATAAACCTAACCAAAATAAGACCCGCACATACAGTATTTATTTAAGTCCCATTTTTAATTAATGTACCTAACCACCAACTAAAAAATGTTGGTTATTTGCGATGAATATACTTCATGTATTAATGTTTAGAACTAATAAATAATGTAGATTATCGTAAATTTACAATTAAGATATTAAATAAATATACTGTTTAGTAAATTAACTAGAAATATTAAATAATAATATTATTTTTTGTTTTCTATATGTCAATAAAAAGTTTCCAATGTGAACCCTTTAATTTAAAACAATTAACGTTCTTTCTTTGGTTATGTTGCAAAATTGTATAAGATCCAAAGAGTTTTCTATAGTTTCATAATTTTCTCTATGTGGTTTGAATATCTTATTTCTAAATTCTTGTTTCATGAATACTTTTCTTATTAGAATACTGTTTGCGATATTGATTACACTTATAATTAACTAAATATCTTGCAATAAAATGAAAATGTATATTTTTTTAGGGAATTATCAGATAGATTAAGTATTGATTGTATACAATCATTTAATTTCTAAATAATAATAATAATAATAATTTATAATTAAAGTTGATATTTAATTTCTTCCTTATGGGAGTCAGTATTGACACCAAATATCCTTGATTAAATTTAAATAATAGCTTTTTGTATGGACAGTTTTGTTCACAAGAACGTGCTCAAGTGAATATAAATCATTAAAATACGTTCAAGAGAATATAATGGCCAATATGAAATAGTGTTTTAAATAGTTTTTTATCCGAGGCTCATTTTCTTCATCTCTACCATTAGTTGATGAATATATATATATATATATATGTATATATATATATATATATATGTACATATATATATATATATAGCCCGATTAAACAATCATGAAGCATAAAAAGAATTAAAAAATTAGCGTCCGTAAAGTTGTCTTTTAGAAATTTTAAAACAATTGGTCAATGCCTGAAGTGGTCATCATCCCTATCCCCTGTTGGCACAAAGGTCAACAAGTCGAATCTTTGACTCCAATTTGATGCAAATAGTCATGTCCAATAAACATTAGACGGAGGCAAGGAACGTGTTTTAAATACAGTACTTTCTGCACTTATTTTAAGAGTCGGACAGAATTTCACTATGGGGATTGAAATAAGATTGTACGAAGTGCATCAATTGTGTTATTTCCCAATTAGAGGATATCTTCCTCTATGAAAAATAGAATCGGATAACTTTAAGGGAAAAGAATGTCGAATTCGAATGTAGACGTCCCTGAGAACAACTTTTATTTAAATTAGGGGAAAATTCTTTTTTTTTTTTTTTTGTTTGGTTAAAGCATCATCGTAATCCCTGAATTTGGCGGACTCAACAAATAACTGGAAGGGTGCAAATGCTCTACTGTAAGCGCTTTGTTGGCCTTCAAGTAAGATGTGAACCAAATTGCAAGTTTCTGATAATATCAGTCTCCAAATTAGGGAGGGGTCTGTAATTGATAAAATAATAAAACTACCATTATGGAAAAACAAAACAATTTATTATAAAAGTTCGAAATCAGGAAAACATTTTAAGCGCTATTTTTTAAGTTCACCCACAAAATCTAAAAATGTGTTTCATAGAAATAGAAAAAATATTTAGAAGATTTTATGTTACAAATGAAATTGTTGTTTATTAAAGCAAACTTTAGATTAAAAATATGACTTACTGACAACAAACATTTTTGTTGCTATGAAATCCTTAAATTTTTAATTAACTTTTAATCATTTCAAATTTGAGATTAATTTTCCGTTATTAGTTTGAAATTTTTTTCAGCATTTATTTGATAGAATCGCATATTTTTAAGAATGTTCTTAAAAAACATCAAATCATTCCATTTTTACGAAGCAATCATTACCTGATAAATCTTTTGTAATATAAAGCAATAAAATATGGAAAAAATTTAAGAAACGGTGGAAAAATAATGATACATACCTTATTAACGGTTATCCTACAATTTTTTCAACAGAATTTATTACAATTTAGGACTCCAGGAATATTTTATTAATTATGATAAAACTCACTATAAATTTTTTAAAAATATTTAACGAATTATTGAAACAAGTATAAAAACTAAAGCGGTTAATGCAAACATATAATTTCAGTAAAAATAACAATTATATCTGAATTCCTTAAAAAGACACATGGCATTGAAAATGAAGAAAAGCTTAATTACATGAAAATTATTATTATTATTTTCATTTTCAACGTCTTATGTCCCCTTAAGGAAATAATTTTGATAAATATATTTTCTTTCTCTTTTAGCATAGAAATAGAATTTAAAATCATAAACTATAACAACTATATTTTATAAAAATACAATGTTTAGAAAAAGAAATTAGCCACCAAATTAAATGTATTCAAACTTGAAGTTTTTACGAGAGTTTTGCTCTCTGAAGTTAGGTTGATAAATATGCAGCATCAAATAAATGATTCATAGAAGATATGATCATTTTGCATTTTAAAAATCAGAATTAAAAAGTAAGAAAGAAAACCATGTGAATGGAAAAAGGGACGAGGAAAGGGAGAAAGAAAAATAAAAATAAGCGACAATTTAATTGTAATGCATAATTTTAAAGAAAATGCGTTTTATAAATTTAAACTAATAAAATTGATTATCATATGATGCAGTGTATGACAGATACGCAGTAGCCTATGCAAAATTCTATTATTTGATAGGATCTGTTTCCATTTAACTTTTGCAGTCGAAGCTCCAGTGTCATTTACAGCATTTACAGTGTTGTTTATCGCAGTTATAATTTATGGCAATCTTAAACACAAAATTTAAGATTTAGCAATTAGGACTTACATGTGCTGTTTGTGAGTCTTAACCTTAAAAATCAAAAAATATATGAAGCGTATTACAACAACTTTTTATAACAATACAAATAAATATATATCTACCACAAATATATAGTGTTGCCAGATCCATACAGTTACCCGTAATTTTTAAAATCGTTTTCATTAAAATAAGCTGTCTCATACAAAAAATGAGTTCGAACAATGCCTTGATCAAAGAACCTTACTACAACTATAACCATGTGAGCAAATAAATATAACTATATATATATAATTCACGTATATGCACGTTTGTCCGTGATGTAAAGAGTTATATTCGGATAGTAATTTTACTTCTATGAATATCTAATTTTATTTTTTTAAATACAAAAGTTATACTTTAAAAATAGAAATTTATGAAAAAAAAAACTCTACTTACAAATCCTCATTTTATTTATTTATTTAAGAAAGAGTCAAAATTTGGAAATTACTTTCTTAGAGTATACTTTTGTAATCTGCGCAAAACGTATAATATATGAAGATATTATTTTAATCTTCTCATTCAAAGCTTTTTAAAATATTTAAAAAAAGTTCTAAAATGTAATTTAATGTATTTAAATTATAAAGCACGCAATAAGGCTTTTCGGATAATTTGACATTTTTTCTAATTTATATTGGTTTTAATATCCCAATAACTATTAAATTTAGTCTCATATTGCTAAAAGCAAATTTGGATTATAGCAAAAATGTTACCAAATTTGCAAGTAATTTTTGGTGACGAACTGTGTGCACTCGAAGTGTCTGGACGCCCGATTTCTCACTTTTTTCTTGCCGTTCTGGTGCGGAAGACGGAGTGTGCCCCCGAGGAGCTGTTGACAGACGGAAGCAGCCACTTGATGCCTGTTATTAAAAGCCCATTCCGCTCTTCCACACTTCCCCTGGACGCCTGTAATCACAGCCTTCCGCAGCAGCAGCACGCGGCGATCCGTCTCGGCGACCGACCCGATGACACGATCGCCAACAGCGCAATAAAAATGCTCTTTACCATGCAAACTACACATTTAACAACACTTCATGTAGCATGTTTATTTTACTGTGACCAACGTACATTTTTTTATTTATAAACTCTTACGATAGCTTACTTTTATTCTAAAATAAAAATTCATGGATTATTTTTTTTAAATTTGGAAAGCAATTGATTTTGTGTAATTTTCATATTTTACTATAGAAGCAATGAAAATGTATTTGTAAAACTCAAAGTAAAATTTACCGAAAATGTATTTCATTCATCAAAGATTAGCACAATTGAGAAAGTATTTAAATATAAACTGAGATACAGATGTTTATTTCACAAATGTATGTGTATGTGTGTATATATATATATATATATATATATATATATATATATATATATATATATATATATATATATATATATATATATATATATATATATCATATCATATCTAGTATTTTGTATACATCTTTTTATTGTATATATGACCCCTATTAACAACTGTTTGAGTTAATCCACCCTTGTTGTGGAATTCCAAAATGTACATTACCAAATATGGTTAAGAAATTTCGAAATGACCGATTATGTCATCTCGCGCCACTATTCGCAACGAATGAGTAAATAGTATGCTGTACCTTCTGAGGGCGTTAATTTTTCTCGAAACTTTTTTGGTAGAGTTCTCCTATCGAGCAGACGTGCGGTAGATGCCATGGTCGGTCTTCACACAAAAAAATTATTCCTGTAATAATAAAATTTATTCTTTAAAATCTGCTTCTTCACTTCAGTAATCCTTCTAAATAACAATTTCACCAAGACAAGGAGGTAACTACGTCATACATTACATTCATGGAAGCAAATCTCTCTCTGTACACACATATTTATATAAAATATTTTGATTCAGTTTTATTTTTCTTATTTCTTATCTTATGGATATGAATTTTGAATTCCTCATGGAAGATTTAATGAAATGAAAATACGATGAATAATTTAATCATTGTTATAAAATTTAAGTATAAAGAAAACAATTTCTAAATATTAATAATAGTTAGAATCTTCTTTGGTGAGAATTCAGAAAAGAATACTTTAGAGAACTAAAAAGAGCACACTTCATATAATATACAAAGCTGGTATTCATTCAATAGTATTAACTCTCTCTACAATGTCAGTTCTGTTTTCAAAATAAATAAAAAGATTAGCTGCATTTTTTCTCAGGTTTGCGAAAAAACTGAAACATAATTTATGAGTCACAATCATAATTTCAATTGGCACACATGTATTCATCCATTTAAAATGTTCTCAACTTTTCCCAAAATGGAAGGCGTGATTTCATGATATTGAAAGCTAATTTCTTTCCTATGTTCAAGCTTCTTATTGCAAACCTTATGCACAAATATGTCCTTCAAATGATAACTCTGAAACGGAATTTTTATATTTATGGGTTCATTATTCACATGACTCAAATACTATTCTCTTTCAAGGAGCATTTCATTATGTGCTTTTGTCACTTGAAGCTCAAACAAATGTTAATTGCTACGATAATTACCCGCTTAAGTTCATACTCCCACCTTCATTTTATCCAATCAGCAATTTTTCTGAATTGCATGTAAGGCGAATATTATTTGTCTGTCAAAATGAGTGCTCTATTTTTGAACACCTCCAATAGATGATTTCAAATTTTTCTTCTCAATTATGATGCAACTGATCTAACAAAACTTCTATAAATTAATCTTTCCATATGCTAAGTCAAGGTCGCGTAAAAGATATTTTTTTAATTACGGTAAATTTTAACGTCCATTCTTCTGTAGAATCTGTCTAAACATGTCTTGCTGGATCACTTCTTGTAAAACGGCATCGATGGATAATACATTTGCATTATTAAATTTTTGAGATAATTTTTAAACAAACATTCCTTGAGTATTCTGTTTACCACAGTAACTTAGTTGGATAAATATTTTCTTTTATTTAGTCTTGAAACTGAATAATATATATATATCATCACATTATTCCATAACATGCATCAAAAATCTAGAAAGAGGACAACATAAAGAAAACTATTTACCAAATTTTCATGAATGATTTCGATCTAGTTCAAAGTTTGCATCTAATTTGTATATGCAATATTATTACAATAATTATGCAATGTTTTATCAGAGAGCATTGATTAAAAATTTCATATTCAGTGGCATGGTGTAGCAGCGTATTGCTTAATAGATATATACTCATTTACAAAGGCAAAAGGGCGCCGTTCTGTTATCGGAAGGTAGTGAGTTCTATTCCCGATATAACCGAAGATTCATCGTGTTAACTAATGGTAGTTGGGGCATATAAAATATTTCATGTTCGCAATGTCCTCCATGTGAAATGATACCTCTGGATATGGCAGACTTAATTGGTCCTTTTTGCTATTTTTCTTCTTAATTCTTGTCTTCTAAATTATGAATTCTTAATTATATTAGAAGCTACGATGACGCACCTACTGGTTACTCCATTTAATAAGATGCCCTTGTTGTGCCGGAATATGAAAAGTTCTTAGTGACCAGTCATTGAGGAAACATTTTTACATATAGAAATGTATCTATTTTTATGATTGCAGTCATAGCATATGAAATGTTCACAAAATATTTTGTATGTTGTAATTTAAAGGATACTTTCAGAAAAAAATTGTCATACATTGAATACAAAAAATTATAAAGCTTGAGCTTTTGAAACCGACACTAAAGCACTTGAGATAATTGCAAAAAAAGTAATTAAAATATATCTTGTATTGAAAATGAGAATCATTTATATGCGAAATATATCGTAAAAATATTATCACTTCATTACTTTGTTAACTATATTTTGGTAGACTATTTATTGCAAAAAAGAACTATATAAAACTTTTAGTGGCAACAATAATTTAGTTACCATTGAATAGCCTTAAAAATAGGTACAATGAAATTGAACTCTAACTACTATGACAGGATTGAAAATCCTGTCCTTGAATCAAATTTAATTTCTTGTTCTCTATTCTTTTTATTATTCTGTAACTAATTGAGGATAGTGAAATAAAAGTAGTTTTCAGTCCTCACACATTGCATTATTTTTATTTCAAGAACGGTTGCAGTACAAAAAAATTAGCAATATATATCTTTTGAAGAAACTTAGCTAATGTGATTCAGAGCTGTTCTATAATTTCTTTTTAGATCCAATCAGAGGTAGTTATGACAGGGTCATTGTGTCTCTTGAATATTCCAAGTGCTCCTAAATTTAAAACAATAATGTCCTTTCTTATAAAGCGAGGATACAATGCGAAAATTTGATATCTATTTTGTCATTTGTGATTAAAAACTGTTAATTGTAACCAAAATTATAGAATTCAGTATCATTTTTTACACAATGTTTAGAACAAATTATATTCATTAATTTAATTTTTCTTCATATCCATATGCAATATCAGTGTTTCCATCTTTTATAGATTCATTAGTGTGGCTTTATACGCTGTTAATAGTAATTTCAATACGCCTTGCTACAATGATCATTGCTGATACTGGCTTTGTTTATCTCTTTAATATCGTTTGCTTTTCACATCCTACTTTTACGTCATATTTTATTTCATAATATTTCTATAAATAAGTATCATATTTTAAACCTCATCACCTGCTGTTTGCGATTTTCTTTTCATTCCCTCCAATGAAGCCGTTCTTAATTCAAGCCTAGGGAAAAAGTGAATGAAAAAAATTATTCATGCACTTTATAATTTTATATTTTATATAAGATTATCGCATTAACATTTTCAAATTACCTTCTTTTTCTCGAATCCTTTTATTTTTTAAAAATTAAGATATTTTTATTCCGAGAAATGCTCTATTTTTTGAAAGGTTAAATTTTTCCATAATCAAGTGAATGTATAAGAATACAATACATAATTTCCTGAGAAAGCATCATCTTAATTTCCCATTTTTTGGGCATTTCTTTCTATTTCGTTGAAAAACCGCTTGATAAATCATCACATTTTTCACCTGTCACATGGAAAAATATTTAATTATGTCCAGCACGGCATTCCCCACAAAACGCCGACTTTTCTAAAATTAATCCATTGTGGCCACAGGCGTCACGCAGACTTTCGAAGAGAAAATAAACATTTTTTTACAACTTATTTATTTTTTATATCATGTTTCTGACGCTTGCTAATATTGTAATTAAGAGCCATTATAATTTCCATAATTTCATCGCAATTAGAAAAATTAACATGCGAGGACTAATTATGGGAACTAACAAATGTTTCAGGATGACAAAAACTGGTTTATTACTTAGGCTGCTGTAGAAAAAAAAACAAGCTTCTTTTATTTTATTCGAAATATGTGCACTTTGATAATAGGTAGTTACTAAAAGTTTTCGTCTCAATTCTAACAATTTATGAAGTCCTATTTTTCTATCTTTTTTAAGTGTGTTTAATGTGGAAATTAAAGTTGTTTTTGTGAAGATTTTTCATCATTTAAATCATATTTTTGAATAAAAAAAACAAGCAAACTTATGTTTCAATGCATTTTTTCACAAAATAGTACAAGGTTTAATTTGCATAAAAATGCAAACTTTTTTACTCTTGGGGAATTGCTGCCAATTTTCGTTGATAGATATTTCAATATAATGAAACTAAGTTTTACTTATTTTTAGAATTTTTTTCATTTGTTTGTGTTTCTCCCGGGCATGTTGCTTATCGTAATCTCTGCGTTATAGAAATTTAGTCGGCGCTTTTAACTTTGCAGCACTTTTTTTTTAAAAAAAGGACCTGCTTTTTAGAAATAAGCACCAGTTTCAAGAAATGTAACATTACATAAATTTTTAAGAGATAAAATATTTAGAGGCATCTATTTGGTTTTCATTACTCAAAATAGTTTTAACTATAAGCACAATTCTTGAACGTATAAATATTTAGTTATCCATTTATAAATCCTTAGTTTAAATCGCCACACAAATTTAAATCCTTTTGTAGATAAATTACTTAAATGTACTTAATTGCTAAGAAGTATTTGTATTATATACATATTGTTATTGATTACTTTCAGTTATAGTTAAATTAGCACAAATTTTTGTTTCCCAGTCAACGGTCATTTTTTGCATACAAGGGCTAATTTGACCGCGACCTACTGCTTAAAAGGGATTCCGAACCATTACAAATATCGAATCCCAAGGTAGAATTCGAGCCCACTAATTGTTGAACCTAAGGCAAAAACATAATAAAAATCTGGGATAGAATTTCTCTTCGAAACAAATTTTAGAAGTATTTAAATTTAATTTAAATATTTTAGTTAAATAAAAAATTTAAATTTGATTTATAACAAGCTATAAAATATAATATAATTTAACTTTTTTTTATTTTTGTGATATGATATGGCAATGTTTCTTATTTTTACCTTTTAAAAATTAAAAAAAATAATCTTCCCTTCTTTCATTTGATACTATTGAAAATATCTGCAAGACTTTAATTTTTTTATTGCCGTACAATAATGATTCATTTGCAAAAAGACAAAAATTTTTTTAAGTGATTGTCATTTTTTGTAGAACGTTAACTTCAAAGAAACAAATTCTCTGTAAAGACTAACAAAATTTTTACTCTGGAGTTATCCATGTCGTTGAATACGTACCTGCAACATTTCATACTACCGAACTGGTAGTCGAAAGATTAGCCTTCTCGTCTTGAGTTCAACTATCTACGCATTTGATTCCCACCGTGGATAAAGATATCTTTTATTTTCAGAACCTACTATTAACTGTAAATCGTAGTTGAAATGGTAATTTTGAGCAAAACATGAGACCTAAAATGTTCTTATTGCTTTAACGTCGCTCTTACTTGATGGTAAGGTGTTAGGAGAAGTTACTTCATTTACTGTACCATGAAAAGCATATTCTAAATGTTTATTAGTTCCGTGTTGTAGTTAATAAATACGTAGTGAATGCAAAGTAATAACTCCAGTGGTATGTATGGACCACTCGAGCTTAAAAATGTTTATTTATAAAAAAAATTGAGTTAACTCGGAATATTAATAATAACCATGAAGGGCTTACTTTGTAGCACATTTTCCCTCTAAAAAGCTTAGTAGGTTCAAATCGTTTAAAGTGTTATCCGAAACATTGCAATTATTTACGCTACAGATAGGAGTCGAACTCGAACTATAGAAAGAAAGGCCAGAGTGCTAATTTTTTACCACCAAGTCGTTCCCACTGGCATAATCAAGTTACTTTAAAATATTTCGAGATTCTAATTGATCACAATCAAAGCTGCTGAACACAGCCAACCATTTCATAATTTGAATCACGTAACGAGAAATACACTTAAGGTGGTATTCTTATCCGCGAACCACATCATAGCAGCAGAGGGATTTTGGCTATTATAGAACTTTCTATGAACAATGGCCGTTTTAGCATGATGACTTTTGATTGAATCGCATGCAGTTTGCTTGCAACGAGAATGACTGCCGCCAGTTTATCCGTGCTTGTGTATTGCTTTGGAAATAAGATGCAGTCAGTTTTCAACCGCCAGAAGAAAGGCATAAACTTTGACTTACTGAGCGTTTTGAGGATGACATGATGTACTATCCTAATTACCATCAATTCATAACACTCACAATCCCCATTTGAAATGGGCAGCTCTTGTTACTATAGCAACTTCCACTCCCCAGACAAGTTGTGGTAGAGAGACTGTAATGCATTTGTTGATCACAAAGAGGACTCAGATGGTGTTTCTTTTGCAGTCCACCGCAGGAGACGCAAGGACGGTCGCCAGCGGCGCCAGAGGACCACCTTCACCAGCGAGCAGACCCTGCGCCTGGAGATGGAGTACCACAGGAACGAGTACATCAGCAGACCACGTAGGTTCGAACTCGCCGAGTCCCTGGACCTGACGGAGACCCAGATCAAGATCTGGTTCCAGAACCGACGGGCGAAGGACAAGAGGATAGAGAAGGCCCAGATGGACCAGCAGTTCAGGTAATTGCAGCCAAGTACGAATCGATTGGTTGTGATTTATCTTACTGTAAAAAGTAATTTTTTTCGTTAGACAAGCACTAGCGCATTGAGGTATTAAAAATTGGGTTGACTTTGAGTTTTTAATATGTCTTCCAAACTAAAACCTTTTACACAAATGTAATTTCTGCATGAATGCATTGCATTATTGGTTAATTCTCTCTTACGACGTTATACAACTTTTACTCCATCCCATAAATATTAACACAATCTACCGAAAACCATCAGATTATGAGCAAAAATAGTTTGTCCAAGGATTCGAATCATGAGGTTTTATTAATGCTTCTACTGTGTATACATACATACATTCACATACACACACACACACACACACACACACACACACACACATACATACATACATACATACATACATACACACATACATATATACATATATATATATATATATATATATATATATATATATATATATATATATATATATATATATATATATATATATATATATATATATATATATATATAGGTATAGATATAGATATATATAACAATTGTATATTCGCTACTATTCAGATTTTAGCTGTTTATTATAACCTAAATTAGAAGGCCGGATTTATTTTCAAGAAAATGTGTAAAAGATTAAGTTTGCAGGTATCTACATTTTTTTGGAATCCAAGCACATTTATTCTTATACTGTTATTTCCCGAGAGGGAGCCTTGGATCTCACTCTGCAATTAATTAAACAGGTTGCATTATTTTATCAGGAGTGTCAGGATTTTCAGCACACATTACTGCGTTCTTTTGAGAATTTCTCATGAATATCGAGTCAAATTCACCTGTTGCAAGGAAAGTAAACCTTGAAAACCCTAAAGTGCCGACAGCGACAGATAAGTATGAGCAAAGCAAAAACGAAACTCATTTTTTCCATTTTTATAGGGGTTTGGGTCGAACTCGAGACATCTCATTCTAAAAAGTTCTGTCCTCCAGTGAGGTTACTTTATCCTTTTTGTACATCAGGTTGCTGTTGTTATTGCACCAGCATGCTTCCCTGTACCTAACCCTGAGTTGGGCTCTACCAGTTAGATAGAAGCAGCCGGGTGGAGTCTTCGTGATTTTGAAGCAGGGACCAAGCCTCAATACTTGGAATATTGGAAGACTCCCAATACTTGGCCTGCCACCCACAGAGGTATCATTTCACTTGGGGGACATTGCGACCACTCCTAGTTTTAACGTGCCCCAGCCATCTTTTGCCAACACACGGATCTTCGGTTAAGCCGGGATTCGAACTCACTACCTTCCCATAATGAGCATGACGCCTTAACCTACCAAGTCACCGAGGCTCTTACATCATCAGGTCAGGGACTTTACTACAGCCTGATGGCAAAAGGTTGTAGTAAAGTTTAATATATAACACGCTTCATTGCTTTCCGGGATGACTTTTTATAGACAGTGAGCCATATTCATATGACACAAAGGAGAAAACTCTGAAAATTCCAAATCACCCATCCTGAGAGATATGCATGCTAAAATTAGAAACGAAACATCCTTTTCGCACGATTCAATACTTCTGCCTTTCACTGTTAACTGCAAATAAAGCATCGATAGTTATCTGTTCTACAATCATAATATAGACTTTTCCAGACAGAAAATACTACTATATTCTACGAGAAATATCGTAATCTTTTCATTTTACCTTGGTATATTATTATTTTGAATATTTGATTTTAGTTTGTTGCATTAAAATTTCTGATTATCTTGAATCATTTTTCGTGGTATGAAGGGATCTTCGGATTAAAGGTAACTTCGGAATTTTTGATACATTTGTAATGTTTTATTTAAGTGTTTCATTCGCCAAGTCGATTCATTCCATAAAACTAGAAATTGAGGAATCTAATAAAATTATAGTATTATTATATTTAAAATTAATGTTATTTATATATCTATTAATAGTATCAATATATTTTATACGAGAAATTTGTGTTTTGAATATGTAGCAAATTGAACTCAGTAACACCACAGCTCATACAGTAGGCAAGGCATGCTGTGCCCATATCTGTTTTCATGACAGAACGCCTTGGGGTACAAAGTACACTTCCCGATTTGGTGGTCAGCCTAAAGTGAAACTCCTTGCGTCTAAGTTCCAAGTGTGCTTGGTACTCAATTTTATCGACCCATTGAAGAGATGAAAAACTGAGTCGACCTTGCCCAACCCGAGAATCGAACCTTGGACATGTGCCATTAGAGCGCAAAGTGTTATCTCTACGCCACTGATATCAAAGAAGTCACTGGACTTCTTTGTATGTATATACATTATAAAATGAACAAAAGAATTCACATGAGAAGTTGAGTGATGTATATGAAATTAGGTAACATAAACATACTTACTAATGTAGGAAAATAAAATTATTCAACTTTTAGAAATTCATAGATAGATATCTTTAGAAAATCATTAAAATGTTATGTTTCTTTGCATCTTCATTAAGTTTTTTCACAAAATTTGGAAATTGTGAATAATGGGGAATTTACCACTTATATACATCTCTGTCTGTCTTATGTGTTTCTGTATTCCTGAATGTATAGTGTTCGTCTTTTGACTACACAGAAAAAATAGTTTGTATGAAGGTCTCACGATGAAAATATTAATAAATTACATTTTTTCTTTTGGTTGTATATCAGCAATAATACTTACAATCTTTTGATGCTGCATGAACGTTGAGGAACGTGCTTATTAAAATGACCAGAAATGGAGTCAGTAAAAATAATCGCTCTAAAAGGAACTAGAACCGATAAGCGTTCTCATCAATTCTGGCAGGTAAGAGAAATAACGATTGCGAGATTGTGATATGACTTCATAGTTAAATGGAAAAACTTAATGTGTAGTAGCTATTTGGAATGATTAGTTGAATGATTTTTAGAATCCATAAAATGCCAGATAAATCTTTCGTGACCAGTATTTGTCCCCGTACATCAGAGAGACTTTTTTGAAAAAAGGATCCCGTAACAACGAATTAACTTACAAAAGTCTGTCACTATTTGCGATGATGTATCGATTAAATTGCATTTTCATCCATCGATTCTAAGCTCACGTCATGCCAGAAATTCAGGAACCAACACCCTTTTTGCCTTATTAAATATTTAAAAGAGATCGCGAAGGGAAGTTTTCTGGGCAGACATAACTTTTATGGGCCGTGTTTTGATTGTGATGCCGTGCTCATGGTAAACAGGTGGGAAAAAAGTGTCAGGATATGAAGAAAGCATTGAGCAATATCGTAAGCGCCGTTGTTTGCTTGTGGATCTCTCTTGGCAACGGAAATTCGAAATACCTGTTTTCTTAGTCCGCTTCACCTGCCTTAGGAATGCTTTTTTCTCCCCACATCAATTTGTTTTCTGCAGTAGCATGAAAACACCTCATCTCGAGAAGTCGTTAAGTGATTGGATTTTAACACAATTTCCGTCATCAACTTAACGCAACGGAAATTGGCGTTCCTTCGACACGCCAAAGCCGCCAATATATTGGACCGATGATGCATATTGGCGTTCTAAAAATCATTTCCGATTGTTGGGTGAAATAAAATGATCGAGAGAAGAAATTCTTTTGCGTTTTATAAGCAACATTCTGTCTCTTCGTGTGTGACATGAAGTTCCAATAAAAAATTTTCTTTTTAAAGCGATACACAGAATGTTGAAAAAAAAATAAGTAAACAATTTTATAAAGTTATTTGAATTCACATATTTATATTTTGATTAAATTTGTTTCAAGAATTTAGTTACTTAATATGGAATATCTTAAATATGGAACATTAGGTATTTGTATTAGGAAATTACTGATTAAAATTTAAAAGAACTTTTTTATTAAATTTTAGCTGCATTTTTCTTTTAAAATTTTCTCATTAATTTTATCAACTTTTAATCATTTATTGGGTCTTTACTATTTTATTCATCGCTTTTAATTTTTTTTTACTGTTTGTGTACTAAAAACATATTTTTTATAAGTATTTGTTTTAAAAGTTATAATCTCAATCCATTTTTACGAAGCATTTATTTTGAAAATCTGCTGGATTTTTCGTAAAAAGGCTATAAAATGTGGAAAGCAATTTTTTTTTCAGAAACTAAGAAGCGGGAAGAATAGTGAATTCTTAACTTGATGTATATCATGTTAAGACCTATGTTAAAAATATTTTTTTATGGATTTAAACAAATATGGAGATGCAAGGAATGTTTTTTATTTACTATGATAAAATATAAAATATTTAACATTTCTTGAAAAATACTGAAAAAAAAATTTAAAACTAAAAAAGCGGATAATACTCGCATTTTGCAGTGCAGAGATCTTGCAAGGTCAATATTGGTTTCTTTCCCCTGGATTCCAGCTCATTGAGGGATCCCTGGAAATGAGAGTGCTCACTTTTTTGGAGAAGAAAGGCGCAAGGGCCCTTCCGAGACCTTGGTATAGTCTTTCTTACTATTCAGTAAAATGACTGAGAAGACTTGCTGCTAGAGTAAAGCAGAAGGCATTGCGTGATTCTCCCAGAGAGTGAGCGATCTAAAGCTATTCCTAAAATGATTTTGGAATGTAGAAACCTTCTTACAGAACTGGCAACTAGAAACAAGGTGATCCTTGTATGGGTGCCAGGGCACAAAGGTATCGAAGGAAAGGGCTGATGAACTTGCTAAACAAGGATCGTCTTTAGCTCCAACTGGTGCAGAACCTTTTGTGGGATCGATTTGAAGACCGCAAAAACCAATGTTCTTAGATGGGAAAAACGGAAGATGTATGAAGCTTGGCAATCAACACTCCTGGTCACACCCACGCTAAAAGTATGATCTGTGGATCATCAGCAAGGATTGCCTCTGAAATTCTAAGATGCTCTAGGCAGAAGATATATTTAATCGTAGGCTTCATAACTGGGCACTACTATTTCAGAAAACTCCTCCATAAAATGGGACTGCTTCAGCAAGACCCTATCTGCAGGAAATGTCATACGAAAGAGGAAACGGCCAAGCATACCATTTACGATTGCGAGGCTCTTGCCCTCCCTAGATTAACTTTTTTAGGCATCATCCTTACTAGGGAGTTACACCTAGACTCCATTAAAGGGTTATACAGGACTTTATTAATAAAGTGGGTGACCCGAGCAACTGGAAATAGGAAGCATTGGGTTTGGAGTTAATAGTACAAAATGCTGATAAAACAGAGGTGCCCAATGACATACAAACCCAACTCTAAGAAGAAGAAGAAAGCTATTCCTGATTTTACTAGAAGTGCAAATGGCACTTTTTCACCTTCCTACTGGCCATGGCTGTTTATCGACGTATTTGTATCACCTTAAACAGTGGAGTTCTCCCTTGTGTAAACAAGATCAAATTTTTGACCATCATCTTGACTCTTTTGAACTGCACTTGTATTTTTAAGATGTACAATTCAGAGGTATTGGAAGAAGGCAAGATAATTTTACAGCACATTTTCCTGTGCACTTCGCTGCATGTTCTACAAAACCTATTGCAATAACTATTTACAGCTCTCATCATGTTTTGTAAGGATAACAGTAGAGTATAAATCAATTTTGAATACACAATAGCTAATTTCTTAATTATAGGCCAATTATTATTAAGCAATTTTTTATACAGTATACAAAGCACAAAAACATGACTTATGTTATATTGCAGATGATGTCCTTTTTCAGAACATTTTGGGATCAATAATTTAACTTTCAACACCCAACGAGATTGTTTAACTTTCTTACCTCACAATCGTAACTTTAACTGAAGTTTGAATTTTTTTATTACATATTTTTATAAAAAGAAACCTTACAAAACATTCCATTTTACTAAAAATACCAAAGGGGAATTAGTTAATGATATAGTATTTTAATTATACTGTAAAGACAATAAAAGTTTTGTTTTTGATATTGTTCAAAGTAATTGATTTTTTTCCATTATAATAAAAGCAAATAAAGATTCTGAGGAAAACAATATAGTTGACAATACACAAATAATTGTAAAGAATTTTTTTATTTAC
Organism: Latrodectus hesperus; assembly: GCA_037975125.1. Classification (NCBI taxonomy): domain Eukaryota; kingdom Metazoa; phylum Arthropoda; class Arachnida; order Araneae; family Theridiidae; genus Latrodectus; species Latrodectus hesperus. The sequence continues at coordinate 83,098,070 of CM075858.1, forward strand.
ATTTTAATAATTATAGCCATTTAAATTTGGATAAATTATTTAAAAGTGACTAAAACACGTGCTTGGATTCGTTGACATACTTTTTAGATTTCGTTCCCCACGAGGGATTAAAGTTGAACAAGCACCTAAAAAAATAGAAATTAGACACATGAATAACTAATTTGGAATTTCAAGAGCTGAATATTTCAGATGAAAAGTTGTTTAATAGTTCAATAAAATAATTAGAACTTTTTAATGTTTCATATAATTGATTGAATTTCCCTAAAATATGCTTCTTTTAACAGTCAACAAGTGGTTGTTACATTCATTTCACAATCATTTTGATGATAAAAATTATTTCACGGGATTTTAGCACTTTCATGATAATAATTTTTGGTAATGAAGATCTCACTTTTTATGAAAATGATAAAATCTTTACTTCAATTAAATCATTCTAACTGATGTTTTCTTTCTCGAAAAACTAATTTGTAATTGATTTTATTAAAAGAGAATATAGAATTTGTTTTATAAGGATTCATTATGTTATCGAAAATTATATCCTCTGAGAAGCAAATCATAACATTTCCAATGGGAACTGTGAATTACAAATTTTTAGAAATAAAGTGCAAAACATGAACCTTATGCCCACATTTTAAAGATAACTTACAAAAGCCAATTTTAAGTTAAAAAATTTTTGTATAGAATATGGAAACATTTCTTTTGCATACATATATAAACAATTTAAAAATATTTCCATCGACAATAAACAGAAAAATTAAAATGCTATAATGTGTCAAAGTAACAATAATTTATGAAATCATTTTATAAAACATTTGCTTAAAACTGAATTTCTTTAACTCGTAAATAGTTACCTCAAAAGTGAAATCTAAATTATCTTAGAATGAGATTTAAGTTGTATTTCCCTCTAAGAAAACTTTAATTTCAATAAGAAATTACATGAAACAGTGCAAAATTAGGAAATATAAAAAAATTTGCTGTTCAATAACTCTGCATATTTACGGCATTATATACGTACTTAGAGATAAATAAAGGAGAATACAATTGAAGTTGTATCAAAAAAGATATATTTAACTAAAACAATTTATTTAGATTTTCTTAGAATTTTATATATTCATATGATTTATTTTAAATAGAATGTTAGCAGAGTAAACAGTATTTGAAGAGGTCAATAAATGTAACAACAATATTTTTGATTTTGAGTTAAAACATTTCAAACCTTATGAAATATATAAATAATACATACCACAAATTAATATACATGGTGTGCAAGGTAAGTCTATAATATCTACTGCATCCTGAAAAGATGTGGAAATCTAAAACCAATAAACAAATTCCTGATTAATTATTTATGATTAATTTTTATGTTCATTTCTAAATTTCTTATTTATAATTTACTAAGCAGTAATTTTTTTTAATAAAGTTTTGAATACTTTACTGCAATATTTCTAAATATTTTTTTCAAGTCTTCTCCAAAATATGCAGATAGAAGTACAATTCACGCTTCAACATCCTCTTTTCCATCCAATTCCTCAATGGTTGAAGATTGTATTTTACAACCTCCTGGAGGAGAAGTTTTTAAGAAATTAACAATTCTTTTAATTTTGTTAGCTGACGCAAACTTAAGTTTAAATTAATTAAAATTTCATTTAAATCTACAGCAGTTAAACACTTAAAATGGTCCAAAATGCTTTGCTTTAAAAATAAGCAAGGCCATCTTTCTTTTAATGTGGAAATATCACTAGGTGTGTTAATATCTTTTCTTTGAAATGGAAAAGTCTCATATTAATTTTACAACCTCTTCAATTATAACATCAAAAAACACACTGCATTTTGGCTTCTTGTCGGACATCACAATGAAGGAAAAATAGAAAACTTTTAAAAATGCACACGTGCTTACAAAAACTCTCTCTCCCAATACCTATTCCAGCTTTCAAATATGGCTGAAGTTGATATGAAGAGGCTTTACTTTGAATAGTCTTACTACTAAAAGTTATTTGTGATTATTCTATTTTTAAAACTTCCTTTACAAATCAAACACTTTCTTCATAAATTCTTATTTTCCCAAAACATAGATATATTTAAATTTTTTTTAAAGTGTGACTATAATTGGAAGGTAGTATTTAATGTGCACAGTAGTATTGGAAAAATCTTGAGCACAATATATTTTAAATATGTTAAGCAAGAACAAATTGCAAAGTTTTCACTCATGTATTTGTTTCTTAATTATAATTTTAAATTAGCTTTTCTTTTTATGAATTTCAGATTCCTTCACTAACATGTAAATAAATCATAAATAGCACTACAAATTTTGCAATTTTTTAATAAAATAAAGTAAAATTTGCAATAATAATGTAATTTTTTGCAAAAAAATGTGTTGCCTGAAATTTTGTTTTATAAATATCAAACAACCAACAAAAATTTCCAAACAGGCTTTTAATTAATGTTCTAATTAGTAATATAAATTTAAAAAATTAATCATGGTTATAAAATAATAAACTTTATATTTTCTAAATAAATGTGTGACCTTAATTCGAATAGTACTTCCTAATATGTATTTAAAAAGGAATATTTCTTATATATTTGTTATAAATGATGATTTAAAAAATAGATATTTTAAAAAAGCATTATATTTTTCATTGAAATGCATTTTTACATTTCATACAAATTCTAAACACAAGACCATTTATTCTAATAAATATCATTATTTGTAATATTATTTTATTGAAAGAATTTACAAACATTTATGCCTAAAAAATGATTATTTTAATGCATGTTACAAAATGGAATTGAATTAATGATCATAATTAGAATGCATTTAACGATCTGTATGGAAAAATAAACATTTTTTAATAAAATTCTGATCAAAAAATTATTTAGAAAATATAAAAAATTATGTTATATTTAGTTAATATACAATAAATTTATATCATTTTACAGTGAAAGAAAAATCAGGAATTTTCAAAAACGAAATAAAATAGAAATTCCGTTAATATATTTAATAGTAAATATCTAAAAAATATAACAATTGATGATTATTCAATTTTAATTTCGAAAGAAATATAGATAAGCAATTTTTATAATAATTGAAGCATTTAAATACAACTCTAATTTCGTCGAAAATGTTATAATTAAAATATTAATCAATTATGTTACCAAACTACTATAAAATATTTTAAATATTTATAAAAAGTAATTAAAAAATATTGACACTGAATTAATACAAGTGAATATGATCGTTTCTAAATTCAGCTTAGAATTTTTTGAAATGTTCCGTCAAATTTATAAGAATTTATATATATTAAAGTTAGCTAACAACTTGCATAATAAACAATAAGAAAAGTATACGTTACCTTAGATTTGGTGATTAAATTTCAATAGAAATTCAACTAAAGGAAAAATTACTCTCAAAATATCACCAACTTCACCAAACGAAAACAAGTGCAAATAAATGGCGAAATTAATTTGATTCATTTGTCACAGAGGAACAGAAGAAACTTTTATCCCGCCAATTCAATGCGCATGCTCAATAGCAAACGATTTTCTGCGGCTGAATTTTACAGTAACATTTACTGTAATCATTAGTGTTCCTAAGACAGCTATTTAAATAACAGTGATTTTTACTGTATTTCTTCCGTTTTTTTTTTTACTGTGCAAGTACCCACCCCGACAGCCGTGTATTTGGGAATCTTCATACATTAGTTAAATTATTCTTATTTATCACCTGTGCGTGTTATTACTTGCTCATGCGTTTCTTACTTTTGCTTTTGGAAGGAAATGCGATATTTACATTTGAAGTATTTGTACGGCGTTTGAATCGATCAAATATTGAGAAGAATAATTGCTACTTCATCAGAGAACCATAGTTTGCAGCTCTTTGACTCACCATTTCACAGGAAAATAGATTGGAATGAATTCCTTCTTCGCTCAGACCACTGGATATAAAAGAGCTCTCCTTTAGGGATTTGTAAAGATGACGATCTGAAGGCCAGGTTTATAACATCAATGGACCCTGTGGTCTATCGTCTACGCTTGAAGTGAAATAGATCATCATTTTGATATTATCCATGCGATGAACGGAACATGTTGGGAAGTTCACTGAAAGAGGCCTTGACTGTGTAACAATTGTATTAATTTAAATTATTTATGAATTCTTAAACAAGAAAAGTATGTCAGACCGTTCACAGAGACATATTAGCAATTTTTTAAAATTTTATTTTACGTGTTTCTTCTTTAATAGACCAAATGACTTTGAACAATGTTAACGTAACATTTTACATGCAACACTTGCATTGTCAGCATTTTTTTATATTTTTTATTTTTGTATATAAATAAGGTCTTCAATGCCGCTAAATTTCAAAATAGCAATCAGTTTGTAAATCAATTGACTTAGGTCTTAGAGGAATCATCTCAAACGAAATTACAGATGTTAATTTTTATTTATTCTTCTGAGCATCACAATGCGAAACAGTCAATTTCTGTTGACAACATTCTAAACATAAGCTGTGAAATCTGTAGATAAAAGAAAGAAATTAAAACAGAAAATGCTAAACTCAATAAGAGTGCCCACACTTTAAAATGTCTCTGAGTTACATAAAAATACAGAACACCCTGTCTTTCGGTAGTATTTTTTATTTTGCATACAATTATGTTCGTCAAGAGCTCATATATTTCTTACTTATATGAAAATTGCATTTTCCTTATGTTTTTTTTTATCTTATATACAAATACGCTCCACAATACCACATATTCAGTTGCATTAAATTAATATTTTATAGACATATAAATTAGTTTTTTTTTATTTTACTTTGGTTTTTATTACTATTTTAATTGTTTTTTATTTACTTAAAAATATTTTCTACAACGTAAGATATTCATAAGTTAAAGTGAACTATGCCAATATCTTCTATGTCTAACAAACTTAAAAATTCGAAACAAAGTTTCACGAAAGTAAACGCTGATATAATTTTATAAAATTCCCTCTTCATAAAGTGTAAATGGGCAGACATCTCCCAACTTTTTAAATGCATGTACTATAATAATTTGTGAGAGCTTATTTTCTCATAAAAAAAAGGTTTGTGACACATTTATAAAAAAAATATTTAAGAAAATCCTTATAATGGCGATTTTTTTTTCTACCTTGGCGTGATGGATCGTGGCGAGGAGTTAATCGGCCGCCTTAAAGTAGCCGCTTTTATGACCTAATTAATATTAATGCTGATCACCCGATGATGAAGTGGGGCGCTCGCAGGTGATACGGGCGTTGTCCTCAAGCCCACCCCCATTAAGCGTCGGCGGATGGCAAATTGTTATGAGCCCTAATGACCGGCGAGGCCCTCTGCGCCATTTTATGCTTCCGATGTGAAACTACGAAATCGAGACGAACCCTTTATTCGTTTTCATTTTGCACATGTCGCAGAGCGATATCAGAATTGTGTTTCAGAGAGAGAAAAAAGCAGAGTTTCTGACATAAAAAACAGATTCTTCTCGCTTTGTATCATACTATTATAAATAATTAAAAAAGTACTTTGAAAATAACCCGAAGAAGAATCATCTTCAAAAGTGTGTATTATTCCGGAGCTAATGAGTTACTGGATTGAATAGACAGAAGCAAATGAATGTTTTATTGAATAAGAAGACCAACAGAAAATCAGGATGTTTCTAATCAGGAAACATTCCTTGTACAACACAAACTCATACTGTTTGTTCTAAAGATCTTCGAACACATGCCTATCCAACTCAAGTTTTCGAACGGTATTGAACTGGGAAACTTTGATACCACTTAGCACAACGTTTTAATGTAGTTAGGGATTATTTAGTCAATATAACGCTTAATGCAGTTTAGGATTCTAATATCTAGAGATAGACAAGAATAATTCATTTATGGATCAGTCTAAAACCGCTTACTCACTAAAAGGAACCAGTTCTTTTTAAAGATTGTGTATATTCACTTCTCAATGAAATATTTATATACATTCCTTAGAAACCAAACTTTGTTTTCAACTAAGAATTAAATTGTAAGCTGCTGACAAACCTGAGAGTGGTGCAGAATTAAAGAGCATTAAATGGAGAAGAAAATCGAACTGAACGTGAAGAAAGAAGTTGAATAACCGATTTTCTACAGACTGATGAGCGGACATGAAATGGAATAGCTGACTGATGGAGCGCGAGCGGTTCATGTCCTAAGAGCTGAAGGCAGGGAGAAATCCTGAGGGCTCTCTTTTGCTGAGTCGTCGTGCACTCCCTCAACAGAAAGAATTAGTTCTCAAGACGTGAAGGCCTTGCTCATCCCTAGTAATATACACCGCGTAATAATTAAAAAAAACCCTTACAACAGTCTTTTGTTGTTGAGTTGTCCACTGCATGATGGTAAGCACTCGCTCCATAGGAAAAACTAGTTTTCAAGAACCAGTTCCTGAAAGGGTTGCTCATCGGTTGCAATATCTACCGTTCAGTTATTGAAAAAAGGCCTTAAAACAGTTTTTTTTTATCTTTGAGCTGTCCACTTTCATTACTTCAAAAAACGGAACTTACTAAGCATACTAATTAAAATCACCAGCTTACGTTTCTGAATAAAGAACAGCAAAACCATATATAAATACAAATTTGATTTTTGCAAGCACATTGGATCTATTTTGTTATAAACAACTACCATTTTATATATGAAGAAAGGTATTCTTCTCGGAATCACTTTCAATAAACTTCGGCAGCTGTTCTTTTGAATGCTTTTCCGTTTCGTCCCTGGAGTTTAGAGCTTCCACCTGTTTCCATGGGCATTTCACACCGCGGGGGCGAAATGGAAGCCGCAGCTGAATTCTTACACTTCCTTTTCTGCTCAATAGAGACGTTTGCTTTCAACCACATTGTTATGAGAATGTTTCAATTACTAAAATGAATTTTTCTTGAACACATGTCTTTCGGAAAATGAAGATAAAAAAGAATAAATGAGAGAATAATTCTGTTAAGGTCCGCCAAATTGAAAAATTAATTTGGGATAAGTTTTTTTTTATTATAAAAATTGTAAAACTCATTGTAAAATTGTCAATGCCTCTATATGCAGCGTTTCGGAAATTCTATTGCTTCAAGAAAAAAGGAGCGGAATTTTTTCTTACAATCTACGTGCAGTCAATCGAGGCATAGAAGAAATACATGCAGCATAGGAACTTCTCTTTTTCCTACATTTCTACAGCATAGTTATTTCAAGAGCAAATTTCGGTTATTTCAGTTTTCTTTGATTATTTTTCTTAAGTTTTTAAATAAGTATTTTTAGTCACATTAGCGAACGAGTTTTTGGCTACCTCAATATGTCACCGATCAGAAATGCATTGGAATTCGAACGGAAAGGAAGTTTTGTATTAGGACTTTAATACTTTAATATTTTCACTGTTAATATAAGGACTTTACCAATTTTTCATCCCATATAAAATATCTTCTTATAATGAAAGCATCCATTCAATATATATATATATATATATATATATATATATATATATATATATATATATATATATATATATATATATATATATATATATATATATATATATAAGCAACCAAGAATGTGGTTGGAATCAAACTCGCGCTCTGTGATAGCCAAAAGACAGAGAGTTAAGCGTTTTGCAACTAAACCGTTGGAATACCATGGTAACTATTAATAGTTGCGAAAAAAGACTCATCAATTTACAAGTAAAAATCTATATTAAAAAAGTTATTTCTTTTCTAACTTAGATTTATTCAATAACCCCGAGCTGGTGACCCAGTGCTTAGTGCTCTTGTCTTCGGTTATTAACATTAAACTATAGGATATCGTCTAAACAATCTTTATATGCAGGAAGTTATTTTTTGCATAAAAATAAGATTTATGTACTAAAATTATTATTTTTTTGTAATTTGTTGTAAAATTCTCATAAAAAACATTTGGAATCGTTTGAACGGCATACTCCTGCGATGGAAATGAACTGCCATGTTTTTGAGTATCATGAAGTCTTCAGATTATGTACCTGGGAATAAATCCGTTTTGTTCTCACAAAGTGCAATCCTTTCGGAGGACACTCACCTTAGAGTACACATGACACTTCTTTTATTTAGAGCTTGAACATTTATTTAGATAAAAATTTGTTCCATTTTAAGCAAAAGGAGCATGTTTCGAATAAATTTATATTGGAAGCTTTTTTTTAAAGTTACCATAAACAGAAAGCTAAAAAAAAACCACCTGTTTGTATAAATACTTTAAAATTTAAAAATCCCCAAAATTTTTTATGTATATTTGAATAACGAAAATCAAATTTAGTACTTATGAAAATTTGAAGACTAATTCAATAGTCGAAAATATTAATTTTAAAATAAATAGTCACTTACATTTGTTTGTGATTCCTGTGGAAGCTAATTGAGTTCTGTTTCTCTCTTCAGGTGCATGGCTCTGGCGAATTCCTTGGGGTCCCTCTACGCACCACCCACCTCTAGTTCCGGTGTCTGTCCATCCTTCTGCGGCACCTGCTACTACAAGCCAGGGACGTCCCCGCTTCTGAGCTCCTCTTCAGCCACCCCCTCGTCCATGCTCACCTCGCGATTCTAGTCCGACAACTTCGATTCACTCAGAGAGGCCAAAGTGCAGGAACCTGTCAGCTCTTCGTCTTGCTTGCGACCTCAGCCGCTGGAAGGCACGCTGCTTGAAGACGGCGTTTCTGTCACCTGTAGACACGTGGCACAAGCTAACTGCTCCAATTTCAGCCATTGAACTTCGTGTGTCTGAGTTTCATAAAAGAACAGAATCTGAAGTTGAAATCATTCTACAAAGTTCTGGTGAGGCAGGTTGGGTCAAGCCTCAAGCTAGATCTGTTGAGATGATTCAAATGAATTTTAAAATGACAGGGAAGTGATTTGGTAATTTTCCGTTAAAGGTATGCCACAGATTTTTGGCGTCAAATTGGCGAAATGATATCTATTTGGTTAAAATATAATATATATATATATATATATATATATATATATATATAGATATATATATATATATATATATATATATATATATATATATATATATATATATATATATATATATATATATATATTAACCAAACAAAGAATCAAATAAGTACAAAGTTATATTAAAATATATCTTTTCCATATTTTGAATACAAAATGTTACATAAACAAAAAAAGCTATTTATAATTAAAAGAGAGAAGACTAAAATAATTTATCAAGAATAATATTAAACAGGAGACATAAAATTAAGAATATAATTTAAGATAGCAAAAAATAAGGTTTCTTTTGTATACACAATATGATTTCTCACCACAAAATATCATATAATTTCTCTTAGATAAGAATCTAATTATTTGCGAGTAAATATTTGTTATTTAGTTCATCACATTTTGCACTATTCCACATTCGCTCAATAGATGGCGTATGACAATTAGTATCTTGATAAACGAAATTATACGAATAATTAACCGTGATAAAATGATTATTCGAAGACATTCATTTTTGGTGAATAATGCTTCCCTTACATAAATAATATCGCAGCCTCTTCATCTTCCAGTAAGTCCCATTTTTTTTAAATCCATAGTAGTAAAATAACAAAATTTGGATTTGCTGAAAAATGGTTGCGCGAGGGAAGTTTGTACACAGAAACCAAATCTGGTATCGACGAAATAAGCCAAATAAAAAAACACGCCAAGTGGCATACCTTTATCGGAAAAACTACCGGTGATTTTAGGAGGTTGGTGAAAAGAAGTACTTTGAGTCATACCGCATAGATACAGAACGACACGATCACCATATAGTGATAGAAATGGGATTTTAAATACATTTTACCGAGTTACATATGTAATGAGAACGGATTGAGATGTATAAATTGGTTAAAAACTTGAAATTCAGTATTCAAAGAATATCTGGCAATAGACCTTGACTTACTTTAGAAAACGCATCATTGCTCAAATACTGTAAAAAGAGCTCATGTGCTCTGTGCTCAGTACTTTCAAGGGCTTCTCCGAAATACCGGTGATATCAAAAACTGCAAAAAAGTCAGTGTGTATTTTGAGAAAACTGAATAAAAACTCATAAACTAAAAACTTGAGTGTTTTTTCGCGAGAAATGTTCTGCTGAGAAGACAAATATAACTGAAGAACAATATGGTTCCTTTATTTTAACTGGAAGTAGAGAGCATCTGTGTACAGTTTGGAAGAATAAACTTTCTATTGTTGCAGAAATAAAGAAGTTCCTGCTTGTAGATATAAAACTTATAGACAACACACATTTTTTTTTCATTTTGTATTGTGAAAGATTGAAGAGATAATCATTCCCCCAAGATTGGTTTGAAGTCCTGATTCTTAACATGGAATCTTTCTTAGAGATTTATTTCAAAGCGCCATCTTCGTTACTTACATATTATTTTGTCCGCCAATTTACTCAAGAATAAAAGTATGTCGCCAAATGTTGCTTTTTATATTTGTTATTTTACTGAGTGCAGATTTTAAATACTATAATTGAAAATTTATTTTTGAAATATATTAAGTTCTTATTGATTTCATTTCTGATAACAGCTATGTTTTTCCCACTTACAAAAACCGTAATTAAGATCAACGATATTTGGCGACATATTTTTTTGATGAAAATGGTTGATGGGATTCCGCATTTTCTAGTCTGTTAGTTTTAAGTTGCAAAGATACATAACGTATTAGCTCGTTGACTTTCCATGAAAGATAAAAACTCGTCGCCAAGTACCCGATAGACAGCCAGTGGAATAATTAAAAAACACAATTAAATAATGAAATGAGAACTGTGACTAAAAATAGAAATAAGGAATTGAAATGAAAAATCATGACATTATTCGGGCTTTCAAAACATCTCATATTTTTTTAAGTTGCAGTGAAGAAATAAATCCTCTGTACAAATATGGCGACACATACAAATGCCGAGTAGGACTTATTTATTAAAGTAACTTGACTCATATTTAAACGGTGCTTTAACGCTTTTCCTTGATATATCATGTTTCTAAATTTTGCATACTTCCATAGTACTTCAATACTTTGTATGTTTAACTTTAAAAAAATCAAAACTTGTAGAAAAAAAAACAGATGTTTACAAATTATGTATGAACATAAATTTTAAATAAAAACAACATTTAGTTTTATTTATAACCATAACTTTTCTTCAACACTAACGTAGTTAGTGTGTATCATTTTAGAGAGTTAGCAGAAAAGGACAGCAGGTACGAGCAAATATGGCTACAGTGGCCCATAATTGGCTGTATATCCAAACTTGGCTACGTTTTTCTATACTGCGGAAAAGTTAGACGGCTTAATACCTATGCATCTTTGACAGTTTTTTGGAAATGACGTAGTATAGCTTAGCAACTTGATTAAATTTAATCACAATCTATTTCATAGCCAAGAATTAGTGGAATTCAAACTAGAACTTTCGTTTCATATTAAGAAGTTGACTATATTTTATTTCACATAATTTACAAATTTGATGATAATTATTTAAAAATTTCATTGTTTGATTGTGCTATATTTTTTCTTTATTATATATCAAATTTCGTTTAGCTCAGTTATTATTTTGATAATGTCCGGCAAATAAATGCTTAAAAAGGCAACGCAACACTTTGTTTAATATAAGGGCTTTTGTTTGCTTGCAATAGTTATACACTTCCATTAACAAAAATTATCTAAATATTACTCGATATTGATTAATTTACAAGAATTTATGTAAAAATTCAATGTCACATAAATAGCATATAAATTTATATGATATCTATTTATTTTGATGACAATACTTATTTTTGGATTTTCAATGATTATAATTTTCATAACATTTTCATTTATTTCTGTCATATTTTTGAGAATTATCTGAAAAAAATGAAACATTTTATGAATCCTTATAGGTTTGCTTAGAAATTTTGAAAACAACACTGTCAACCATTCATTGTCGGTGAACAATTAAAAATTTAGGTGAACTATTTTTTGTAATATTACTTCACTAACTGAAAATAACGAAGCCAGAAATAAAGAGAGATTTAGACTAAATATTCAGTCACCTAACTAAATTTTTCAAGATATGAGTGAAACTACAAATAAGTTTTTTAAATATTATTTTCTGCAAATTTTTTTGAATTATATCTAATTATTATGAATATATGTTATTGAAGTAAAAAAGATTTTTGAATATTTCTTTAGTATTCTTTATAGAAACCTATATTGTATACTTTATATACATTATTAAATTTGGAATAATTCATAAAGAATATTTATAAGTTAACATTTTTCTATTAAATGTATAATTTTTCTAAAATTAATTTTGATGATAAAAATTATAGATGATGTGTTAAAATACGTTTGAACTCAGTAACTTCTTTTTCATATAGGTAAGTGTCAATATATAATAAACTTACACCAAATTATTTCCTTTATGTTTGAAATCATTCAAAAGTAGAATAATTTCATCAAAATTTTTTTGAAATTGAGAAATAATTTCGGCATGATTTTAATTTAATTGACAATATTTCAAGCCATGCAAGTTATACCATGAAAATATTATTTAAAGAATAGTATTGAGAAAATTAATTAAATTTCGAATTTCTAATGTTTTGAATAAAATTTTCCATGTCCGGAAAAGAATATTTCTCAATTTCTTAAAAATCTTACGCAGAATGTCAACTAATCATAATTATAATGCTATGGTAACATAAAATTACAGTTCGTGTGGTGAAATTTCAGCGAAACTTTCTCAATAACTGTGGATAAAAAGTTTAGGTAATGACTGAAATTAAGAATGAAGTCAAAAAAATAATATTTCGTTCTCTTGTATGTACTTGGTAATCTTTCTTAATATATAAATCGAAAATGTGTTTCGTTGGTAAACAGTAATAGTATTTATATTGTTTTAATAATATATGTTTTTTTTTGTTAAATTTCTTGCTATACTTTTGAAATTAAATCAAGTGTTATTAAATTTCAAATTATTACTTGTCATGAAATTAAAGCTTCAAAATGATAATTTTTAAAATTATTTTACAAATTTCATTTTTCTAGAAAAAAAGATTCTTTTTAAAAACTGATAATAATATAGTAAACTGTCGATTATTATTATTATTATTATTTTTTTTTTTGAGAATTATCCAACAGAAATTTTTGAATGATTCTTATATAAGGAAAATTTTTTTACAAATTTGTAAGAAGTGAATTATTTTGTTATTTCTCAAATAACAAATATGTTTATGTGATAAATTGCTCGATTTGCAAAATTTTTTTTTGCTTTGTGCCTTTACTCGAAATTTTGTAGATTATTATCAAAATCGGATGGACCTCAATTACTGCAACATTACATTCAATAACGAAGATAATTGGGAGTTGACTATAATTGTTTTATAATTATTATATATAATATTTACTAATTTTTTTAATAGTTATAATATGTCATTATATATATTCATTGATATATAACCATAATAATACCCATAATCTGCTTTAAATGTATCCAGTTTTTCATTACTTTTCATGTTTGTATTTTAAAAACCGCAGCAAATTTTTTCTATATTTATCCTGATTAAAATATACTTTATAACTGGAATCTATATTATGTAAATATAATATTTGTATAGAGTAAATTATAATGCACAGATAACGTGTGAATATTGTGTTCTCAATATTCCTCAATAAAACATTTTGAATCAGACGAGAGACTTTGATTTATCAAATTATGTACAGGTACTTCAAAATTATTTTTTTCTTGATGACATTGGGAAAAATATACACAATAAATATTGGTGAAAAATTACTGATTTTTTTTCGCAGAGTGTTTTTGTGCATGTTTGAAGAAACAAAATGGCATTAATGGCATGAATCACAAATAAAACAATTACATTAGCCTTACAAATGCTTTGAAAGGTAAAAATAAGACCTTTTTTAAGTGAAAACAAATATATTTATCTCTAAGAAGCTCAATTTCACACATTTTTTAAAACAAAACTAAAGTTTCTAACGCGTTTTCAAGCTTGTTCAAAACAAAATGGCGATGAAAACATATGTAGTGAATCACAAAAAAAATCACGCATATTTTACAAATTCGTTTAAACTCAAAATTAATATTTTTTTCAAAAGCATTAATAGAAATGTGTACAGTAAAAAATGAAAAATTCAGTTACTAAAACAAAAACGAGTACCAGAATGCCAAAAGTATTAAGATTGCCAGAAATAAACCAACATCATTAACAATATGGCACCAAACTGGTAAGAAACTGAATGCCACACAAAAACATTTTAACAAACCTGTCTTTTTCTGTTGATAGGTACTTGTTGAAATCTATGCTATCGATTGTCAAGCTCTACAACAGTTGATACTTTTTAAAATACAGTAGATGTTCGTTTCTACGAAATCGTAGGGACTGGTTACATTTTAAAATTTGAAAGAGCTCCTAAAATGAAAAAAAGTAGAAAATAGATCATGAAATTAATCTTTTTACTAAATAGTTGTCTTTGTAAATAAAGAACTTATTAGAAAAAATATGTGTGCAATATAACAACCATATAAAAAGTTTACCATAATATTTAATATAAGATGCACATCGATCTATTTGTTTGATATTTTTTCTATTTATTAATTTAAAAAAAAATACCAAACATTTTACTGTTGTTCTATATAAAAAAATTAGTTTGATTTTCGCAATAAATCCTTCTTATTTACATTTATTTGATATTTTTTAAAATGTATACATAAATTTATATACACTTGCCAGAAAAGTCTGCGTACAAACGCAAGTAAACATTCTACAGAGAATAAAAGTACATTATAATGTCAACATTAATTCAATTTTCATATAAAGTATTTCTTTAATAGTTCCTTAAATATAAGTAACAATTTCAGAAAGATAACACATATTATTTCAAAGTAATAATAATAATTAAAAATTACACAAAAAGCAGTCGGAAAAAGTTTGCGTACAGGTACAAATTACGAAGTTATTTGCAAATTGATCTTCAACTTTTAACCTCCATGAGCTTGAATGAAATGAAATACCGTCTGTATTTATTTTTGCTACTTATTCCTTTTAACTCTGGTAGCAATACAACAAACAGAATGAAAAATATTTTTTTTGTTGATTTGATACAGTAATTCTTACAAACAAGTAGACTTAAAATGGATTCTATAGGAAAAGAGATTATTCCGGATGAAAGGAAAATCATTTTAAAAGACTAAGGAATGAAGATAATATTCTTCCAGCAATTGGCAAGATAGTTGGAAGAATTCATTCTTCTATTCAAAGAGTGAGATCAATAATTACAAGTCATTGAAATCTGTTATCTCAAAACCTCGGAGTGGCTGTCCATCTAAGCTGACTTTACGAAAAAAGATATGCATCCTGAAATCCGTACGTTTAAATCCGAAGATTATTGTATCTCAAATTGTAATTGATATTATAGAGAAAGGCTTAAAATCTCTTCACGAAGATACTACACGAAATATTCTGAAAAAATGTCACTATCATGGCTGTGTAGCTCGTAGAAAGCCATATATTTCAACTGTCAATAAGAACAAAACTGTTTAAGTTTGGCCAGTGAGTATACAAATAAACTTTCTGAGTTTTGGGGGGAAATTAATATTCCCTGATGAAACCAAGTATCTTTCTTTGGCATCAAAGAGCGTACACAGGTGTGGAGAAAACAAGATACAAAGTACGGCTTTTGAGAAGCAAAATCTTGAATCTGCAGTTAAACACGGTGTAGTAATGGTGGGGATGCATGACAGCAAGTGGACTCTAGATTAACTTTTATAGACTCCACATTAGAACATGTGGGATTTCTAAATATTTAAAAAGAAAATATGAAACAGAGTGCACAAGATTTGAACCTTGGCAATAACTTTTGGTTTCAACAAGACAATGATCCAAAACACACTGCCCACATCATAAAGCTCTGGTTGTTGTACAGTATCAAAAATCAATTGCACACTCCTCATCCACCGCTGAAGTTAAACCCCATCGAACATTAATGGAACTTATTGGAACACAAGATTCGAGAACATTACATAATATCAAAAGATATGTTGAAAAGAGTAATCATAAAGAAATGGAATATATTTCATCTACAGAAGCCACCAAATTAGTTCACTCTATGCTAGTAACGATTGAAAGAGAATTAATTAAAATTTAATGGTTAGTCCACGGAAGTTATTTTTAAGGACTTTTCTCATCTGTAAGGCAAACTTTTTCTGACTGCTTTGTGTATAATTTTTAGTTATTATCATTGTTACTTTGAAACATGTTTTTTTATTTCTGAAATTGCTACAGACATTTAAAGAATTCTTAAAGAAGTATTTTATATACAAATTAAATTAATATTGACATCATAATGTACTTTTATTCTCTCTAGAATGTTTGCAGGGATTTTGACATTTTCTGGCAAGAGAGAGAGAGAGAGAGAGAGTGTGTACGTGTTTCTATCATGCAAAATCTGAAATAATTTTAAAGCATGAAATAAGAAATAAAGATTCAATAAATGATTCAAAATTAGCAAAATTATAAAAAATTTTGAAATCAAAAAAATTATTTATAATGTTTCCTTAAATTAGTAATTTAATAGTTTAATCTTTTATTATTTTTTACATTTTTTATATATAAAAGCTTATATTTTAGTTGGTAAATCATTTTTGGTACACATATTTAGTCAAAATTTAAGTACGTGTGTGTGTGTTCATATAATTAATTTATGAAGAATTTTACAAATTTTGAAAACCTGCCTTAAATTTATTGTTTGAAGCTTTTTATTGTGAAAAATTGCTACAAAAGCATTGTTCTCTGAAAAGAAAGATTTTTTTTTACGGCTAAGCTGAAGTCACTGCTTTCCTACAATTTGTGGCGAGTGACAACTCCGAACTGTTAAGTTCATGTTCACCTTCACGTTTAACAGTTGGCTGATATCATCCTGGGTATGTGCATCTGTACTGATTCGGAATCTTTTTTAACTTGCAAATTCCTATGATATTACATCAGGTGTGCAAAAAGCTGATATAGCAAGTAAACCGAAGCTTCAATTTGTATATATATATATATATATATATATATATATATATATATATATATATATATATATATATATATATATATATATATATATATATATATATATATATATATATATATATATGTATGTATATATATATATATATATATATTTATTTATTTATAGAAAATGGGCTTGTGTCTAAGAATATCCACAAATATTTGGAGATATATAACCATCACAACGATTCAGTTTTGTGGATATTCTTAGACACAAGCCCATTTTCTATAAAATATATATATATATATATATATATATATATATATATATATATATATACATATATATATATATATATATATATATATATATATATATATATATATATATATATATATATACATATATACATAAATATATATACATATATATATATATATACATATATATATATATATATACATACATATATATATATATATATATATATATATATATATATATATATATATATATATATATATATATATATATATATATATATATATATATATATTTATAGAAAATGGGCTAGTGTCTAAGAATATCCACAAAACTGAATCGTGGTGATGGTTATATATCTCCAAATATTTGTTTATTGCTCACTGAAGTCCAGAGAAGTATGAGAATTCAATGTATTTAGATATGGAATTGTGTTGCTTGATTATACAAATTACATAATAAATATATTCTGAGAGAGTTTTTATTTGGGTTCTCAGCTACTCTGAATATTGCTTATGGAGTGGCAAAGGCTTATCTCACAAAGCGATTTTTGAAACTCATTAAAGTAACCATTGTGGCATTAATGATCTCACAACTTAAAAGAAATATTTTTCCACAAAGTCATTTTCTTTTTAAATTTGGAAAAAATATTCACAATAGTAGAATTTTAGGGGAGTATAATGGATGACGAAGCAATTCAAGCAATTTAATGATTGTTGCTGCAGATGAATGAGCTGGTGAATTAAGTTATTCTTGTTACCCCAGGGTTCCTTTTCTTACAATTTTTCATAAATACAAATTTCTTTAAGGAATCGTTTTCCCTTTTCCAGATTATCAATGAAGGTCATGACCTTTGAGATCTAAGAAATTGTGGCCATAATTTTTCTAGACGATAGATCTGTTTTCACCTTTTTCGGAGTAGGTTGATTCGAAGAAATCTAATGTTTAGATTTTTATTTCCTTTTTGAAGTAAAACAAAACAAACGCATTAATCGATTGCTTTTGTGAATCCAATAAAACCAAAAATTATTTAAAATATAGTCTGCAAATTTCTCGAATGTTGCTGCTGACAATAATAAATTGAACACATATTCCTAAGATTGTGATCTGAGCGCCATCTTTTTTAAGCTACGGACTTATCAAACTGCCCTCGAACAAAGATTTCCACGTAAGAAGTACGAAAGGTATAAATAGAGGTCCGCAACTTAATGAAAAATCTTTTTTAAAAAGACGTTACGAAATATATCCATAAAATAAATAACTTAATATCGCATCGTAAAATTGAGGGAAAATATTTTCAGAAGTAGATAATTTTCTAAGCGAATAACTATAAAAATAGTTTTCCATTTTTTATTGCACGTGAATCATTTTTTGCCATTTATTTTTTACCTGCCGTTCACAAACTTTCGTGTCAAATATGGATTACGTCCTAAAGTGGCCCTTTCGTGCGGATTGGACGAGGCCGGATTTTCCATCTATATTTTTTTCTTTTCCTGCTCTTGCGTTGACCATTTTCTCCTCCCGGCTTAGATGAAAAGCGTGGCAGGTGTTTAAAAAGGCGCACCGAAAACGCCAATTTTCGCAGACAGCCCTGAAGTCAGGAGGCTTCCTTTCGAACACACAAAGTTTTCCAGGGTTGGCGCGTGGAGGGCCAAATGAGAGGCCGGCGATCGTATTCAGAAGAGCTAACGAGAATTTCATTGATTCTTTCCCAGAATCTTGAAAAGGAAGAATATTTCGCTTACATGCTGTTTTTAAACTAAATTTATTCGAGGTAATTCTTTCATCGAACTTTAAAAATGAAGAATGTTTTCTTTTTCATACAGTTCTTAAGCCACATTCATTTGAGATGATTCTATTATTCGAATTCCAAAAGGGGAAATATCTTTCTTTTTTGAGTACAGTTTTTAGAATATATTCTTTCGAGAGGATTGTTTAATCAAGTTCAAAATAGGAGAGGATCTTTCTTTGAATTCAGATTTAAGAGACCACATATTCAACTGAAATGATATTTTAATCAAATTCTAAAAAGGGAAGAATCTTATTTTTGAATTCAGTTTTTAGATTATATATTCATCCAAGTTGATTCTCTATCGTATTCAAAAAAAGGAGAGAATCTTTCTTTCCCATACAGTTTTAAGCCATATTTGTTCGAGATGATTCTATTATCGTATTAAAAAAGGAGAGAATCTTTCTTTCCCATGCAGTTTTAAGCCATATTTGTTCGAGATGATTCTATTATCGTATTAAAAAAAGGAGAGAATCTTTCTTTTACAGTTTTTAAGCCATATTCATTCGAGATGATTTTTGAATTGAATTCAAAAAATTTTCTCTTTTGAATACAATTTTAGACTATATTCATTTGGGATGATTCTTTAATCGAATTCAAAAAGAGAGAGAATCTTTCTTTTGCGTACTGTTTTTAGACCATTTTCATTCGAGATTATAATTTAATCGAATTAAAAGAAACGGAAAAAATCTTTCTTTTGAATTTAGTTTTCTCACCATATATTCATTCGAGATTAAAGAAATTCAAAAAAAAGGAGAGAATATTTTAAATACAGTTTCCATAAGTTTAATTTATTTGGGATGACTCTTGTAAGAGAAAAAACTCATTTTTTTCACCACAATTTCTACGTTATAATTTCTTTTCGATATTTTTTATCGTGACTCAACTCTTACTTTTGCATAAAACTTTAAAGCCAAGTTTATTATAAAATAATTCTGCTCTCGAACTAACATGGAATAATTATTCTTTTAAGCGCAGCTTTGAAGTATGTAAATGTTTATTCTTTTTTTCCCCCATTTAACCATTACCTTAATGATTTTTAAGAAAACAATGATATCTTTATAATTTAAAATTTGTTCCATTTAAACCATAAAAAATGTAATAAAAATGTATCTTTAAATTATCAGCATCATGATATTTATTGTATGTGAGTTTTTCAGAAAGAGAGATGACAGCTTCAACTATGCTGCAATAAAATAATTCATGGGAATGGCATAATATTTCTATAATAAAGTGCTCCAAAAAATTATAACCTTATCTAATATTATCGTTTTTTAAATCCACTAACAGATAGAATGCCGATAAAACATTGTTTAAGTATGCAAAATTATTTAGTTACCTACCACTATTTATTTTGTAACCGAATTATATATAACAAAGGAAAAATTTAGAAATATCAAAAAAATCATGCCAAACATTTATAACCTCACTAATTAATTAACTTTGTTATTTATTTAGTATTGTGGTCTGATTGCGATTTATTTTTGGATATTATTTTGTACTGTGTGCGTAAGTAGAATGCCTAGTGGATTATCGTTAAACGAAAATGAAAAAGGTCAAATTACAGCATTCCATCAAGAAGGAATCAGCAATCGTGAAATTGCTCGGAGACTAAAAAGATCACCCCGAGTTATTAACAATTTTTTAAATAATCCAAAACAATATGGGTCTAAAAAACGTTCAGGACATAAACCGAAGCTGTCAGAAAGAGATAAAAGACATATTTTTCGTGAAGCGTCCAATTCTTCTAAATCTTGTGAACAGATTCGTCGCACTTTGAAGCTTGATGTCCATCGAGAAACTGTTAGAAATGCTTTAAAGCGAAACATAAACATTGTGAGAAAGAAATTGAAGCCAGCACCCGCAATTAATGCTGCTGATAAAGTGAGAAGATTAGAATTTGGACGGCAACACATGAACACAGACTGGACAAAAGTTAGTAAAAATTCATTAATTTTTCACATTATTACATTATTGACACAATAAGTTCATTTATTCAAATTTATTTTTAGATCATTTGGAGTGATGAAAAGAAATGGAATCTTGACGGGTCCGATGGGTACAGATACTTCTGGCACGATTTACGCAAAGAAACAAAGTACCTTTCAAAACGAAATTTTGGAGGGGGAAGTATAATGACTTGGGGAGCTTTTAGTGCCCACGGAAAGCTTCGTCTAGCCTTTGTTCCGAATAGAATGAATAGTGAACTTTATCAAGAAATCTTAGATGGCTCATTGATCCCCTTTTTAGAAGAAAATGATGATATTTCTTTTACATTTATGCATGATAATGCGTCAATACATCAGAGTGCCAGTACCAGAAACTGGTTAAATTCGCGAGAAATCCCTGTTTTACAACACCCTCCCCGTTCTCCAGATCTCAATCCCATCGAGAACATATGGGGAATATTAAGTTCACCGAATATACGACGAAAATAGACAGTACAGCTCTATTCAAGAGCTCAAAAGTGCCATTAAAGATGCGTGGAATTCTCTAGAAGAAGAAGTCCTGATAAATGTTGTAAATAGTATGCCAAATCGTATTTTTAATTTAATTCGAAATAAAGGAGGCCACATTTGAAGTTTTTGATGTAAAACTTGTAAAATTATTTTGTTAATAAAAGAAATATTTTCTTTGAGGTTATAATTATTTGGCATTAATTAGTATAAATTTTATGATTTGGTGATTATATTTTACAAAAATATTTCTCACAGAATAACAAACTAAAAATATTGTTTTATAATAATGTAATTCTTCATTGTAAACTGAAAAAAGTTTTGAAACATTCGAATTTATTAAAAAATTGATAGACATTTTAGTGAGGTTATAATTTTTTGGAGAACTTTAGTAGAAAATATTAAAAAAAAATTTGATCAGACTTTATTCTTAAAAATCATCTGGATTCATGTTCAGGGGTTGTGTAACTTATTCAACTCTGGACCAAATAAATACGAGTCAGAAACAAAATGTACCAACCTAAAGCTACTTATTGGCTTGAAAATATGCGAATTGAAAATCTTGCTTATAATCGAAATTATAGTAGTTCAGTAATATTCTTAAAGGAAACTTACACATTTTGATAAAAAAGGACATTTCCGAAAATAGTGCTTTTAATAGCTTTTAAATTTTTATTGGATAGTGATATTGCTACCAAAAATTTCCTGTAATTGTTATCTTTTCTAATTTGTGTCTTTGAGCGAGTCAAAGATTGCAATTCAATTCAGTTCCTGGCTCTGCAGCTCACCTACATTTCTTGTGTCTTTTAATGCGTTTATTTGAAATCTGTTTAAGCTTCTCTAATTCTCTTTTTTTATAATTATATTATACAACTATAGGCGGTTCATTTTTCTAGTGGCATGTTTCTACTCATTGATGGTAATTTTTTAAAAATTATAAATAAATCTTAACGATCATTGTCTTTTCTTATACGTCATTGGGGTTAATGATTTAAAATTATAATCAATTTTTCCTCATTTTTTACATGGGATTGATATTGTTTAGGAAGAGCCAATTTATGCCCTTCCAATTTCCTGATTAATTCCGATTTCTACGCAATTCTTCAGTTTGGTGAAAATAATCACAAGAAATCACCACTGACGACCCTGGTCTTCATTTTCTTGAGTAATTCGAAAATAATGAAATTTTGAATTTTCCTGTACAACAACACTTATACCCAAAATGTGAGGAATACGTTTCATAAGCAGAAGTCCCAATATTTTAAAAATTTAATAGCAATATTAAGAGGCATAATTGGGGAAGCTTATAATTCGCGCTACAGTCTCGTTTTATTGTAAACTAATTTGAGTTAGCCATTTAAAATTATCACCTATTGATACATAAGTTCTGCCTTTTCATGTGTTCAAAAACTTGTTTTATGAATTCATTGCTTAATCATCCTTGTTTTAAGGAATTAATTTCTTTATATTACTTTTTTCAAGGCTGTCTCACTAGAACCGCGTTCCACATTTATTTTCAGTCAATATCATGGAGGAAAAATATGCCACACATTTGCCATTTGGAAACGTACACCGTAATAAAAAATAGTTAATTCTTTTACTTCGTTCTATCTACAATTTCCTTTTCTACTTTTTAAATGCATTTTATTTGAATTTCAACTCGCAATTTTCGATATTTTTTCCGCACTAAAAACTGATGTAAAGCCATAATAGATTTGATGAAGTCATTGGTTTTGGTTTATTATTCTTGATTTTCGCTTATTTTGATGTGTGTTGTATAAGAAAAAAATTTTTTAAAGATATTCCCCTACAAATCTGACATTTTGGTGCAAGCTTTTCCTTAGTAAAATCTAAATCAAGTAAATGTGCGCGACAAGCCGGTTATCAACTCTGAGTTTATTGCACCAATTCTATAAAATGATCTAACGTAGCGACGCGTTTATATCATGCTTATATATCTTAAATATACGAGATTTACCTATGCTACACGACATTAGAGAGAATATAATCTTTAATAATATAATAAACCACTTTTAAAAATCATCTTCCTAACATTTTTATAAATTTTGTATAGCTTAAAATATCTTCTTATACAGAATGCCACACGTAAAACAGGTATGTAAAGTCAATTAAAAAAGGAAATGTAGTTTATTAAATATGATTACTCCCTTTCTCTTTGGAGGCTCTACATGTACTTCAGCACATATGTGCAATTGAGATGATTTATATATATTCTTGTCAGTTCTTGTACTGTGATGCTACTGATGTCATCCTGGATCCTGATCTTGAGTTCTTCAATTGTTTCTGGATTTGCTTCGTATGATTTTCCCTTTAACTGTCCCCACCAGTAAAAGTCACAAGTGGGCAGGCCAAGTGACCAAGGAGACCACAAGCCTTTGCTGATCGCCTTCTCAGGTACAAACACCTCACGCACAAGGGACAATCATGATCTGATCTGTGGCATGTTACTCTGTCTTGCTGAAAGTTACATAACTGAAGCTTCTTTTGGGGAAAGTTTGAATGGATTTTCAAATCGACTTCACTGTCTCAAATAATGTGCATCTTCATACATCGGGATTTGGTTGATTTGGTTGCCAAAAACGTAAAAATGTAAAAATATAAACAAATGATTGTAAAACACGCAGTATTGTATAGTATTACGGTGAGATGGTTTTATGAAGCGCCTTCTGTATTTACACTTCAATGACAATTCCTAGATTCTAATTGCATGTATCACACGTTTTATATAAAATTTTCATAATACATGAAATTTTTATAAGTTTTGTGTCACTAGGGATAATTTTTTTACACTACCACACTTTCATACCATTTAGTTTTTCCCTGTTGTGGCTTATTTTTTTTTCCTGTCCTTTTTTCTCAGGAGGGGTGATATTTTGGCTAAAATCTCGATAAAATCCACTACAAGCATTCAGGCCCGAGCTAAACATTTTTGACACCACGTAATGGATAGCATACTTTTCGAAGGAAGGCTGTAGTCATCTTAGCATCTACCGTACGTGTCAGCTGACTTTCGGGAGGACCTTTCTTAAAAAGTAGGCAGTATTCACATATCACAAAGGAGGAAACCCGGAGAAATTCTAACCACGCATCACGATAGTGGTGCATACATAAGGCAGATGCACAATATCCATCTCCAGTTTTTCAACAGTGGCTGGGATCAATCCAGGATCCTTATGCTCCAAAGAGCGATGTCCTACTACTAAGCCACGCAGAGCATTCAAATTAATATTTCTTTAAATAAAAAAATACAAAAAAATAAAAATAAATACTTTCGGGGATCAAACCTGGGTCGCCTGATTGAAAGCCAGGAATCCAAACTACTAGACTACATGGGAAAACTCTCAAGTTGCTGCATCGAAAGCGATCTAATCATTCGATATCCAATTGGGCACCTACAACATGGCGAGTTGTCTAACACATTCGAATGTTAATCGGCAGGAAGTCCGGAACATTCCCAAACAACCTCTTGAATTCATAGCATGATTATCTATCTTCTTTTATTCAAAAGTAGCTGGGTTTGAAATCAGGACTTTTTTACTCTTAATATCTACCACAAAACCACGATGAACACTGATGTGAAACTATTGCCAACTTATATTGCACAGTAAGCAGTTGCTATGGAAACAAGAAATGCCTGTTTCAGATTAGAGTTAAGAGTGTTATGAATTGGCAATATAAAGGGTAATGTCTCTTGTTTTTCTCAAGGCGTTCAGTAATTTCATTCTGGTTCCTTCGATCAAAAAGGGAAGTATCTTATTTCCATGGCAACATACAGGCACAGAAAAATTGGCGAGATTTATTCTTGTGGTAGACAGAAAGAATACTGTTTTTTATAAAATACTGGAATGGAGAAGTGAATATTTATTTCCTGTTGCAGTGTTAGAACTTTATTTATTAAAAATTAATGACTTTTTACAAAGTGTTATTATTTATATCTATTTTGAATACTTTTTTTTAGAGCTAGCTACTTTTTTATTTGATAAGAAAATTTGCAGAAATGATTGAAAATAATGTGTTTTTTTTACAATAACTAATATTTTTAGTAATTTATTCATAATAACATAATTTTTAATAAGTGATACATTTAATGCAGACATGGCCGAGCTGGCCTTGTGGTTAGGGGGGTCGTTATCATATTAGGAAGGTAGTGAGTTTGAATCCCGGATTAACCGAAGATCCATCGTGTTCGCTAAAGATGGCTAGGGTACGTTTAAACTGAGCGTAATCGCATTATCCTCCAAGTGAAATGATACCTCTGGGAGTGGCAGGCCAAGTACTGGGGGTCTTCTACTTTGTCCTTATTTCAAACTCACGATTTCAACCCGGCTGTTTCTATCTAACTGGTATCTAATCAATTCAAGTCTAGTTACTGCGAAGCATGCTGGTGCAATAACATTTAATACCGGAAAACTATAAAATTTTTAGTAGTCTGTTCTTTTCATTATTTTCACAACTTTATCCTGACTCATCTCAAACTTCCGTTTCACTTATCTGATTCAACCGGATTTTAGTCATCAATGAAATGAATTTCGCAAATCTTTGGATTCTTAAGATTAATTGGTAGACTTGCTTATTTATATGAACTCATTTAGAGCACTTTCTTGTTTACAAAGATCTAATTATAGATAATTTAATATAAACATAAGCATGTGAGAATAACTGCATTTATGATGGTAGGGCAAGTTTTTACAGCTTCTGTAGATCGAAATGCCTGGTGCAGTTCATGATTTATCTCCACTGTTTCACTTGTTAGCTTTAGCTGTGTAAAATGCAATGGCCTTCACGCCTATAGTGACCCTGTCAGGAGCAAGGCTCCACCCATTCAACTCAATGACACTTCCTCGCCATATTAAGGCAACATACCAGGACGTAAGGAGGAAAAGCTCTTATTACTCCACAACCAGACATGTGCTCCAGCTTTAGTGAGGTTTTATCAAAAAGGAGAAATTGAACAAGGACTTGAAGAACAAGGACTCTGGAACACCATTGGTATTCTAGGAAGAGCCCTGGTGTTGCTACCTTTTTCGAAGGCAACAGATGTCAGCAGACCTGTCAATCGCAATTTGCCTGTGTACACTTGAATTCTTGCCCTTTCGAGCAGAGACAGAAAATTTCAAAGAATTACACAAAGTGTAAATCTGCTCAGACTTCACCAGAGTATATTTCAATTTATTATATATATATATATATATATATATATATATATATATATATATATATATATATATATATATATATATATATATATATATATAATATATATAAGCCCTTCTAAACAATAAAGAAACAAAAAAATTGGTAAAAGAAATTAAAATATTTGCATGAGCTGTGAAGGATATAATTAACAAGTGTTCCATCTAAACAATTATGATTAAAATAAATTTAAATTGTCCATTTTAGATGTAAAGAAGTATTGGGTTTTATAAATAAAATCAAAGTATGAGGTTGAGATGAGTTCCTTAAATGTGGAGAAAAGTCATTTGTTTGGTTTTCTGGGAATCTCTGAAAATAAGGTTTAGATATTTTTTGCCGGCTAACTTTCTTTTGTTTTCAATCAAGAGAAGAATGACTTATGGTCATTTAGAAAGTCCATTAGCCTATTGAGCTTTTGCCAGGAATGCCGATTTCCCATACCATTCTTTCAAATTGTGAGCAACTGCAGCTGCCAAATGCCGCATTGTCGTAAGTGGGCAAGTTGTCAAGTAGTGACTTGAGTTTCCACATCCTCTCCACATGAGCAGCAGTGATGGTTTGAAGCCACATTATATGTTTAAAATAATTAGGGAAGGGCTCATTGTCAGTGAAGAAAAGTATCGCGTTTCTCCCTTAATACAAGGGATGTAAAAAAACATTTGGTTCTCAATCAAAGATGAAAAGGCCTATATTGACATTGATCCAGTCTCCCCGACAATTTTTCATTACCCGTTTTCCGAAGGTGGCTTTTATTGAGCATATAATTTAATAGCATATAATACCAGGCTACTAGGATAATTTCTATTTTATAGCACTACAAGGAGCTTCCGGATTTATGAAGACCCACTTCGGGGGCTATGATTGCACACCTACTGATTATCATCTTAACCCCCAAAGTGGGTTTGTGTAATTTAGAAGCAGAAGCCGAAGACCAGAGACTTGACCTGCTACAGTGATACAGTGACATTGCTTTCTTTTGGTAAAATCTGAAAGAAATAAGTATGTTGTAAATCCATTGAATCAGATGTAAAAGATTTCAAACGAAAACAAGAATGTGAGTGCAAATTCCGTTAGTATTACAATAAAAACAGAAAAGGCCTGCATTTTAAGGATAATTTTACTTATTTTATTTTATTTTTTTACAAAACTTTGAGTTCAATATATCTATCTCTAGGAACAAGCGTCAGTTTGACACATGAATGAATACCTAAAATAAAATATATCAAGAAAAAAACAACCATTTAGAAAGCAAAACAATTAAACACTACAATTCAAGAAATAAAAATGTGAGATATATTTATAGAAGGTTTTTACCATTCAATAATATTTTAGTACATTCCTTCATTATTCTACGTTCATTCTCCGCGCATCTTTCATACAAATACTCACTCTAACCATAGTTCCCACTCACCGTTTCGTTCTGTTGTTTTGAGTCAGCTATATTGGTAATAAGGGGTATGCTGCTCCTATTTTTCCAATTGAACCGTAATTTGTTATGTAGTCTGACTTCCTCAGTACACACATGCAATAGGTACCCGATTGTAAGGTAGCAACCATTAATAACCAATTCATACAAGAGAAGGACAAGGACAGGAAAGAGAGAGAGAAAATACATCTATGCCTTAACCTGGATTCGAACACAGGACCTTTCTATTTGCAATCAAGCTTGCTGAGTACTAGACAGGGCGGGCGGCGTTCTGTTGTTTATCGTGCTTATTACATTTGAGGGAAGGGTACCGAGCACGCACATATTCATATTTGCTACTCTTCTTCTTCTTCTTAGAGTTGGGTTTGTATGTCATTGGGCACCTCTGCTTTTATCAGCATTTTGCACTATTAACTCCAAACCCAATGTTTCCTAGTTCCAATTGCTCGGGTCACTCACTTTACTAATAAAGTCCGATAACCCTTTTATGGAGTCTAAGTGTAACTCTCTAGTATTGATGATGCCTAAAGAAGTTAATCTAGGGAGGGCAAGATCCTCGCATTCGTAAATGACATGCTTGGCCGTTTCCTCTTGCGTATGACATTTCCTGCAGATAGGGTTTTGCTGAAACAGTCCCATTTTATGGAAATGTTTTCTGAAATAGTAGTGCCCAGTTATGAAGCCTACGATTAAACGTATCTTCTGCCTAGAGCATCTTAGAATTTCGGAGGCAATCCTCACTGATGATCCACAGATCATACTTTTAGCGTGGATTTGACAAGGAGTGTTGAGCCAAGCTTAATACATTTTTCCGTTTTTCCCATCTAAGAACATTGGTTTTTGCGGTCTTCAAATTGATCCCACAAAAAGTTTCTGCACCAATGGGAGCAAAAGACGATCCTTGTTTAGCAAGTTCATCAGCCCTTTCATTACCTTCGATACCTTTGTGCCCTGGTACCCATACAAGGATCACCTTGTTTCCAGTTGCCAGTTCTGTAAGAAGGTTTCTACATTCCAAAATCATTTTGGATTTGATTTCGAAAGAACTGAGCGCTTTTAAAGCGGCTTGACTGTCACTAAAAATGAGAATCCACTTACCGTGGTAGCCCTTCTTCATATTTAGTCGCAGACAGTGGATAATGGCCAAAATTTCTGCCTGGAAGACCGTAGCGTATCGCCCAAGGCTTACAGATAGGCTGGTTCTTGGTGACACGCCACATACTCCCAGTCCTGAGAGGCTGTTTTTCAGTGATCCATCTGTGTACCAGATTAGATCTCCTGTTTTAGTTTTGAACATGTTGTTATCCCATTCGTCTCTAGTTGGAAAAACTATTTCAAATGTCCTTTTAAACATGTATGACTTTTCCATGATGTACGAAGGCATCAGGAAAGTAGGATCTTGAATTTTCCTGGTAATACCTCTGTGCCCTTTGGCAACATGCTGGTCGTACCATTGGTTTTGTAGCTTCATTCTGTATGCAGTCATTCTGGCTGTGCTGCAGATGAAGATGTCTAAAGGAGTTAGATCCAACATAACTTCCAATGCTCTGGTTGGTACGGTGGACATTGCTCCTGTGATGCAGAGACAGGCCAGTCTTTGTAGACCTCCTAGTCTGTCAGTCACAAACTTCTGTTCTACCTTACGCCACAAGATCATACAGGCATATGTGATAATAGGCCTGACAATAGCTATGTACATCTAAAACTGATGTTTTGGATGTAGACCCCAGTTTTTACCGAGCATTCGCCTGCAAATTATAGTGCTTTTATTTGCTCGGTTAATTTTATCATCAATGTGCTTATTCCAGGTAAATTTTTGGTCTAAATAAATTCCCAGATATTTCACCTCTAAAGCCACATTGATTTCAACATCAAAAGTCTTGGTGTGAAAAAACCCTTCCATTTCTTTTTGCGTGTAAAAGGTACAAGGTAGGTTTTCTGAGGATTAATCATCCATGCACCATTGACCTACATAACTTAGAGCATCTTGCATGAGATGACAAGTTATGTCGAAATCTTTACCAAGGATTAGGATGGCAATGTCATCAGCATATCCTTGCGTATAATAGCCCCTATCATTTAGATTTTTATAAGGCTATTTACAACTAGGTTCCAAAGTTTTGCTACTGTTTTAATTTTTGCTTGGATAAAACTAATTGACGGAAAATTATGAGGATTGCATTGAATGGATAAGTTATGACTCAATATTTTGGGGTGCAAATTTACTTCAATCCTTATGGGTAGTTATGCTCCATAGAAAAGTTTAATAGTTTTAAACGTTTGAACAAAATAGACTTTCCTTTATATTCACCTCATTCAGAGGAGAAAAGTCTCAGAACAAGATATGATATAAGTACGTCATCGGCTTTTATAAATTTTTTACATATAAAATTATTTAAAATGATTCAAAATGATGTATCTGGTATACCTAGGGTTTATTTCAATGATTATGAGGGACTCAGTTTCTTATATGATCTAACCAATGTAAATTTCGGCAAAAAACATAATTCCAGTGAAAAAGGTAATTCAATATTATCAATTATTACTACATTTATTGCATCATAACTGCGAAAGTTTATTTAGGAACTTATTGTAAATGATAATGTACTGCACCAGTTCTTTCATGGAATAATCTTTCAGTTTTATTATTTATGAATTATCAGTTATTTGATTTTACAGCAAGAAAGAGATTTTTTCCGAATTAATTAATAATAAATAATAGGGCATATTCATCATTGAAAATATTAACACATCCATTGCTGTAAAATTTGTTCTGGAATTTGTGGTAAATGGTGATATATTCCAGTAGTTTTTTCCTAGAATAATCACTCTCTTTCTTTTATTTACAAATATTCAAAGTCATTGTATTTTACAGAAACAGAAGCATTTTTTAGATTAAATAATAATAGTAACAATAAAAAGACGAATGGGACATTTTCATTATTAAAATTCGTTAATATTTTGTGCTTATTATGTGATATTGTAACATAATCATTGAATTCTTTTTGGAAATGGCTGTAAATAATAATGTAGTCCATCAGTTCATTCATGAAATATCCACTTAATTTTTTTAAATAACAAATAATAAAAGCTTTCGATTTTATAAAAATTAGTTTTTTCAGATTAAAAAATGTTAATAAGAATGGGACATTCACCATTAATACGCATGAATACGTTTATTGGATTACGAGTAACTTTCGAAACGATTCAAAAACAGGAGAAAAAAAAGAAATCATCGTTCTGGGATCGAAGTAAAAAAAATATCTCTGCAGCCCATCCCCAATTTAACTCGATAGATCTTTTAATGTCAGAAAGCAGCGTATTAAAGAAAGGGAGATATTGAGGCAGGCAGAAAAAGAGGGATACGACCAAATAAGGAAAAAATCAACAAAGCCCTGACTGTTCGCTCTTTTTTTTTTTTACTCCGCTATCCCGTTATTGACCAATTTCTGCTCTCTTTTCGATGTGCCTACCTTTTCTTGGAGGCCTCACGCAACCGCCTCCGCTTCATCTATCTCGGCCACCCACCCCCTCGACCCCACCCCCACCAGGCAGAGGAAATTGCGTGCAATTACTGAATGATGTCATGGACAATTTATCGTTTATTTCAAATATTTGCGGGCGATGGAGAAAACCACCTGCCCGGATTTCGAAGGATACCGGGGCATAATGGATTTCGGGGCAGACAGGTAGTCAAGGTGCCTGGGGGTGGTGGAGGGACTCAAATTAGTTGTTGTAGATCCCTCTCGTCTCTTCTAAATTAACCATAAAATCCTTAACCCCTTGTTCTAATGAAAGCTCTCAAATTGGATGTCTGCTGTCTCGATGCTTTTATGGGCCAAGATGGATCTGCCCATTCGCCAAATTCGCGCCAGATCGTTCTTCCTTGGCACCAGGCTCGCTGGATTCGTTTTAAGACGATAATTGAATCGACGCTGTTTAAATTTAATATCGGTTATTTCAATAAATGTCGGCGGCTCCAGCGCGAGAGATTCCGATTAAGTCAAAGAAAGCCTTCAACATTCTTGCACAGAGCAGCAAGGAAAGGATTTCCTTGAAAAATAATTGCTGAGCTGAATAATGAGCACTCTGGTCTGAGAATCAGCATTTTGTAATTTCACTTATTAATTCACGTGTGGAAGGCTTGTTTGGTTGGGTCTGTTTACTCATTATCAGAAGGTATTAGTCATCGTGTTCTCTAAAAGTGGCAATAGAACATGAAGTAGGTCGTGGTCGCAATGTCCGCCAAGTGAAATGATACTTCTGGGGAAAGCAGATAAAGGCTTTTAATAAGGGGTCTTTTACTTGGTCCGTGCTTCTAACTTGCGACAATTTAACCTCTTTTTTTGGGCTATAAACGCTGAATATTCCAGTGCATAAACTCCCATCCATTCCACCCCTTGTAATGCCTAAGAAAGATTTTTTGGCAATGTAGGACATTGGGGAAAAGTAACATTTGTTGAGGATGGTACGCGCATTAAAAATGATCTTTTATTATAATTTTTAAAGAATTTGTATTAATTAGAAGATTAGTCTACAAAATGCAAGATATTAAATTTAACGCATCAGTGCTTTTTGCTCAATATAGAATCATTTATCGTTTTTATATTACCAGTGGATAAATGTATTTCAAGTGCGGAGTCTATTTTAAAAAAATTAAAAAATTTCTCCACTCTAAGTATTTTGGGATTTAATCAAATCTACAGCCCATAAAATTCTTTTTCTTTTTTATTATTGATTTTTGTGAAGTCTCTTGTCCATCTTCATTCATTTTACTGTCCATCTTCATTTTATTATTGCACTATATAATTTCGAATTTTTGGACTTCATAAGAAAATTCGAATAATAAAGTTGACATTGAAGTCAATATCTTACAGAAATTCTATCGACAGCTTTCAGTCGTTTTAGGCCAAGTTCTGAATATTTAGCCAAAGATTTTTGTAAGATTTAAATTGCTATCTATATAGTGATAAATGTTTTATTGTATTTTATTTTATTTTGTCATATTTAGAATTCATTTTTGAAATTTTGAAACAATTACTTTCTTTTCTATGATTATTATAGATGATTTGTGAAAATATGTAATTATATTAAATATATGATTATGCATAATCACATTTATAAAATGAAAAGCTTCTTTTGCATTTTATAAACAAACATATATTTAGTAGTCCTCTTTGGTTTCGTTTGTATTCTACACAACTCTGTGTACTCCAATTAACAATTTTAATTACAAAAATAAAGCAAAAGGTGATGAAAGATTTTCAGAAGAAAATCAAATTCTATATATCTGGATTCAAACTCGAATCTCAAAATGTCCTAGGAGAACAGTCGCCAAATGATACCCCACAAATCATTCTTTATCGTGGTACTCATGAAAATTTTTTGATGGTCAGCAGAGAAAACGAATGATTATTTATTGTAAGTTCTTCGTAAAAATTTCAATAACATTCAGATTTAAAAAATGGAAACTGACAGAATTTAAAATTAATTATATTTTTCGTTATTATTTGTAATCTTATTGATATATTCTTTCTCGATTCTTGATTTTTCAGCAGCTGCCTGCGCATTCGAAAACAGAAATGGCCCAGTACGGCGTGGTACGCGGCATGCAATAATAGTCTAGTACAACATAGTATGACCAGTTAAGTTGTCAACGTGTTTAGCACATGATTATGATATTTCGGTTTATTGGTTGTTGAATATTGATATATTTTTTAAATGCTGCTTTGTTTTTGCCTTTGGTGAAGTTTATTATATGATCGTACATATTGATGGCATGATGGTGATATTGCTTCAACTTAATATACATAAACTTGGAAATACCAATTGATTAAAAATAATTAATTAATAAATTATCATAGTAAGTATTAATATTAACAAATTATTATTAATTCAAATCAGCATTAATTATGTTTTAAGCTAATTCCCAGTGCTGCAATTAAAATTTCGAAATAAAACCTTCAAATTTTCATTTTTAATGAAGTTACAGGTAGACTTTCTGATACATGTTCCATTTCCTTTCGTGATGCCGTTTATAATTCAATTCCGAACACAAATAGATTAAGGATTTTATTTGTATAGATAGCTCGTTAGGGCACCAGCATGCTTCCCTGTACCTAGCCCAGAGTTGGGCTCTACCAATTAGATAGAAGCAGCCGGGTGGAGTCTTCGGGATTTTGGAGTAGGCACCAAACAGAAGACCCTCAATATTTGCCCTGCCACCCTCAGAGGTATCATTTCCCTTGGTGGATATTGTGAACACACCGAGTTATAATATGCCCCAGCCGACATTAGCGAATTCGGCGGATCTTCGGTTATAATAGGATTTAAACTTCCTTCCGATAATAAGGACGACGCCCTAAGGAACCAGGCCACTCCTGACCTCGCCGTAGTAGCCTAGTGATTAGGGCATCGGCCTTTCATCCGGAAGGGCTGTGTTTTATTTCCAAAGTCGCCAAAGGCCCACCGAGTATATGTGATATATGTGCGTGCTATATATGTGTATTCGAAAGTCCTGTGGTCGGTTGTTGAACAGCTACCATGGGTGAAATGTTCTGGAGAATATTTCCTCCCCTCCAAATCAAATTCAAATTTGAGGGTGCGGATCCTGTGGTAGTGCTCTCTATCGGTGGACTCTTAGAGCAAAGACCTTCGTGGTGCTCTGGTTTAAACGAAAAACGCATCTTTCGGACTAAATTTCTTATAGCCATTGGATACCGAGCTTGGCTAGGCCAAGTGTCATAAACTACAATAACAATTTATATATAGATATCATTAAACTAATACAAACCTAAAAAAATTGTAACATTCTTTAAGTTTGCATATATGTTGTCACATTTTGCTCAGAAAACTGAATAGAGATCTAAAATTAAAAGACATTTCAGAATCCATTACAAACTTCGACATCTAAGAATCTAAGATAGGATGCGAACTCAAGAGTTAACCTGAAAGCCAGCATGACATCATTCACCTTTTGGTTTGGAATGTTTTTCAAGTATTTAAAAGAACTGTATTAGTGAATGTGAAGTTTAATAGCGTTAATATATTGACAGAATCTAACAGTTTCTGTTGTTACATTAAAATAGATATCCCCGATTCTAGGATATAATTTATTTAAGATAACCAACAACGTTTGAGCCATTTTTTCTTAAAAATTTATTTACATTTTCTTTTATCTTGTTTTTAGATGAATTATGATGTAAAAATATGAAAATTAGCCAAAGCTTTAATTACCTTCGTGAGATCGGTTATTTTCTGCCAAATTTTAGTGAAATTTTAACAAAACGGCAAAATCTCTACAGAAAATTGTAATGCATCCATCTTAATTTAATTTGTGCATAAAATTTCTGGGCCATTGTTCTTTGAAATTAAATGAAATATAAGAAAAATATATTGAGTGATAAAGAAAATACGGTTTAAAATGTACAGCAGTATGGATACTTTATGAAATTTTTCAGAACATTCCCCTTAAAAATTCATTTAAATG
This sequence comes from Latrodectus hesperus, assembly GCA_037975125.1. Lineage (NCBI taxonomy): Eukaryota > Metazoa > Arthropoda > Arachnida > Araneae > Theridiidae > Latrodectus > Latrodectus hesperus. The sequence continues at coordinate 83,133,703 of CM075858.1, forward strand.
AAAAAGTTTGTTATATATACTCAAACTTTTATTTCATTTCATAGGTAATAGCATTTACAACATATAAGCCTAGTTTCATACAAATACCTTTATTTTTATTTGAAATATTGTGTTAATAGAGTTTGGATATTTTGTTAAAAACAAAATTATGAGAAAATCGTCGTTAAAAAGACAGTTCTTGAGTGCTTGTAATAGCTATGATGCTGCCACTTCTTTCCGAATGCATAAGCCCAATTACGGTCTCATACTTATGGCTATCAATCAACATATTTTAGAAAAACATAAATTTTAATAAAATTGTAAAAAAGCAAAATAACACTTTTATTTACCATTTCCAGTTTAAAAATGCAAATTTTGGTTTTGTTTTTCAAAAAGAAGACGTATTTCCAAATTCCTGTCACTTAATATCTGTTTGACTTACAATAAAACGAAAAACTGCTTTGGAAACTCTAACGTTCTGAATAAAATATTCAAAACTTAAAAAAAATTGTGACATATATAGTCAAAAATCAACTTTTGAACGTAAATAGATACATTAAAAGCGATTAGAAGATACAGGGTTTATAGGTTCAAATATGCGAGTCAAATATTTTCTTCAGAACTATTATGTCCACTAGAAACAAATAATTATAATATTTTATGCTTCACAACGCTTAACACCACGAGTATTTTTTAGAAGCGAATGAAAAGATTTTTCACGAAAAAACCTTGACCACACCTTAGGCCCAGAGCATCTCATTAATTTTCTTTCCTTGCTTTTAAAATGACTTCCTAGTTTCCAGAGCAGTTCAAAAATATAAGTGTTTTGCGCTCAAAAGTATAAGCTTTCTTCAATTAAAATCTTGAACTTATGAAGTAAAAATGGTGCGCTGCAGAGCAGAACTTCCAGTTTTCTCGGGCATTCATTAAAAAAATAAGAACAGCTAAAAAAAATGCTTTGCACTTGTTCTCAGAATTTAAGTGTAAAAATGCCAAAAGTGCTTAACTTTTCAAAAATGTTTTTAAAACTGCACACCTTAATTGTCAAGAACATAACAGCGTGTTTCAGAAATGAGATCTTTCTCTCAGTTCACGTAATTTTTATTTTACTTTATTAAAATTATTTTATTTTAAATTTATCTTCCTCAGAGAATGAAAGTTACTTTAAAACATTTTATATAAGTTTCAATTTACCCCTATAATTTAAAGCTGTATCATATTTTGGTGTCAATGTTGGTTGTAATACTGTAAATACTAAGGGTTATGTTAAATGTTCTATTTCATGGAACTCTATTCTTCATTCTCTTGATCCCATGTGTGTGCACTTGCATACTCTCCTGCACTCAGTCTAGAGTTGGACCATGCCAGTAAGATGGAGCCAGCTGGGTGAGAGTCTTCGCACACGAAGCTTATGTGACCGACCTCTCATATCAGCCATCCCTAGAGAAACCTCATTGGAACGAAATGGCCAACCACGACCGACTAACTGTGCTCCATCCGACTTAGGGAATCCGACGGATCTTCGATGAAGTTGGCATTCGAACTCACAACCTTCCGATAGTGAGAATGATGCCATAACATCTCCCACCACCTCAGCATTTCAATCACGTTGTAATGTTAGATGAGGTTCACAGATTAAGAGTTAACTCCCGGGGAGAGAGAGGGGGAGGAAGAGAGAAGGAGTGAGAAGACAAAATTTCATTCGCCAGTATAATTCAAAAATAAGCAAGAAAAAACTTCAAAATACTTTTTAAAGCAAACAAAAGGCCTGATAAAATTAGTGGGCACTGACTTCAAATACAAAAAGTGTCTTTTGGAGAAAAATTGACATTTAAAAAATTATAGTATTTGCTGTTTTGTAAAAAAATAAAAAAAATAAAGGATGGAAGACTTCACCATTTGAGAAATGCATCAATTTGTTAAGTAGAATCTTTTGTTAAAAAAGTGTTCAGAGTGAATGACAATTAACATTTTTACACTAGTCTGTAAAGAACTAATTATTCGTTCTTTCTTTCCTCTGTGGTGTGTTAGCCTAGAGTACTAGAGTAGGCCATGGCCTTCCACAGAGTTAATTTTCAGACCACCCTACACTTTGATAAACTCTTCTAACTTTTTATTTTGAAGATTTCCAGATTTGTTTCCAGAAAGTCGATCCACAGAATCTTCGATCTTCCCCTTTACGGGTTCCACATGGTTTAATCTCGAAGTTCTGGTTTAGTGTCTTTACCATCTTCGGATCTGATCAAGTGTCCTTCCCATCTCAATCTTTAGATTGAACTATATTTTACACATAGTGCCTTATATATATATATATATATATATATATATATATATATATATATATATATATATATATATATATATATATATATATATATATATATATATATATATAATATATATATATATTTATATATATACCAGAATCGATAAATTTCAATGCATTTCTGATTGGCGGTGTACAGTGAAAAAGAAAACATGTACACTACAAAGAGCAAAAATAATCATTATTTAAAAATGAAAAAATAAATATTTTAAACATCATTTTTTAAGAAAAGTTACTAAGAAAAATGGAAATAAGAGGAAATCCGATGTTTTAAATATCTTTATTACCTGATTACTGATAATGATTGAGTGATTAGCGCTCCTGAGCTGTGGGTCTCGGGTTCAAACCCCGGTTCAGGCATGGATAATGCTTTTTTCTTCTGTTCTCTGTGTTTTTCTGTCCTTTCTTCTGTGATGATATATGAATGTTGTGGCCTACCCTATAAATAGGGAGAGTGGTATGGTGCGGGCAACGCTACTCGTCTCCGTCTCGCCTTGTTGTGGCAAAGGGTTTGTCACCCTAGTGCCAGCCGTTGGAGAAAAAATATCTTTCTTTACTTCCAGTGGTTACGCATAGATAATAACATTAAAAAGGAAAAAGATACACAAGCTTCTTTCTTGAAGCGAGAAGAGTTCCGATAAGGAATGTTACATTCAATACTAAAAACATGCACATTGCAGCAGGCGAAAAAAAAATTTAAAAATCCCAAATGTAAACAATAAATTAATAATTTTTTTAAATTAATAAATAAAATTTTTAAAGTTATTCTGTGGAAATGTTTGAAAAAAAAGGAGTTTATATAGTTCCGTATTTATTTTTTCTCTTTTCCCAGCAGAAAAAATCATGCATGGAAGACAAGTTTAAGTGGGGGAAAAATTCATGTTTCTGTTCTCAAAGGCAGGATTACGTAATGGAATAGTGCACCACTGAAATTTCTGGCATCTCTCCTAAAGTACCTGTGTAGGAAAAATCAAATCAGCGTTAATTACATTTGAAATTAATTATCACAGCTGATGCCATCAAAATTTTATGCTGTGGTGAGAGTTTTAATCCAACAGAATGTTAAACATGCCTGGTGCTCTTTGGCTGGGGAGATTTAAATCCATTATAGAAGCGAAGTCTTTCTAAATTAGACTTTTTCAGTTCTTAGTCAGGGGCGCACTGTGGCCTAGTGACAGGACACCGCACTTCATCCCGGGCTCAATCCCAGTCACTGTTGAACAATGGGAGGTAGATGTTACTTTCAACATGTACCTCTGTCTGGATGGGTGCTTGGGAGTTTTCCGGTGCTTGGGAGTCTGTCTGATTGGGAGTTTTCCGGGTTTTCTCCTTTGCAACAGGAGAATTTGGTGTTCCATTATATCAAAAGAAGCCAATTGTCGTGGTGTATTTAAAATGCCTTGGACATTTAAAGTATAATACGTATTTAAATACTCTTAAGAATCACTTATTTATAGCTAAGCTCTTTGACTTTGCTTCCGTCTACCTATTCCTCAGTAAATTATCTTTTCCTTTTTATCCTTGGTAAATGATGAGGTCGAAACCTGAGATGTCATTCTTCTGTTCACTCTACAACAGCGGAAGGTCAGTGGACACTATGCAGTTTCTGATGAGATATTTCGGCTCAAAAATACTCCGGTAGTTCGGGTATCGAATCCATTTCCTGCGAGTCACGAGAAGAGTGTTTTTTCCCACGAGTCAACAGGGTTTTAAGCGATTATCCAGAAAAATGTATGACAGCAGTGAAATCTCCCAAAAACACGTTACTCATTTATTGCTGAAAAATTATTATGAATTTCTGAAATACTTTTTTCGCTATATATTTTAAAAGATATTCCGCGCAAAATAGGAGTCACGTTTCCTTTATTTACCTTTGAAGAGTGTTTCTTTTTTTTCCGTTTGCACCTTTCACGACTGTTGCGAATCGGGGGAGGGGTGGTTTTCGATTTTCTCCCTCCCCCACTCCCTTCAAGCAGCGATTTATGAATGCAAACTGCGTGATAATCACAATTAAAACGTGTATTGGCTTAATTGTTCGCCCGTAATGATTATTGGCGATCAATGGGACCGCCAAAAGCAAAAGCAGCTGCCAACAGCCCGGTGCGCTACTTGCTTATGGATTTTAGTGCTATCTTTAATTTATAGTGCTAGTTCTAGCGGTGGATGGTAAATTAAATTCGAATCGTTCGGTTTCAGCAAACGATAAAATTTTTATTGGAAATGCTTCGCGGAAGGTTTGCTTCACCCAACGAAAGGGCAATTGCTGGTTGATAATTGCCGCTTTTGATCTCTTTAGCAAAATGATTATGATGGGGCAACTCGCTGCAAGCGGGATCGCTTAATGTCTCATTCAGGGCGGTTTATTTACTTTTTTTTTATTGAAATCCACCTGATGGGGGGCTCCGTTATTTCGCAGTTTCGTCGTTAAATCAACAATTCTTAGGTAATCAAATTCTATTACCCACTCTTTCGATTCAATACCCCCCTCAAGACTTACAAGAGGGAATTCTATGCAGCTGAATGCGTTGATAGCATTTATGTTCTTGCATTACGTTTCCAGCTGCATACTTTTTGTCCAATAAACTCCTGAATGCATACATTTATCAAGTTGCTTCGGAAAGCAGTCGAATGACGAGGGAGAAATCTGATCCAGCAACGACATTCCTCTACTTTACAAACGAAGATACATTGAGTCATATGGAACATTTAATGCGCATAGGTCCACAGAACCTTATGTTAGATGAGGTATCGAACTCACTGTTATCGCGACACAAGACTGACGTTTTACTCCATTCGGGTGATAAGTTTATTTATTTAGATGTAGAAGCTAATTAACAAAGTAATAATTAAAATAGTTAATTAAAAAGGGTACAGAGCTTGGCTTATTTACTACCTTCACATTTTTTAATGAATAAAAATCTAAAATTTCTGTTATAGGTCTTTTTTAAGGTGAGTAATTATTTTTTCCTAGCCATTTTTTATATGCTTATATGCTATATTAGATATAAAATCAAATTTTTTAATTATTAAATAAATTTCGATTTTAAAAGTGTTATTGATAAATATATTACTATATATATTTACATACATACATATATATATATATATATATATATATATATATATATATATATATATATATATATATATATATATATATATATATATATATATATTCAAAATTTTCACTACAATTAATTAAAAATTAATTTAAATGGTTAAAATAATTTATAACCCAAAAGGAATTTTAATTAACAGCTCATTTGCTTATATGAAAATTATGATGATAAAAGTTTAAATGATGTAAAAAAAAATGTGACTCTGGTTTGTTTTGTCTATCGATAAGCATTTTTGGATACCAGAGCAAATTAGACCGGGGCCTATGGTTTGAAGTTGATTCCGAAGCATTACTAATACCCATACCCAAGATGGGATTTGAACCTAAGAATCATTGAACCAAAGAGCGCAAACCATCTAGCTCCCAACACGGCAGTCTGGAATTTTCTCTCTTCAAGAATGAGAATCCTGTGATTATATTCCTCCACATCAAATTATCTTTAATTTTTCTCCAGGTGAAATTCTCCATTTATCCTATTCTTTTTTTCTACATTTTCATATGTAATTTAAAAAATAAATATTTCATTTATTTATTTAATTTTTTATTTAAATTAATTTATTTATTAATCATAGAGTTTTTGTTTCTTTCATTCCAGTTGAGATTATGATTACGTTACTTTATTACAATTCTCAAAGGTTTAAAATATCCATGACATCAGATAACGTTTCATTTACATCACATCGTATTGAGACGCGTCGTACATCCGACTTGTCGGGAACTGCCCTCCAATCTCATTCTTCGAGAGGCAGCAAGCAAGGCGAAGTTCACCATCGAATGTCTGAATGTTGTCTGCGAAGAGAAAAAATCCATTCATGATTTTTCACAATAATAAAGAAGTATTTTCAATTATAATTTTTTCCCTTTGTAAAAGTTTTCAAAATCATGATAATTGCCTGTTGTTCTAAGTAATTAAATATAATTCTCAAATTATATAAATAAATTAATTTTTCAAATTTTTCACTTGATTGAAGGCATTTGGAGCAGTTCATTAGTACCATTTGTTATCAATGAATTCAAAACGCCTTCCCCTTTTCAGAAAGGAACAAACTTTTATTTCTATATTTCTCTCAACAAACTTATTTTATTGTCTTCGCATATTTCTACAGTTCTTAATTTTTATTTTTATCTAAATATTTTAATTTTTATTCTGAATGATTCATTTTGTTTTTATTGAATATTTTCTAAATTTTCTTAAAACACTTTGTGGTCCCCAGCCACGATTAGTGAAAACGATGGATCTTCCACAAGTTAGAAATTCGAACTCGATAACGAGAACGAAGCTCTAACCAAATATTAAACCGCGGATGGTGGTCTTACATTTTCACTTATTCTCTAAAAAATTTCTAAAAGAATTTATATTGTTAATTAATTTATGTAGTTATTATTTGATTCTTATTTGAATCAAAATATCATATGTAAGTATATATATTTATGGGAGTATTATATATGTAAGTATGCATTTTTTTAAACTTAAAATCATGGAATCAAAATTGGACCCTTAGGGAGAGTTTCTTTTGTTAATTATGTTTCAAACTTTTCCGGAAAGAACTATGAGGAAATGTACCATGCAAACAGGATACTATATTATCTCTCCGTTGCTATTCATACTTCTGACTTTGACAGCATTAAGTATCACCTGGTGATCTGTGACGTTTTCACATATTAGATTGGTATTTTCAACCCTAAGTTTCTGTTGACTGTTTTGTCATCTGAGCATAATTTTGGCCCTTTACAATAAAATGAAATGTATCTCGGGAAAAAATTGAAGTTATTTCGAATATTTTCATGCCATTATTTCTCATGATTTGTGAAAAGGATTATCGAGACAAAGGTGCTTTAATGAATTTAGTTCTTTTATACAGTCATAACACACCATCCTGGGACCGTGGTAGTGGCCTACTGGTTAGGACATGTTTGGAGATAATTTTGCAAAGCAATTCAAAACCATACCTCTTTCAAATGATATTGATAGAGCTGTGCGCCCCATAGATTGAGAATCGCTTCCTTAATAATTGCTCGCGTTGGATAACGCATAGTCTGAAAAACGCTCAAAAGAATGGGCTCATCGATTAGTGCAAAGAAAAAAAAATTGAAAAATAATTTCAAGGTGCATTAAATGCTATATACAACGTCTGCCTAGGTTACAAATCATGCATCTATGAATATAAGCCTAAAATAGAAACCGACTGTACTGGTCTTCCAAGACAAGGGAAATTCCAACAAAATTTCAAGGTAAAAGCCCACTGAAGCACATGATCGTTTGCTTCTTCGATAATTTTGATCATGTAGCGACTGTGATACTTGAGCAACGGGGAATGATCTATTCTAAATGGCACACGCGACCATTATCCCCCCAGAAGTCATCGGAGGAATTCAAAAGCAGTGGAAGAGACGGATCCTTCTTCGTCACGACAACGTCGTGAGTGCAGCCATGATGGTTCAAGTAAAGGAATTTTGGAGGGGCCAAAACATCGCATGATTAGGTCATCTGTAGTATAGTCTTGATTTGGATACCAGTGATTTTTTGGAATTTCTGGGTATCAAATATAAATTATGTGTGGTCAATGATTTCCCAAATCTGAAGAAATGATTAATGCATTCAAAATGTATGCCTTAAAGGTCCCTCGATCTGTATGGAAAAATTGCTCAAAGAATTCAAACGTATGCAAAGAAACCTTGCATACGTTTGATTGATGGTCACCTTGATCTTTATAGAACGTATTTAAAAATTAAAAGTAATTTTATTCGTTAATATTTTTATATTTTTTTCCTTATTAGGGCAGAAATAAAAATATCGGCCCTCATATATTCGATGTATTCCTGCCTTTCACTTGTTACAATGAATAACATCATAACTCGAAGGAAGTGGGCCTCGTGGTAACATATCAGCAAATATTTGTTCTTTTGTGCATTGGAATTTATCTCGACGAATGTTCGAAACGAACTCATTAATTTATTGACTCTTAAATTTCCACAAGAGGCGACGTCCTCCGAAGAAAAGTCCAATAGGAGGGACGGAGCGCGCCATCCATCACCCCCCATCTCAGAGGAAAGGGGTTGCGCATCTTTTAGATGCGGCATCTATTAGGAGAAGGTCCATTAATAACGCACAAACATAAATGCCCTGTCGTTTCCCGAATCAAGACCGCAGCGCTTAAAAGCGATCGCGTGATTTGCAAAATACCATTCGATGCAGATGAATATTTGAATCGCTCATAAATCGTTGACGACAAAACAACGATAAAGCAATACAATTCCAAAGGATATTACTCACGGAAATAAATTGGACGCGCGCAATCTTTATTGGGTTCTCCATCTTAGAGACCAGCCTTCGTTCACTCAAGTATTTTTTTTCATTCCGCTAGGGCGGCGCTTCTGCTGGGGTAAAGAGTTATCAGAATTCTTTTCTTTCTCTTTTGCCTTCGGTAATAGAGTTGGCTTGTATCTCCTGATCGAGTTGAATTCGTTTTTGTTCTCTGCCTCTTTATTTTTCCTGAATGAGAGGAGGGGATGTTTCTTATGACGCGCGTGCGTAAAGTGTTTTTACATTAATTAATTAACATCTAGGCCGCAGTGGCCTACTTGTGAAAGATATCATTTTTGCAGCCAAGAGATGACAGATTCGGTACCCCTCCATTGCTGAAGATTCATAATATTCACGAATGGCGATTGGTGGGTGTAAAATAGGTAGCAATCACAATAACCCCCCTCTGTTGTTACTTAATCGTAGTTCGAAATAATGAGGCGATTTATTGTGTCCAGCAGCTTTCTATTCGAGGTCTCCCGCATTAATCCGAAAGTTTTTGGGGAAAATATATGTTTCAAAGTGTTTCGATTTTAGAACCAAACGAGGCGATTTAATCACCGTACCGCTGAAGCTGATTTCGCATGTTATATCTTTCGCATTAGAGCATTGAAGCTTTAAATATATGATTACGTTTCCAGTAACTATGTCTATTAAAAATTGGAATAAAGTCTGTTTACTTCATTAAAGATATAATTAACGGCCAGATATTTGGCCTCATACTTTTATAAGAAAATAATTCAAATTTGAGACTTGCTTGCTGATATTACTACTTTCAAAGAGCCTGCCATATATTAGGCACGATACAACATGTAGAAAAATCATGTGTACAATATGAGTTGTCAAACGTCCATCCATTGGTACTCAGGGATTGGAAGGAGACTGCTAATTCAGGTGTCTACTTCTTCACTTGACCATTATTTAGTTTTTACGATCAAGTAAATCGTCTGTGCTTTGCGGATTAACAATCGGTAGGAATGGGAAGCTGATAATGTTTCGTAGACAAATGCTTAAGCAAATTACTATTAAATTGCTTGGTATAGAAAGGCTTCGTTCTCATGCCCGGATAGTTTCGAGTTAGGTACCATTCCCTGATGAAGACGTTAAAAATTACGTTCATTTCAATTTCCCTCCATTGGTCAGACGCGGCATAAACAGGAAAATACCAACTCATGTATCAACTCCTTCACCCGATCGTGGCACAAATGAGCGAAGAGGTTGACTGTGATTAGCCACTTTAGTAAATAGAAATAGGAGGCCGGTAACTTTACAACTTAACCAAACCTACTATAAGAAACATGCATTTTCTTCTTATATCAAGGCGCATAATGAGAATCTAAAGTGACGTTTCATTCTGCTTTTTGATTTGAACTCAAATCGCTTTCACTTCTCTATCGGAACGGAAGCAAAGATGTGGTTTTCCCAGATCTACCGCGTCTTTTGTGACTGCATTTCCCCTTGTATCATTTATTACAAATTATCACTTCGGGACCCACTAACAACTTCGTTTATAGAACTTACTGAAACAAGATTTTTATTCTTTTTCCCACCGTATTTTGGTCCGGACTTGCATTGAGAAGGGTTATGAGGTACAGAGTAAAGCTTATATCGAAGTGTCTAGCTAATTCAAAAATATTGGTTTTATTACGAAACTCTGATGATAAAATATGATGAACGCTGATTTCAATTAACGGTAAAGTTCCTTATGGCACGGTATTTAAGCCCTGTAACATTCATCTTCGGAGCTCTTCCCATATTCTTTGAGATGAATTCTTTATTGAAATTTATATCACATCCAAAGCTTATTAAAACGATTCATGGATGCAAAAAAATTTTTAAGCAATTTTTAATTTGAATTCAAAAAAATTTTCATTTTGACTTTGGAAAAAAAATTGAGATATTAATTTATAATTAAACCATGATAAAGTGTCGGAAACAGTGTCGAAAACAATTTATGTAGTAAAATTAATTTTTTAATGGCATTTTATTCCCATTTTTGTTTGTCTTTATTAAAATACAGATATCAGAAGGAAATGTGATAATTGCAATTCACCCTTCTTTGGTATTTGAGTATTACCCGTCGACCATATCTGCGAAAAAATAAATGTCGTTAATGGTGTGTGATTTAGTACCATATAAAATACAAATAAAGTTTTTATCTATTTGTATTTTATATGCTGCTAAGTAAACTATTCTGCTTTGCTTTTATATTTCATAAATACCCATTCTTTTTTTTCTTAATTGCTTTTCGCTCGCACAAAATAAATAGTTGGAATGTAAATAAGCAAATCGGAGACCAATAGGTTGCTGAAACTAAGTCTGAATAATAATCACATTTTATACCGCTAAATTATCGAAACTACTTTCAAGATTGCATGCGTTAGAATTCCCATCAGGAGCCGAAGTTCAGGGCTCTATCTTGAGACACTTGTGTTCTTCTTGTCTAATATACTCTATAGGTCTAAGTTCTTACTGGTTAATGAAAGCATAAATGAATCCAAAAAATCATCGTCAATTAGAGAAGTTCCATGTATAAAATCTTTGTCATCTATGGAAATGAAGTCATATGTACGCCTAGAAAGATGAAAGTAAGACCTCCACGATTTCACCCAAACATCTTTCACCCGTGACGGGATATGATTTCAACATTTTCATTCGCCGAGGTATGTGCTTGGTAGTTTTTTAAGCTTGCTCCTTCGAGACACTCGAATACTGCTCAAAAGCAATGAAAAAGTCCACCCCCAATGTGTGTTGGATGTGCTTAATTATCTTATAGTGTGGATGTCCATCCAAGAAGATAATTACAACGATTGCATTGTCCATTTCTTAAAATCTGGGGAAATTTATTCCTGGTTTGAATGAAAAATTTAGAGATTAGTTTGGTCATTTTCATCATTTGTCTCTCTGCATGTATGGCACATGGTGTCAAGATGTGACAGACAAGAAATCATACTCGCAGAGATTTCGGTAACCCTTTTTGTAATTGCAACAACGCTGCTAAAATGTTTTCCCCGGAATCTCATGTGCCCCTCAGGGGGTTTACCTTCTTTAGGTAAACACAGGTGTCACAATCCCGAGGTACCCCAGTGATCTGTACTTCTTCTTTCTTTTCCTCTCTCCTCTAATCTTTCTGCTTTTCCTCCATCCTCTTTGGCAGGAATCTTGGAATTTATAAGCCTGCAACAAACTTTATTCCATCTTTCCATTAATCATCCCATTATCAATTTAAACGCTGCGAAGCGCTGATGTTAAACTGACTCGTCTTCGTATTGGTCACACGCGTTTCACTCATAGGCATTTATTCTTAAGTGACTTAAATCCTTGGTGTGAGACATGTGATGAACCATACACAGTGTGTCATATTTTAATTGTGTATCTAGATTTTAACAACTATCGCTTCACATTTTTTAATAGTAATAATTTAACCTTACAAGATTTGCTAGGTGAACCACGACATTGCAATCTCTTTGCGTTTTTAAAAGCAATTGGTTTTATAAATTTTATTTAATTTTACAAATTTTAAATCCCAACTAATTTAATTTTAAATCTTATACATTTTAAATGCTATACATATTGATATTTTATTTTGATATTTTAATATATTAGCATTTTAATGGATTTGAGCAGAGAAAGTAGATAAAGACGGCTTTGTGTCTGCCGCAGCTTGTCCTGATGTGGACCTTGCGCCACCAAAACCAACCAACCAACCAACCGGTATGTCATGTGGTTTACCGTTTTCAAAGTCTTCCTTCAAAAAAAAAATCGAAATGACTGCCTGTACCATTTTGCAAGTCTGGTCATGAGATAGAAATAGCAGGCTATATTTCACCATTCATGAGCAATCGTAGAGGCCGATGTCAAATCTTTGGTTGCTAGATTGTCTGCTCGTGGTACCTAAAAAGAAAAAATAATAATAATCTATTTCTGTTCAAATGAAGTCACAGATGATAATTCCTTTTTTGTTTTTATGAATTTCGCTGCTTTTTTCCACTATAGAAAGAATTTTTGGAACGATTTACTTTAAGCGTTGCATTTTCTCACGACTCCGCCAACTGGAATCTTGTTTTGTGGTTATTGTGATTAGAAGTCGAGTGCGTGAAAAACTGCAACCGCTGCACGGAAGAGAGAAATGGGGTAACGAGATAAGGGACTCGCACGAGTCACTCCTTCAGCCAGCACATCGCGCGTGAAAAACCTTAACAAACCCCCTTCGTCTTGGATACCCACACTGGATATTTGCTCTCACACATGTATATAATCATAAGAAGCTACAAAACGCACGGAAGAGGGTGTGGGTAAGCACCCCTCCCCATCACGAACCAGGGGGGAGAAGAAGTGGAATAAAAAAACAGCTGTCCTTTCGCATCCGTCGCGTGCGCCGAGGGTGGAGGGTTGAATAAGAAATTTTCGCTATCCTTGCAAATGGTGCGCACCCCCCTTCACTTCTGCATTTTTGCTCCTCTCCTCTAAAAGACCACCGTTACCAGTTGATGGTACAAAAACGATTTCCAGAACTATTCTTCAACCCTCTTTTGACTTGTCAGGCAGACGATGATTTTTCCGACCTTCGATAGCGATTCGACTAACTCGTCTTGTTCAAATATTATTCAATTAGAGGCGGTTCGGTATTTGTGAAGAGAAAACCCCACCCACCTCTAATAGCGGGAGTTATTTAATTTCTATTATTTTAAAAAAGAAATGAATAATAAATGTAAAATATTTTTAAGAGCCAGAGCACTGTAAGTGGTTGGGAATTTTCATCACTTATGTATTTCCGAAAAAGCGAAATTTAACTTGAATACGAGTTTAAAATCTCTTGATCATCAAGCACTCATGTAGATCATCTTTCATGAAAAATTATCCCATTTATATCATGGTGTGTCGTTTGACTGCTGATAAATAAAACTCTTATAGTGTTTGATGAGTTCCTATCAGGGGTTGAATGAGTCTTCGGTTCACTTCAAACATGGCCGTGCTTCCTTTTCCATCATAAAATGTGTAATTAAAAATTAATAAATGCTGTTTGAACTCTGTAAAATTTTTTATACCGCGATGCATGTGGTCCAGGAAGGGCTGCGGTGGCCTGGCTAGTTAGGGCATCATTCGCATTATTGGAAGGTAGTGAGTTTGAATCCCGGCTTCACCGAAGTTCCGTCGTGTTCGCTAATGGCGTCTGTGACACGTTAAAATTGTTCGTCATCACAATGTCTTCCAAGTGAAATGATACCACTGGGGATGATAAGTCAATTATTGGGGTTCTTCTGTTTGCTCCCTGCTTCAAAATCACGAAGACTCCACCCGGCTTCTTCTATCTAATTGGTAGAGCCTAACTCAATGCTACGTACAGAGAAGTATGCTGGTGCAACCACAAGAACAAAGTGTCTCAGGAACTCTGTACGTTCCAAAAATTGAGGTGTATGGTTCCTCCTTTATAAAGTTATCTTCCTAGTATTACCACTGGAGAAGAGGGTTTTTATTAAATACCAACAGGCTGACATCAAGATTTCAAAATGAAACTGCTTTAATTTTAAGTCAATATCAATTTATAATATAAATTTTAGTTTAATTCCGTGAAACCCTCAGGGCAAAATTTATGCGGGTGCGTGGAATTTTTTATTATCTATATTACTATGAAACAGATAAGGAAACAAAAACAGCATAAGTTGAAATTTTTTTAAATCTTTTTTATTCATTTCAAATATTAAACACACAATCACAGAATCAAACCAAGAATTTTTTCGTGATTAATTCACAGTTTTGGGAGATTTTATGCCTGCCGAATAACATGACTGAAAGAAAAAGAAAAACTATCTTTTAGTATTTTTTTCTAACTTATAATGCGTGATATGAATGAAAATGTAAGAAAAAAAAGGGGTTTCTTATCTATAGGAAGATTACAAATGAGTCCTTTGTGTTTGAATGCTTGCGTAGGTTCAGAAATATAATACCCATTCTTTACTTCAAATGACCAATAAAAAGTACATAAAATATGTTTTTTTTGTGGATATTAATTCGATAAAATTTAGTGTAATCAGCTTATTCACTTTAATTTTATTTTCTTACATATTAATTTTTTCGTCTTGCAAATCGCTTAGCGATCATTTTTGCCCACCAGGATGTATCAAACCAGGACCTGCAGTTCAAAATAGATTCTAAGCCATTGCACTCATTCAAACGGAAAACTGATTAAAGCTCTACGAAATGCTGAACTGGAGGCCAAAGTACCAGTAAAGCCCGGGCGGGGGCATAGTGTGTGGTTGCTCTCAATGCACGGAATACCACTTAAAGATCCTTTGCAAGGTGTCCTCTGTGGATAAAGATAAGAGATACTCTGGACACTCTGGCAGCTGCGATCGGTGCCACTCTCGGTGGTATCTTAGTGATTTTTACCTTTTTTCTTTTGCTCGACGCGAGAACGAAGCACAGATCCGAGGTTCTGTCCTCGAGTTGAGCAAATCGACTCAGCCTTTAAGTCAATCACGGAGTCGATAAAACTGAGTACCAAGTGTGCTGACTACAAATGGATACAATTTAATTATTCTTGTGATTGGCATCTAGAATTATTTGTGAGGGGCGCTGTGTATTTCATGCGAAGAGCGCTTTGCGAAGTGAAATACCGGCCAGAATCGGGTTTCAGCTCAAGAAAGGGATAAAAAAAAAGGGGGAGTCACGCACGCGGGGTTTGGAAAAGGCGAGTACCAGACTTATCGAGTTTCCAGTAAGGAGAACCCAGACAAGGAGCTGTACGGGTGATGTCCACTTTCAGCTGCGAAAGGCCGTGATGAGAGAGTGGATCAGGATATATTGCATTTTCCCCTGAGGTTGTTAAAGTACTTCTAATTTTTAGAAAACTAAAGAAGAGGTGGAAGAACTCGAATGAATGGCATTGTTAAAAAGGGGTATCCAGATAAACACATCATCATACGGCTCTTGGTTGCCCGGAATAACACCTGTGCCTAATTTTTCTCTTTTCCACGTGCATTGCACACGCGTCTCCAGATATACTCGTAAGTAATGTGGAAGTTTCATTTATGTAAATTATTTAAACATTGCAAACAACTTTTAATTCCATTTTAAGAATGCAAATTTAGTTTTAATAAAAGGTGTATCTAAAATGTTATTGAAAATAATGAGGCCGATCCTACATTAAACTTGGCCATGTTAATTATTTTATTGGAAGCTAATCTTTGTAATAAACTTTATTAATTATTATGAACCTGGGATGTTATTGAGTGTTTGTTGCTAATAACATTTAACTAACGAACCTTAGCGTAAGTTGAAATTGTAAAAATAATAAGACATTTAGTACACAAGCAAACTTTGGGACAAAACACTAGGGTTTTCTCGTTAGTCTGACTACCAAACCAAGACATGATTCGCAGCCCAGGGCTCACGGTTAAGAAGAAACAATTGTAGACCTTGGTCCTCTATGGGCTGCCGAGCTACTGAGTTCACTTTATATAAATATTTTATTTAGAAAATAATCATATTAATGTATGCTTCCTCTCTCTTGCAAAAGTATGGATGATTTAATCAGTAATTAATATGTTAATTTTAGAAGTTAATTATTTTATGTTTAAATATACATTCATTTTTTTAAATAAGTCCTTACAAAATTAATAAGACATGTATTTTCAAAATCTAATACTTATTAAATGCTTTTGTGTGCTGTCTGTGTTCTCTTATACTCAATGAAATCATTATTTCTTAAAATAAGAGAATTTTTTTTCTGCAGATTACTTGTTCCATTCAAAATACATTGAAGTTTCAATGCATTAAAATTTGATTTATTTTTACTTTAATTTTTAACAGGTTTAAGAGGAATAAATTTCTTAAATTATTAAAGCTAAAATTTTACTTGCGTCGCCTTAAATTTTGTTGATATATGGACAATTACAATCATAATTCACCAGAAGGCAAGGTGACAGAAATTTAGAAAACCATGATTAACTAAAATAAGCATTTTTTGTGTCGTATATTTTTCAAGTGGGTCTTAAAACCACTAAATCTTACAATTTGTTTTTCTTTAGTGATATCTGGAGAACAATCTTTAACGATATGGCAACAATTCATTAAAATAATGCTTGCTTGTCTCCTTGTTCACATATTATGTTCCTGGTGGCATTCATTATATACAAATATTTTATCATTGCTATATTCAAAGCTGGTTTTGAAATGAACAGGCCGTTACAAATACGAGAGTTTTACTGATCTGCTGTGTTATTTTATAAGTACACAAATTCCGCTTTGTTTCAAGATTAAAGATTGGTCTATTCTCACCAACAAATATAATTAATTTTACTCTAGATCTTTCATATTTTTCGTATAAATTTCTTTTACTGTGTGAAAACATCATGAATATCACGCACTTCGTACACATTCCAGTTCTGCAGATCCTTTAAAAAATAATTTTTAATCTTCTCACTCAGATATTCCTTCAATACGCCACCGAGAATTTCCTCATAAAAACAAATTAGGTTATAATTTTATGTAATATCATCGTTGGTACTTTTTCATGATAATAATTTAAAGCTTACATACAATTTTCAAAAAAAAAAAAAAAAAAAAAAAAAACTAAGCGATATTATATTTATTCTTGTTACAATTAGATTTCAAGAAATTCTTTGCTGCGAGATACTTTTTTTTATTTAACGATATTTATTTGAAATATTGTATTTACTTCATTGGCATCAATTCGTATTCTTATGTCAGGAGGTAAAAACTCGGAAATTTCCCCAGCATGCACATATTTGCACAAAACAGAAACGTAACGTGTACCACCCTTTGTTCATACTGTGATCTAACATTCCTCTCTAACGATTAGATATCTACCACTAAGCTGCCTAGATTCCAATATTACTAATTACAATGAGTAAAGTAATAACTTTAAGATAAAATAATATCATGATTTTCTTCTTGATAATTAAGATGTGATAATCCAGAAACAAAAGTTAGTCTTTATTCATGGCCCTTTTGGATGTAGTATCACCACTGCTGGAAGTATAGGTTAAAAACCTGGAGAGTTTCAATTAAGCAGATTAGAAGGATAGCAGACATTTCTAGAACTGATGGGACTCAGATGTCTTACTCATTTCTTGCTTTATTTTCGACTAACTGCTTGCCTGAGACCGATATTTATAAATGCTAGAAGAACATTCCATAAAGTTTTCTTTACATTCTTACAGCAATCTTATAGTAATACGGCTTCTATCAGTCCTACAGAGCTCCAGTTATTCAGTAGCTTCCCGTAAAGATTACCAAAGTGAAGCATCATTGACCGCGGGCAGTGAACGGGAGGGTGACTATTTACTCTCCCTCACTCCGTGGGTCTCCGTGGGCTGGGAACGTGTCTACGTTAATATGCAGTGTCCACAGTTCTTCCACTGGAATTGCGTGGATGTGAAGAATGAAGGGCCAGCTTAGGTGTGACCTTGTCACCTGACCGTGGTTCAAAAGGACGAGGCACTTGGTGATGTGAGAGTATTCCAAATCAGTGAACCTAAAGGTACAATCCGGGGGTCGGCTGCACCCCGGACTGTATGTATTGGTTCCTTCGACTAGAAACTTTCAGAATATTAATTTAATTATTGACGCCAAATGTCACCAAACGTCGTCTAAAATATCGCCTAAGGTCACCACGTTGTCGTAAGATTTGATTTAAAACTAAGTTTATATAATACGTCATTTTGAAAGAATTTTAATTTTTGTTTTATGAAAACTACAAAACTTGATAGCATTTTTATATTATTTCTTGTACAGATTTTTATATCCTTTGATCGATATAAATATGTAGTGAAGTCTATTTTGTACAAAAGTTTTAAAATATTGAAATTCTCTTTGGGGTCTCCGGATATCTCTACTCGAGATATCCGTAGAGATAGCTATAGAATATAATTAGGTTTATGGATATCTATTAGATTAGGTCGTCATGAAATTTTTCAGTTTTTTAGTGTTACCCATGTAAAAATTGCAATTATAGTAAATATAAATGCAAGATGTTCGGTGCCATTATCTCACTTGAAATAAGTCCAATAAGCAACAGAAGCATTGCAGTAACAGTGAGTATTTTTGTAAAAGATGTGCTAAATGAATCGAAATCGTGAAGGATTGTGCTAAAATATTATTGAACTATAAAAACTTTTTTATAAATATATGTATCTCATATTTTCAATTTTTACATGTAGTGCTTAATTCTATTGTTTTCTAAGTGGTCCTTTAAATACATGTATTCATTCATTTATAAAACTGAATCGTGTAAGAAATGTTCAGAAACCTGGTGGTAATGAAAAGGACTGGAAGAACTCTGTTTGAGGTAAGTCACTTATTACAGTTATGTTAATTTAATGAAAGATAAACAATCAGTATCTTGCAGCTAAATATTTTGTTAAATAAAATTTATCTTTTTTCCCAGTCAAAAAAGATTTTTTAAGAGTTTTGTCTGCTACTAATTGGTCATTAAAAATAAAGAAAGAAGAAATTTTGGATGTAAATACTTTTAATTTACAACTTTTTTTTAAAGAAAAAAAAAATTTATTGCACGAAGCTGTTTTGCTGTTTAAATAATTGGAAAGTTAAATGATTTCCTATTTTTTATTCAAGCATCATAATTACAGAGGAAGGCTATTTCACTATAACAAGTGAAATCATAATCAAATTCACAAAAGAAAAAACAAACGACGAATTCATGACAATTTCTCAAACAACAGTCATATCAAGTATAACACTTCATCATAATAGTTAACAAAATTTTACTTTATTCTTTAATTTCTTTGATTTTTAATTAGATGGAAGCGTGTATTAACACATTCGCTGCCACTGACGGCCTGGAGTTTCAGCGCAGTCTGGTATTCCAGAGACGCTCTAGGACGATGATCGGCTATGCTTAGTTTTAATATAAATTTCGCGTATAAAAATGCAACTACACAAATTGAGCGAAGAGGTTTTTGAAGCACGTTAGTGAAGAATTATTTTTATATTTGAAGCGTGATTCTTAAATTTCATATGCTTTTTTAAAAAAATTGAAGTCAGTGCATTTGTCTTCTGAAGATGGATATATAAATTTTACTGGCAGTGAATGTGTTAATATGTAATTATTAATAATCTTACTTAATAATTATTTTAAAAATAGCATTTGTGCTTTCCTCTAAATAATATAGCTTTCAAATATTTTCAAAATGGTCAACACATAGTGATATACGATTATGAATTCAAAGCAGTTACAGTTACATGTTGAAATATTACATTTAACTTGTAATGTGACAAAGAGTATATATATATATATATATATATATATATATATATATATATATATATATATATATATATATATATATAATCATTGCTGAATTCACGGTTTGCTATTGACATGCACATTGAAATCAGACATCAATTCATTTAAAGTATTACATGTTGTATAGTATAGTATTACATGCATTATATATTACTTGTATTATATGTTGAATTGTAATTTAAAAACTAATTTGCTCTTTTATGTTTTAATCGCCTTTTCAGTTTTTAATGTTTATCGTTTTAATATATATTCAGCACAGCAACTCCTCCCCTCTCTTTAAGAAACACCACTCCAGTAACATTAACTGTAACTGAGTGTATTTTTACCGTCTAGAATCCATATGCATAGCGTGCGTTGTATCCAAAATCCCCATATTCATCGTAGCTTCCATAACTCCTGGGGTTATCGATAAGGAATCCGTGTCCATTACCACCAGTATATTCGTGATATTCCCTGAAGGGTTGAGCTTTGAAGAAAAATCGTCTGCTGACTCCGTATCCGTGGTGGTGAGGACTGTAGTGGTGAATCACGTCCACCGCATGGGCAAAGGACACAAGGGCCAACACAGTAATCTGGAAAAAGGCTTAAATTATTAAAGTCAGCCTTACTTAATGAATTTTACAAAGTAAAAAACAGAAAATTTGCAAAACAAAATTTAAGTTAAAAAAATAAAATTAATGACATAAAAATCTGTATGTATTCTAGGTAGGTAATTGCGATATATTTTGAAACTTTATGCTAAGTAATTAAGCTTACACTATTAAGATATTTATTATTGTAACCTCACAATGATGATTATAGCTCACAATGATGAAATAAGAAAACATTTTTTAAGAATTAATTTGGCCAACGGAAATTTTTGAAGGTGATTGAGTTTTTAGCATTTTGAAGCAATGATCAAATAAAAAGATTTGACCTCCACTCTCAGGTTACCATTTCACTTGGAATATATTACGATCCCGATTAATTTATTGAGCCACAGATATCCTTAATGAACACGATGAATTGTCATATAAGTCGGGAATTGAATTCACTACCTTCCGATACGAAGAACGATGCCTTTCCCAAACTTCCCCCCCCCACCAATCATGCTTTAGTTGCATAATTTAGATGACATTTAATCTAATGAATTTTCGAAACAATAATTTAAATGGAGACGCCTGAGGGGAAAGGAAAGCAGCTCTCTAGTATCAGCAAGGTAATGGGTTCGATACCTGGACTATCGAGTTAAAAAAACTTATGCACATCAAGTTTTTATCGTGTTTAATGATCCTCTACTAATACGACGTGTTGTAGAGAAAAAGAGACTAAAGTCAGGTGTGTGCCTCGTTTTACAAAAATATTTATTAAGGGCCAATTTTCCAGTCTATTTCTTCTGACTAAATAAAAAGAATACAGCCAAGAACATCTCAAATTTAAACTAAGGCTAGTGACGTTAAGAAACGTGAGAGGACGCTCCGTGGCTGAGGGGTCAAAGTATCACTCCGCTAATCGCTTGAGAGCGTAGGAGTGTGGGTTCGATTCCCACCATGGCCCTGGGTGTTTTCTTCGTTATTCTTCTGTGGTTACACATCTGTCATGGTGCTATTTGTCCTATTATTGACGAAGACTTACAAGCGGATCTCAAGAATCAAGCATACAAGTAAAAAATAAGAAACGTGAGCTGGTACTCTATCTTCATGACACACTAGAGGAGAAACATGGCACCCAACAAAACTTTAAAAGTGAGAAGTCCTTCCCAACAGGTCTTAGACTGCGTCAGGTATCAAACTCGATACTTCCCGTAGTCACAAGAATACGGAACCAGACAACTGTGATCCAGGAAACTATTTTATCTTCATTCATTTTCAATTGGTACGTAATAACCTAGTTTAGAAAAGTGTCGTTTTTATGACCGGGATATCGCAGTTTTGATCTTTCCCAGGATTAAAATATTAAGAATTTGTTGCATATTAAATATTTGGTCGGTCTAATGTTCCCTCACTGAAGACCGGTGGCTTAGTGGTAATGTTTTGGGCTTCCAAGGCATAAGTTCGAGGTTCGATTCTCAGACTTGGTAAAGTCTACTTTGTTTTTCATCCCTTTGTCGATCGATAAACTAAGTACCGAGCATACTTGGGAACTACCTCACCGGGACATATGCCCTCGCACCCTAGGGTCCTCGGTCAGGAAAATAGATATGGATCCTGTTGGTCTTGACCCGCACGAGCTATTTTGCCACTGGTTTAGTTTAGTTTTAATATTCTTTCACTAGTGTAGAAGTTTGTATAGAAGGGTGCCAGGTCAGGTAGGGACCTCGCTCCTTCCCTGTGCCTTAAAATGATTGTGATAGTACGCGAGAACAACTTAGATGATTAAGCTTATAATACAGTAATACATCAAATAAATGAATGACAATGCTTAGAAGTATTACTCTCTTAAGATATTTTTATTCATTATACTACCTACAACAGACACAAAGTTTTTATAAACCATTAATTTACAAACACTCTCGATTTTACGAACTAGGTGGGAGATAGACATTTTTATGGGATTGATCATAAACATTGTCCCATAGACGCAATGACAATTTTAATTCCCATTTATGAACTAAAATTTTGAAAATTCTCTTCTTTGTGAACTCAATTTCATGCAGGCTGAATTCAAATTCATTTTATAATTGAGAAATGTGAAACTCTTTCGACGCTGTTATTGGAGAATTGTAAAACTTTCGAATTTTAAATAACTAACGGCACTGCTGATATTGAAAACTTGAATATTTCTGAGCAATTTGTGTTGAATTTTTTCCATCCACTCTGGTTCTCCACCTTACAGAGAATAATCAATAACATCAAGTGCAAATATCATAAGGTACTCTTGAAAGGGTTGATTATTACCTGGGGAAATGACTTATTTAATTAAAATTCTATCCACAATCTATGCTTAGAATGAAGTTGTACGAAAAAACGATATCTAAGCATTTTAATATTCAGACTTCACTAAAAAAATAAAAAAAAAATTAAAATAAAGCATGACGACTTAAATGAAGGCGAGTTACATATCTATGAACATCAACAAAAAACCAACTGTTATTCAAAATTTCATTTCTGAATGTGGACTGAGATAGAATTTGTTGTATTGCATGATTAGAAGATTGACAACATAGCGAAGGAGAATGTAAGCAGGCTCTCAACAATTTGTCACGATTGTCGAACTTGAATGGTTTACACGATATTATTTTCAGATAGACTAGAATAAGAAGTCCGGTGGCTATATAGTGGTAGCATTTCACGCTCCCAAGGCACAGGTTGGAGGTTCGATCCTCGCGTTGGGCAAGGTTGACTCATGCTTTCTCCCCTTCATTGGGTTGATAAACTGATGTTTGCTTGGGAACTAAACATGGGGGTTTCGCGTTAAGCAGACCACCTAATCAGGACCATGCTTTGCGCCCCAGGGTCTCTCGGTCATGAAAACAGAGATGGGCACTATAGGCCTCGTGGCCCACGTGGCCTGTCGTACCACAGGGTTTAGTTTAGACAAGAGCAAAATGTTTTCTTTCAACGAAAGAAAAAAAATGGAGAAGTGTTTTTAGAAATGTAGTTTTGAAGCAGGAAAAATAAATTATGCCTGATTTTTCTTTAGTAACATAAAAGTAAGAAGTGTTTTTAAGTATGAATTTTATTTTGCATCCGTTTCTTATATAGAGCATACTAAATATTTTTTCTAATAGTATTTTATTTATAAATATCAATTTAGTAAGAAGGATTTTAATTTTAAGACTTAATACTTATATTTTTATTTCACGAGCCTTCGATTTCGAGAATTATTTTACAATACATACGAGTTCATAAAAAAAAGTGTTTTCAGTGATGGGCATAGAGTATCTACATCAAATTCATAGAAATATAAAATATCTTAAAAATATTTTAAATCAGAACTTACCAGGAAAGCCTTCATATCTTTTCTTCTGAAATATCTATCTTTGATCCCTGTTGTGGCTGCGTTATATATTCTATCAGGTAGCAACCCGATTCCCAAGAACTTTCTTGT
Organism: Latrodectus hesperus; assembly: GCA_037975125.1. Classification (NCBI taxonomy): domain Eukaryota; kingdom Metazoa; phylum Arthropoda; class Arachnida; order Araneae; family Theridiidae; genus Latrodectus; species Latrodectus hesperus. The sequence continues at coordinate 83,157,749 of CM075858.1, forward strand.
TCAACAAGGAATTACTTTGTTATCAAATTCATTAGCATTGTTATAACTTGCACCGCTACGTTTCAATGAACTTTCAGTGGGAAATATTATCGCTGGGATTGCATAACATTAATAAATTACATGCTTCCTTTGATAAATCAACTCAAAAGGAATTTTCATTTCTTTTTAATGAATGAGACAATTAATCCTATTTTCCACCACTTTAATAAAGCAAATATGAAAATTTCCTGTTTATCAAGTATAAGATTTTTTTAAATTTTCGTTTCCATAAGTTTCAATATAATTTAATAAACGTTTTCGTTTAATTTCCTCTTATTCACTCAAATTTTAAAATATCTTTTTTAAGAAAAGAAAAATTGTCTTAGTTAAACTCGCTAAGTATTTATGAAATTTTTCTAATTTTTAGTAATTCCCCAGAATTTTAAGATATTATTTCATATAAATAAAGGAATGAAAAATTATTTTAAAATTCAACTCGATAGATGTTCTTGAAATTTGAATCCTTGTTTATTTTCTGGAACGTCAGAAAATTATTTTATTGCGAACGAGAAAAAATAAAATGATTCTAATTGAATTCACAAAGCATTCGAATCCAGCCCTTCTGGAAGAAAGGCCGATGCCCCAACCGCTCCTACCACGGCCTAAAAAGCTTAAGTTTAAGGCTTCAGACAAAATATTTAACATTGCAATGAAGGAATCCGATATTTCGTTATATGCAGTGACTTTTCAGTGTAAAAAATTTATATAATTAGTCTCTCTGGAAACAAAAGTTAGAGTAAGGCAATAAAAATAAACATTTTAAAAGCTCGTTTCCCCCCCCCTACCAGAACCAAGTTTTGATAATCTTAAGATTTCATCGGTTGCTTACTCTTATACACATCAGCTGTATGTGTTTTGTTAATAAAAATATGGAAAATAAAAGTATTTATGACAATCGGATTCCTCCAGTCCAGCTTCTGAAAATTCTCATTTTTTAGTGGTCAAATAACAGCGTCAGTGTTTCAATTTTAAATAATATTATTAAATGCTGTAAAAAGTTGACATATTTTAAATGAAAATATCTCTTCACAAAAATAATGAATTTTAATGGAAAAAAATATTTTTGATTGTGAAAGAAAAAAGTGAAGACGTTAGGCCCTTTCAGAACAATCTAATGCATCATAACCTAAATTCTGGTGATGCGTTCTATAGTAATAGGACGAAACGCTATGTAACAGCCAAATATGTTTATTTATTTATTTTATTACATTACATATATTCAGACTTGTATGCTTGATTCTTGAGATCCGATTGTAAGTCTTCGTCGATAATAGGACAAATAGCACAATGACAGATGTACAATCACAGAAGAATAACGAAGAAAACACCCAGGGACACGGTGGGAATCGAACCCACACTCCTACGCACTCAAGCGATTAGCAGTGATGCCTTTGACCACTCAGCCACGGAGCGCCCCCAAATATGTTGATTTTACTTCATTGCATTTATGGGTAAGGAATATTTTTGTTTTCATTTCATATAAACTATTCTTTTCTATAAAAAATTCTTTTACTAACATACGAAGATTTTTATTTTTAGGTAAATAAATACCACAGCTATCCTTTTGGTCATTCTGAAATAATAACCAAAATATTTAGTGAATTACTAAATTGGTTCGGTTTTATATTAAGTTGTATTTTGCCTCCACACACGTGGTTTTTATATTCCAGTACAGGATGAAGAAAAAGCAATTGGGTTGCGGAAGAAGTAAAAATGGCAGTTCAAAAAGGACATCGAAATATTAAAATATGTATTTTTGTTCGACTACTCTCAATGTGCAATTTTATTTTCCAAATAATTTTCTTTTGCAGGTATTTTAAACATTCAATTTTCATTTAATAAATTTTTGTTGTGTGCTTTGAAGAAAAAACACCATTGTTTAGGTAAAAAATGGAGCTGTTTCTTGAAGAAATTAAGCAAAAAGGTGCCCACATAGCGGTGCATGTCAGCCTCGCACTGAACCTTAAAGTTAATAGATATGGAATACTCATCCATCACCAAGTGCCTCGTCATTTTGAACTACGGTCAGATGACGAGGTTACACCTGAGTTGTCACCTTCCTCTTCACAGCAATGCCACATCAACGGAAGGACTTTGGATATGACTGATTAACGTGGACACGTGCCCAATTTATGGAGCTCCAGCCATAAAGTGAGCTAGAAAGTATAGGGTGTTCAACAGAATGCGCAACAAATGAACAACGCATTCTGTATATTGAAGAATACAAAAAGCGAGAGGACGTTAAACTTATCCTTTTCTAGAAAGTCAGGAAGACGTCGAGTTGAGAAACTGGCTTTGAATAGTTTTGGGGAATGGTGAGAAACATTTAGTAAATATCTGTTTTTATTTTATCTCGGTTATAAATTTTTTGCAATATTTAATTGCCACCTTTTTTCTATTTTATATTTTTTACAGTTGGGCAATAAATGTTAAAACTTGCGTTCATTCATTTTCTGAATTTAATAAAGTATTATCGAACCCTTAAAAAATGTGAGTTTTCTATTGTAAATAATAATATTTTTCTCAGGATAAATCAAAATTTACCTAGCTTCTTGGTTTATTTACCATTGATTTCAGATGAAAGACATTTACCTCCCTATATCAGAAGTAGCTGTCATTCAATAGGTCCAATACCGAAGACTTTATACCTCAAGATTCTTCAACGAGCATTTTTATCTGGAAAGCTTACAAGAGTTTGGGATTGACTAAGATTTTATTTTCAAATGAATAAACTTGAGTGAGCTGTATTGTATAAAGTTAGAAGCGATGAAAAGATTGGTTTGCAGAATTCACAACACTGCAGTGATTTCTTTAAGTAACCAGGGAAGGAGAGTGAAGAAAGATCATCAACAAAGAAGCCGAGGCCTATTGATTAATTTATAACAAAAGCATAATGCAATCAGACTATATATATTGAAGACAGTAGTATTTCGCGTAAATAAAAATGGGCGAAAATTGAAGTTTTAGTGAATGTGCATTATTAGGTTTTACTACACTTCTGTTCCTCGTAAAAAGTAAATAAACTTTTAATAATGTGATTCTTGTAAAGAAAATGGAAAAAACTAAATATGCATTTGAAATTTGTATTTATTATTTATCAGAATATGTTATTTGTATATTAACAGAATTTATAAGTGTCCCAATGTTTATAGAAAAAGAGATACCATGCTCATTTAAATAAGGATCAGTAAAATATAATGCATCTTTAAAGTAATTATATAATATATTTTTGATAAAATATTTGTTTTTAAGTTAGCTACTTATTTTACTCATATATTCATTTAATGAAAACACAAAATTCAAAAGTAGTAATTTTTTACAAAATTTTATGAATGATTACAAATTTTAAAATATTTCAAAAAAGTACAAAATTCTTAAACAGAAAAATGTAGTAGGAGTAAAACAAATGAAAAATTACAGTTTATTCGTATTCTTAAAATGTTACAAATTCGGATTTTCATAATTTGAGCCATTTTTTTTTCCAAAGATGTTTTAGTTAACTTTGGTCTTGCATACATAGTTCTCAAATCGGACTCAAACAAGTAAATATTTTTTTTTACCTCAAGAAGATAAAAAATTTCACTTTTCTTTAAGTTGGCCAAAAGCAATTGGTGTTTTCAAACTCTGTTTCTCAACAAGAAATTGATGAGGTGAATAATAATTCAACTCTGAAACAACATTGTCCATTCTAACTTTATTCTGATTTCATAAAATTTCCTAATGCGTTAAGAAATCTATAATTTTTGAAGCGGTATCTGCATGTTTCTTAAGAACAGATTTCAGGATTTCATTTTTTTATGTCTGCATTTCTTCAGGAGTTTGATCACCTTTTTTTTCCTGAAGTTTAATTGCATTTACATTTGGAAAGTACGCATAATTTTGTAAAATTTTATTGTATAACCTTGCTGTGTTCACCCTCATTAATTTTTTTCCAAAATGCTTTTAATTTTTTGAACTCCCTGTATTCTCAACAAGTACTGTATTTGGAAAATTCTGAACATGAGGAATTCGGTCGGATGGGAGAACACCTACAAAATATCTCGTCGATACAAGATCACGAGATAAATGCTATACATTTGTGATGTATTCATTTCATTTCCAAAATCATGCCGAATAATTCTAACTTTATTAATTTCGATCTTAAGTTGCTGCGACGAATAAGATTTAAATGTGAGCCGATTAAAATCATTTGCAAAATTAGGTTTAAACAGGTTGACCATCTAAATAGATTCCTAATATTAAAATGTTTAAATTCAAAGAATGACTTTAAAATTGCTGTCAAATGCACTTATCCATTTTATTCTCAAGATATAGTTTATAGGATAAAGGAAGTTATTTCTAATTGTAACTTTAAATATACATATAACCATATGGTTTTACATTTTATTGCTTATAAATGTTGCTCTTAATTTTTCAAATTACTTTTACTCAGTGTTTTTTCGAGTTATTATTGAATTATGCCTTGTTCCCTATTAAATATTATTTTATTCTCTCTATTATTTTATTCTTTGCTGCAAGATACAGCTTATTGAAAATAAGTTTAATTACAATTCCCTCACAAGAGAAAAACTTAAAACTCAAGCAGAAATTCTTGCTTAAATTGGTTAGTTAAAAAAGAAATAATAAAATTATTTCTATTCTGAATAACTGGTAGTATTTGTTATTGTTTTTATCGTAATTGATATTGGAGGTCAATGTATAGTCTATATCTAATATAAAAATAGATATCGTCAATAGTCTGATTGCTGGCTGTTGCTATAGTAACAAGAGTATTTCAGAATGTTTCTCGAACTGGCGATATTTATGGCATAGTTCTAAAACTCTAAATGCCACCAACATCTCTCATTATTTATTCACAAATTTGAAATGAACATTGTAGTGCATATTTATCGCTTACAGTCATACATCATTGTTTGAAGATTTAACTGATGTTTCAATGTTAAGATTTCCCTTAATTTAACAATCTGTATCAGTGTGTGAAACAAGAAATTGAAAGAAGCATTTTAGAACATTTTTCAGTTTAGTAAAATTAATTTTAACCACTATTTCATCATAATAAAAGAATCTTTTCAACACGCTTCCCGCAATTCTGAGGAATTCCGATTTTCATGTGAAATTGTAATAATCTGCACATCTTCATCAAAAGATTTGAATTTCTTTTTCTACTCTTCTTCAGCAGTGCAAGCTATAAATTCGCCAAATGACATTGCAAACATCAAGCACATTATCAATAATTGTCACCTTTTGTTACCACAGTTTCACACATTTTATAGTGTGTGCAAATTTTAAACGATGTCAAAATGCTGCTCTTTCTAAATGTGTTAAAAATAAAAATTACTATCTTTATTTGTATTTTGATGTTAATAACAGAATTTCGGTTTGGAGAGACTTGCACGGGTGGCATGAAAGAGCTTTCAAATTTTTTACGCAATTACTCAAAATGCAATTAACTCAAAAAATTAGTTTGACACATAATATGTAAATTCAAATCGTTAATAAACCACAGAAACATCATGTTAAATAAATTTATTTTTGTATAACAAAAAATTACACAGTTGCACCTTTTTTAAACAATAAAATAATCGTGAAATTTGTATCATTAATAATTTGATAAAATTCATAGAAAATAGTTCCATAATAATATAATTCAGATTATTCTTTAAGCAATGAATAAAATTTACTTAAGTTTATACCTTTTTAAAGCTTTAGACGCATATAATATATAATATATATATATATATATATATATATATATATATATATATATATATATATATATATATATATATATATATATATATATATATATATACACAATGGAAGTATAGTAAATATTAAATATTAATTTGAAAGCAATTTATACAGCTTTATAATTTTGAAATATTAATTTTGGAGAAAAAAATTCGAAAAATTGTTTTCTACTATCGTAGACATGAAGGACATCAACACACAGGTTACAGAATTTAATACATTAAACAGAAATAATTTGGATTTCCAATTTCAAGAGAAAAATTCGAAAGGGAGTGCTGCTGCCTGGTCCTGAAATATAATAAAAAACTGTTTTACTTATGTAAACTAATTAATTAAATTATAGGAAAATTTAAGAAAAAAATATTTTTATAATAATATTTATTACAGTTTTTTCTTAATATCATACAACTTATTTTTAATCAATGAAATTTTAAAAAAATGATACAGTGTAATATTTTGAAGAAAAATAAAAAAAGTCAGTAAGATTTTTGAAAAAGTAAATCAATGAATTATATGAAAAATGGGTAATATGTTTGAAAAGATAAAGATAAAAATAGTAAAAATAAGTCAGTGATATATTTATAAAAATAAGTAAATGAGTTATTTGAAAAGTAAGTCAATAAGATATAAAAATGAAGAAATTAAGTCACAGAATGGGATAATTGGAAAAATAAGTCAGTGAGTTACTTGAAATAAATAATTCAAATATAAATAACGTAAAAAATATATGAAAAATCAGTGAGATACTTAAGATAAAGATATATGTCAGTGAAATAATTAAAACTAAAAGTGAGCGAAATATTTTAAGAAAATAAGTCAGTGAGATATTTAGGAGTAACATAAAGTGAGTGAGATATTTGGAAAACTACTAAGTCATTGAACTGTTTGGAAAAATAAATCAGTAAGATATAAATGAAAATAAGATAGTGAGATAACTGGAAAAATAATTCAGTGAATTAATTAAAACATAAAGTGAGGAAAATATTTGAAGAAAATAAGTCAGTGGCGTTTGAAAAAGTAAGTCAGTGAGATATTTGAATAAATAAATAAAAAAAATGGAAAAAATTTGAAAAAATTAAAAAATTTTGATTTGATTGTCTATTATTGCATACTGCTGACAGTATTGCTGCAGATGAAAAGCAATAAATTTATATTTCACTGAAAACTACAATCAATACTGCATAAATTGTTTTGACAATTTTCAATCACGTGACATGGCTAATGGATCTTTCCTTGAAGTGAGACCGTTGAAGGAGAATTGCATTCTTAAAATGTTTCTCCAAATAATCTATTATTTTCTTAATTCTAAATCAAAAATCGCATTTATGTCGTACTAGAAAGGAAAAAAAAAAACAATAAAACCTTCGATAAAAAAGTATATAAAAACGATCGGCCTGACATGAATTATTATGTATGATTACATGACATGAATAGTATGACATGACACCTGACATGAAGAATTGCGTATTATGTTCTCCAAAATATGAATAGCACACATGCAATCCTTTTAGTTTGTATCTTTTTATAATGGTAATAAGGTAAAATCCTTTTGGCGCATTTTTTAAAAAATTTTTGTAGTTTGCCAAGTTGACTTAATTGTTGCGTCATATATAGCTGTTTTTTTCAAATAAGCATATTAAATTCAATCATTAATAGAAAGTATAAGTAAAATTGTAAAATATAATAATACTTAAAAAAGATATTATTTACTTATATTATTCGCATAAAAATATTTGAAGAGAGTATTTAATTAGTAATAACGTAGTTAAAAATGGAAAAACGTCTTTAGAATAAAGTTTTCTAAATCACACGTGATGCCATATAAACTAAGGTTGCCAAAAATAAATATAACCATAAGAAATCAGAGTTGCCAGAAAAATGGGGAAATCCATCAAAATATGCACCCTATTCAAAAATGCGCCAATAAATCATACGGCATCTATGTTATATGAGCGAACTATATGACAACTTTATATTTAAATAAGAAACTAAAAGTATAAAATTAGTTTCTTAGAACTATATTCTCAAAGTTTTAGATATGATTATGTTCCTTTTATACATATACATTTATAGCTTGTCTATGTTTTTATTTTTTGTTCTAAAATAATGTTTCAATCATTGAATTAAAAAAAGGAAATTTAGAATGGGCATACTAACTTAAAATCCGTATCCATATCTTCCATAACCTCCATACCCTAAGCCTCCATATCCAAGACCATAACCTCCGTATCCAAGGCCATCGTATCCAAGTCCATAGCCGCCATATCCAAGCCCGTAGCCACCATATCCAAGTCCATAGCTGCCATATCCAAGCCCGTAGCCTCCATATCCTAGCCCATAACCATCATATCCATGACCTTGGGATTTCACAAAATATCTGCTGCTGACTCCATGCCCATGACCATGGTGGCTGTGATGGTGGATGACATCACTAGCAGAAGCAATGGCTACCAAAGCCAAGACAACGAGCTGCAAATGACATGAATTAATATTCCATTTTTCAATTAAATGTAATTAAGAATAATTTATTTTAAAATTTTTATTTAAAAATTTCTCATTGTATAAAATCGCATTGCTTGAAAATGTAAACATATTATTTATTTTCATTAATTAGTGTAATATTCCATCAGTGATTAATATTTTGGAACTGAAAATTCCATCAAAAATGTTTATTTTCATCGTAATGAATTATTTTTGATTCGAAGCCGATTTTATCTTCAAAATAATGCTATTTAAAGAGGGATTTTTATGTAAATAACTAGAGAGATAATTTTAAAAAGATTAGCTAGATTTAAAGTCAAGGTATATGTAATTTCAAATCAAGTATTAGATAATATGAAGAAATATTAGATAAAAAGCAGTAAGTATGTAATGCTGCAATTGATAAAAGCTGAATTTGAATAAAAATTGATCGCAGACTTATTTTAAAAAATGAGCGCTGTAAATTCTACAAATTGCTTTAAGTAGAAATGGAGTCGAATAAGTTGCATCAAAAACATTTAAAGCACAAAAGTCATCTTGCATAAAAAAATATAAATAAATAAAATATTTTCTTAGTTCATTAAATATATTTTATTTCCATTATGTGAATAGCTTCATGTTTGGTTCTTGCTCTTCATAAAATAATTTACACCTTTTTCAGCTTATAGAAGGTAAATAGGATTTCTAATTATTTACCATCGAAAAATAGAGAAAATGAAATGAAAAATATAAAAAATATTTAAATTTAAATTAATTGGATAAAGAAAATACATATAGAAAATAAATTATTGATGAGAAATGGTGAAAATATAATTATTATCCATTATGCAATTTAGAAGTTGATATGCATATTATCCATACTCGGTTTTATGAAGGAAACTTTAACAATGAGATATCCTGAAAGGGAAATTTCAAAAGCGATTTATCTTCCTTTTACAAAAATTATTGCATTTGCACATGATATGAAGTTTGCGAAACAATTCTTTCCACAGCTTGGAGGATAAACATTTAGAAAATGGTTTTAAAGTGTAATCCACATCGGCTTCGCCGTCAAAGACGCTGTACAAAATATTTATAAGAATATTTATTATTTAATCAAAATATAAATTAAACAAAATATTTATATTGTGAATTTTAATTTTAACATCTTTGATTACCGTTTTTACTGATTTCATGCTTCAATGGCTTAAATTTGATGTAAAGCCTATTAATATCCTCCTGGAACGACTTCTCATAGATAGTGTGGCATACTCACGTGTTACGGGGGAGGAAACTCCAAGCCACCTACTCCGATTGAGTTACATGCCGAAGTATACTATCAATCTATCGTTATTCAGCATTGGCTGGGATCGAACCTGGAAGCCGATTTCTATGCACTTCCTTCTGATTTTTTATACCCAAAACAGAATTTTTTTCAGTTTTTTAGGTGCACACGAGCAGACATCACATGACTAGAAACGCCTCTCTGCTAAAAGTTATCCTTTCAAGCACGTAAATGCCGCAATGATTCTTCCAGATATTATAATTTTAATAGCATGTTTCCTTAATATTTTAAGTATAAAATGTTTGAAAAAATCATGAAATAAAGTATAATTTAGATGACAAAGTGAACTATAAACGCGTGAACTGGCACACTACTGTGTGCCCAGCCCACAATAGTTAGGTGAACTTTAAAATCTGATCTGTAATTAATGTTAAGAATTTTTTTTATTTAATAAAAATATATTTTTACAAGAAATGCATAAAATTATTTTTTCAAAAGTACTTGCATATAGATATATATTATAAATATTTTGTAAAAAACATTTATAATATGTAGAAAATCGTGCGAAAACATTACAATAATTGACAGATTCTTAGAGGAAAAAATCTACAAAACATATCTTCTATTCTAAAGAAAATTATATGATTTTTCTTACCACAAATCTCATCATGGTGAAGATATCAGTTGTGGTTTCCAGAAACACTGAATGGCTTTGACAGCCAGCAGAAGCCTTTTATACCGTTTGCCATGTCGATTGCACAACAATCCTTATCAAAGTACTCAAAGACTTTTGCTTTCAATCGCATGCCTCATTGAGCTCCCGTTATCCACCCTCACCAATCCGTGACGGCCACCGTCAGGATTAAAAGCGCCGTTTCCGACATTTGATTCTGATGTTCGAGATAAGAAGCTGCGCGTTCCATGCCTTCCATACCACTCACTCAGTGCACATGAGCTTCCTGGCGTCCGAGTCGGAATTGGGTTGGAATCAGACTTTGATTGAATCGTATGCAAATAATCAAATAATAGAGCTGCTGTTATACTTTGATTGTTTTAAAATGAAACAATATATGCCCATTAATATATTTTTCAAAATTCGGCAGTTTATACAATAATCTTGAAACTAATGTTTTTTAACAAACTGATTTGATTTGACACTGATTTAATTCTTTATTTCTATCTTTACAAATAAAGAACCATAAGAAAAAAATTATTTAGTATGCACTCTATTAAACACATGTAAAGTTCATACGTGAAAACATTTTTTTACTTTCATATTATTGATGAAAAATTGGAGAAAGTCATTGCTTTATTTTCTCTTTTAAAACTACATTTCTAAAATACATTTTCCCTTTTTGATGTATGTGAAAACATTTCACTATATATATATTTTTTTTCCAAAATGTATTTCAATCTCGTGAGCTTTTATCTTTAGCAGGCGGTCATACAACTACGTCATTTTCTTCCTGGCTCGCATTTGAAAGCTCTTTTTCATTTATCGTTTTCTCATTCGTTTGATCATTGGATGCTTCTTGCGTTATACTTAAATCCACTTTCAAAAGCTTTCAAATGAAATTCTTGGCAGAATAACCTTGATATCGATTTTTCTGCAGCATCATGCATGCTAAGCATAGACAGAGAAGTGCACTGCCCCAGGAACGTCCGTTTCATAGGGAGATTCCACAAGCCAGGATCGTCCCTTCTTAAAAGTACTTTACAATACTTGAAGCTATTGATTATATTCTGTTGCAGGGGTTGAAAGGCACTTGTTGGATAAACCGAGAAAAATTTCACACTAGTTGCTTAAAAAATTCCCATATTTCAATATCAATGGTGCAGTTGGTTATCCACTTTTCGAAAGACTTACGATTCTCTAATGAAAAACATCGATCTAAATTCTTCAAATATGAAATTTAAAAAAATCTAGAGTAATAAAATATAAAAGAAAACAAAAGAAGCATGAAAATAATATCGTAAAAATGCAATGTTTTTAATGGGAATTTAAAATACCATTGTATTTATGGAACATTGTTAGATACCAGTTACTAATCGTAAGTGTTCGTAAGCTAAAGATTCGTAAAAACGAGTGTGTACTGTACATATATTTGTCACGGTAAAAGTGGTTAATGTGGCTATGATTCATAATCGCAACTAAATTTAGTAAATGTGGTAAATTATT